>JAPPVO010000036.1:152702047-153140318 GCA_030407325.1 Camellia japonica | reverse complement strand
CAGTTTTCAGTACAGAATGCAGTGTATGAGTACAGTGTGTGAATGCCGTGAGCAGTTTATCAGTACAGAATGCAGTGTATGAGTACAGTGTGTGAATGCCGTGAGCAGTTTATCAGTACAGAATGCAGTGTATGAGAGCCGCGTGAGCGTATCAGATTTTTGTGCAGTGTAGCAGATTGTGCGAAACAAAGTGTGATTGAGACTGTGGTCAGAAGAACATACCGGCAGGCCGTAGACGGCCAAAGGCGTCGAGAGTCCGCTGTAGCATCCCCATCAGGGAGGCATTCAGCTCCACTGACTGACGGGTATACTCGGAGGAAGCCTGCAAAAATATTAAATACATCAGTATTCTGTGGGATATTTGAATGAACTGAAATGAAATAACAATGCAAGATGCAGAAATAAAGTAATACATACCGGAGGCAAGTCGGGAATGCCGGCCAACTCATGACCAGCCGGAGGAGGAGCAAAAGGGATCTGGTAGGTCTCCCCACTCTGCCCCCTATAAGTCACCATGGTAGGAAGAGCGGGCCAGCCCGTCCCTCGTCCCCTCTGCACTCCCCTCCTGCCGCGAGCTCGGGCCCTCTGTGACGACCCCACTCCTCTTGCCTCTGCCCGGGCCGCTGGCGCCGCAGGTCTCGCTGGATCAGCTCGGGAGCCCCCGCTCAAAGGCCGCATCAAGAAGGTCCGGACGTACTCTGAGTAGTCGCCCTCGCCCCTATAGCCGTCCTCGCCCCAGCCGAGGGTGTAGTCCTCCATCTGCTGCACAGAAAACCTCTCGGTATCCCTCATGTGCTCGGGAGGGTGAACCGGGACTATCTGCTCTGGCAACCCGAGGGTCTGGCGCAGAAAACGCTCCCCTAGGTACCAAGCCCGACAGACCGGGCCCTCCAGCAAAATCACGGTAGCGCGAGGTCTCGATGGCGCCGGCATACCGATCTCGTATCACCGCTGGTAGCGGAGCCCACGGCTGCCAGGTGACCTGAAATGAAATACAGTTGATTATTTACTGATATAGAAATGTACGCTTGAAAGCGAAGTTTAAACCGACTGTAAGTAAAACATACCTCGGTGGGGGTGATGGTGTCGAAGAAACGGCGAAAGAAGCTGAATGTGTCTCGGGCCTCCGAGTGCACCTCCCATCGTAACGGCGAGAGAAGGGAACGACCAGAGGGGTCTCCGTCTCCGGCACTGGCTCTAGTCTGGGGAAGTAGGCATACACCCACAGCTGCAAAACAGATGTCAGTATGACTATCAGATCAAGCAGGATGCAGAATAAAGCAGAAACAACGGAGCCGTGTGTTGTGTATTGTGTTGAACAGAGTGTACAGTGTGAACAGTGTACAGTCAGTGTAAAGCAGAGCATGTGTGTGCCGTGTGTACAATATGCAATCCGTGGGAAGCGGACTACAGTGTGCGCAGTGTGCAGAGTACAGAAAGTACAGAACAGAAATGTAAAGTAGAGAAGAAGACATACCTCCCAGGCTCGCCAGTAGCCTCCTAGCAGCTGTCCACTGCCACGAGAGACCGAGCTCATGTAGCCATAGAGAGTGGCCAAAGCAGCGCCGCCCCAATCATAACGCAAAAGATCTCGGACATCCACCAGTGCACTGAGGAGACAGAGGGGCACTGTGTTCGCCCGGTCGGCGAAGAGAGTCGTCCCAAATAGGAACATCAAGAAGCCGCGTGCATACTGATCCACGGCCTCTGGGGTCATCGGGGCTGCATCGATGAGTGCGGACTGGACCCGAAACTGCACCTCGAACCAAGAATACCGGACGAAGCCGGGACGAGCCAGAGGCGGAGCCGCGCCAAGTAAGTAGACCTGGGCTGCGGTCCACTCATCCATGTCTATATCAAAAGGGATCGGATCACCCCCCACCCCGATGCCAGTGAGCATCGAGAAGTCGTAAGGGGTCATCGTCATGTCCCCAGTCGCTGATAGGTGAAATGAATCGGTGGTGTCCCACCACCTCTCTGCCAGGGCGGCAAGAAGAGGTCTGCAGGCGGAGAGCCTAGAAAGTCCCCGGCAGAAAGAGCCAAAGCCCGCCTGGTCCACGATGCGTCGAACCGCCTCGGGAAGATCCAAATACCAGTCTCGAGCAGCAATGTTCCCATACCCGCGGACGGTATGGGAGTCTCCCTGTAATCAAAGCAGTAATTGCAAAGCAAATATTTAGAATATAGTTCCAAGAAGCATACAGATATGGTGCATGTGTGCACATTTTTCAGATTCAAGCAGATATTGGAGTGCAGTATGCTAGTAGGCGAACTACAACGTATAATGTATCAACGTGCCTTGTATGATCCAGTTTAAATACAGCATACAGTGCGTTTTCAGATTCAAACAAGTACCGAGTGTCGGCGAATCGACAGTGCAATGTGTGCCGTGTGTTTGGGTGATTCAGACTAGTGCAGTGTGTGTGCATGTGTCTCGGTCCTAAGCAGATATCAGTTGTGAAGTTGTCTACAATCGACTACAGTACAGTGTATCAGAGCTAAGCAGTTAAGGGTTGTAATCAGCTATGTCAGTTGACAGTTTACAGTTCTACATTGCGAAAAGTAAAACAGAGAAGAGTGTTACCTCGACAGTGCCGAAGGACAGATGAGAGGTCGGCTCGCGCAGTAGAAGCTCCGGGTCCAGAACCCTGTCAAAACCGCGGAAGTGGCGGAGTCCGTCGGGCGGTAGCACATGGGTAGCCGGCCGGTAGGTCGCCGGGTCAAAAGGACGCTCACCCAGAGGGAGGAGCTCGACCCCGGGGTCCATCTCGTGGTCCGGGGGAGTCCCAACATGCGGAATGTCATCAGCCATGGCAGTGGTGGTGAGAAAATGGCCAGAAAAGCCGGAATACGAAAAGTCAACCGAGAAGGTCAACCCGAGAAGGCCGGAAATGGCCGGAAAGGTCGGAAGAAGAAAAGGCACGGAAAGGAAGACGGAATCAAGGGGAACAAGCCCCGAAAAAGCGAAACTAGCAAAAAGTGCACCGAAACGGAGATTCGTTCGGTTGAAAATGTCCGAAACGCGAAGAATATCGCGAATCCGACGAGAAAACGGGTGTAAAACGCGAAGAAATCGATGAGAAATCAAGAAAACAAACTCTAGAGAGAGAGAGGAGGAGTTTTCGGCGGAGGCAAAGTGAGGAAATAGGGTTTCAAGCCCTATTTTAAAAGACCCGAAGTGAAATGGCAGTTCTGCCCCGATCAGCAACTTTTGGCCGGTCGGCACTGTTTTGTGCCGGTCGGCACAATATTGTGCCGATGGATTGTTTTATGCAGCCGGTGGTGGCCGGTGACCACCCCACCCAGCCGGTGGTGTTCCCAAGGATGTTTTAGGCTATATGAGGGGTTTTGGGTCTTCATAGCTCAAGAAAGTGCATCCCCGATGCTCAACCGGCCTCCGTTTGACCTCGGACCGTGTCTTCTGTGCGAGGCACTGATTCGAGCAAGAATGTATCCTTTTTGTATCCTTTTGTCTTTCGTAAAATTCAAAAGTTGCCCCGTGTGCGTCGCATGCATCCATCCTTTTGTCTGTTGCGTCGCAACGCGCCGTCTTGCACGTCCCTTGTGACTTGCATCTTTTTCCATTCAAACGAGGTACGTGTGCCTCGTTTGCATCTCATTTTCAAATGAGGTACGTGTGCCTCATTTCGCATTCCATTAATCTCGAGGTACGCGTGCCTCGTCTTGCATTGCATTGCATTTCATCTTGATCCACGTGCGTGTACTACCTCACGTGCTTCATTTGCATTTCATCTTGATCCACGTGCGGTGTACTACCTCACGTGCTTCATTTGCATTTCATCTTGATCCACGTGCGGTGTACTACCTCACGTGCTTCATTTGCATTTCATCTTGATCCACGTGCGGTGTACTACCACGTGCTTCATTTGCATTTCATCTTGATCACGTGCGGTGTACTACCTCACGTGCTTCATTTGCATTTCATCTTGATCCACGTGCGGTGTACTACCTCACGTGCTTCATTTGCATTCATCTTGATCCACGTGCGGTGTACTACCTCACGTGTTCATTGCATTTCATCTGATCCACGTGCGGTGTACTACCTCACGTGCTCATTTGCATTCATCTTGGTCCACGTGCAGTGTATACCTCACGTGCATCATTTTGCATTCCAGTGAGGTACGCGTGCCCCACTTTGCATTGCATCGTGCATCGCCTCTTTACGGTCCGGCGGGACCTTAACACGCACGGTCTAGGAGACCTTAAATCTCGGGAGGTGTAAGACCTTCAGTGCATTAAAGTGCACACCTCATTGCATTTGGCATACATCGCATCGCGCGAGTGCGCACCCCATTTGCACTTCATTTTCCATCCTTATGAGGCACGCGTGTCTCATCCGCCCTATCATGCATCGTGCATTACCTCTTTACGGTCCGGCGGGACCTTAAACACGCACGGTCTAGGAGACCTTAAATCCTCGGGAGGTGTAAGACCTTCAGTGCATTAAAGTGCACACCTCATTGCATTTGGCATACATCGCATCGCGCCGAGTGCGCACCCCATTTGCACTTCATTTTCCATCCTTATGAGGCACGCGTGTCTCATCCGCCCTATCATGCATCGTGCATCGCCTCTTTCCGGTCCGGCGGGACCTTAAACACGCACGGTCTAGGAGACCTTAAATCCTCGGGAGGTGTAAGACCTTCAGTGCATTAAAGTGCACACCTCATTGCATTTGGCATACATCGCATCGCGCCGAGTGCGCACCCCATTTGCACTTCATTTTCCATCCTTATGAGGCACGCATGTCTCTTTGCCCTATCGTGTGTCGCATTATGCAAATTGCCCCAACGAGGGTCCGGCGGGACCGAAAACACGCACGGTCTGGCGAGACCTTAAACCCGCTCATTTGCATTGTTATGCATCTCAAAAGCGTGCGTGGCACTGGCACGCATTTCAAACATCATGCATCATGTGCATCTCAATGCATACGCTGTGCATCCCGGTCTAGGAGACCTTAAATCCTCTGAAGGTGCAATTCCTTTGGTGTTCGTCGTGCCCGAACGACTTTCGGTGGTCTGGTAAAGCCATCAGCCTGTGTTTGCGGTGAGTTCCTAGAAGACCAACTGGGACGGTGAAAACTAGAGTTTGAATGGCTTATGCCTAGAACGCAAAGGTTCGAGATCTCCGAGACTAAAGTCTGGTTTAAATACCCAGGGGGTGTACCCTCGGCTTGAAATCTGTATGGAAACCCCATAGGTTGAGGCGGCGTGTTTACGCCTCGATTCTGGATATTGAACCAACCTAGTATATCACCCTGTTGGTAAGATAGGGAAAGCTGCAATCGTAGCCGTTGCATCATCATGCATCGTCATGCATCATTTGTAAATATTGCATATGTCATGCATTTCAAAAAAAAAAAAAAAAACAAAACACAACACATGCATGTGTCATGCATTTCATTGTAGTATAGTGCATTTGTCATGCATTTTCTGTAGTTGCATGCATTCATTGCATCACCTCCATCTATGGCTTGCGCCCTTCCTTGTTGAGCTTGGTCTGGTATGTGCCCATATTTTTCGTGTCAAAACACAGTTGTCGAGCTTTTGTCCGAGCCTTGAGTGAGGGTAGCGGCACCGTTCTGTGTTAGACATGGTTTGTATGTGTACATGCCTTCCTAGGCAAGATTCGGTTTGGCCCGCGTGCCATATCCATTGTATCCATATCCATTCATTGCATTGTAGCTTGCATGCATTTCATTGCATCACCTCCATCTATGGCTTGCGCCCTTCCTTGTTGAGCTTGGTCTGGTATGTGCCCATATTTTTCGTGTCAAAACACAGTTGTCGAGCTTTTGTGTCCGAGCCTTGAGGGTAGCGGCACCGTTTCTGTGTTAGACATGGTTGTATGTGTACATGCCCTTCCTAGGCAGATCGGTTTGGCCCGCGTGCCATATCCATTGTATCCATATCCATTGCATCCCATTGCATGCATCCACTGCATCATCTTCCATCTATGGCTTGCGCCTTCCAGGTGAGCTTGGTCTGGTATGTGCTCATACTTTCACGTCTATACACTCATAGTTCTGTGTGCGCTCGCGCCTTGAGGGCTTCGACACCTTCTATGTTAGACATGGTTTGTACGTGTACATGCCTTCCTAGGCAAACTCGGTTTGGCCCGCGCGCCATATCCATTGTATCCATTTCCATCACATTGTAGTGTAATTGTTGCATCCGGCATTAGGATCATTATTCCCTCATCAGCGGGTCGTTTCCCCACTTATGTCAATCCACCCAATACTTGTTCTTATGTCTGTCTACATTACTCATAGTTCTGTGTGCGCTCGCGCCTTGAGGGCTTCGACACCTTTTCTATGGTAGACGGACTTGTCACTTCCATCAATCTATCTGACATTCGTGTGGTTTCGAACCGCTCATGATTGAATCATGATTCAATGCCCTGCATAGTTTGCATCGCATTAGTTTTAATTGCATTGCATTATCATTTGCATTATTCATACATAGTTTTGTATATATTGCACATCATTTTGCATTCGCATTGCATATGTCATGCATGTTGCTAACAATATTGTACCTGTTAAGTTTGCTTTCTTTTCAGGCACGATATTGTATGTACGGTTCATTTACCGCTGGTGGAACCAGGCGAGCCGCACAGGTATTGTATCTCCCGAGTGAGACGTTCTGAGAATTGCATAATTCTCTTACATCCTTTCTGCATTGTGATGTAGACTGTTGCATGTTAGCTTATAACTGTCGCATGTATTGCTTCATTACAGCTTTCTTTGCATGATCATAAGTTATGCTCGGCTTCTTGCATTGTCAGTTGCATTTTGCCCCCGCCTACGGGCGCATATCTTATCTTTGGCATGTGTGCCTGTGCATGAACTACGCTGGTTTGATTCCCTAAGGGATACGTAGGCAGCTTGCGAGTTCAACCATTTGCGCTTTGTATGTCTGTCCAAGTCTTCGGCCTTGTCAAAAATGGGTCGTCTCTGGGCTTTGACATTCACTCCCGTCATTCTTATGACTTTCGAGTTCTGTCAAAGAGGGGCAACTGTAGACACCCCATTTTTGACCGTCCTCAAGACTTGGACGTCACCGTTGGAACACTCGGTGATTATCCATGTTTGTGTTCGTTTGGAGTTCCCGGAGTTCTCGGCTGCGCGCGCCGTGCCTCAGGACCTCCGGACTCGACCGTTTGTGTTTGGTTTTGCACCAAACACTTGTGTTTTGCCTTAGGAGGGCAGGGAATGCTTTGTGAGGCATCCCTACACACCACCGGCTGGGGCTAGAGGCCACCGGCTGGCTAGAGTTGCCACCGGCACTATATTGTGCCGGTCGGCACTATTTTGTGCCGGTCGGCACTAATTTTGTCAAAATGACATTTTTTGCCGGCCGGGCACTGTGCAGCTGCTTTCTGAGATATTTTTAGACAGCTGTTTAGCTCTTGTTTCCCCTCCATACACGTGTATGGAGGGATGAGCTTGCTTAGGGACTAAGCTTGTAAGCTTTTTGCCTATAAGAGGGAAGGCTCTTCCCTTTGCTCAAGGGTTACAAAATCTGAGAGCCTTAGACATTGTTAGAGAGTTAGAGCTCTGGTTCTTTTAGGGTTAGAATAGATATACACTCTATCTCTCTTTTTCTCTTTGAAGACTAGGTGTTTTGTGCCTTACTATTGCACACAAGCACCTAGTGTCCCACCTTCCTCTTGGTTCTGAGGTTCCAGAGGTTTATTCTTAGTGTTCTTGACTGGTTTTGAGCTCAAGGACCCATCCACTCCAACCCTTGTGAAGGTGGTCTTCAAAGGTAACAAAACTACCCTTTTTCCCCCATTTTTGCACTCTATTTTTACTTGCTTTAAAGTAGTTTTTGAGCTTAGTGTTTGGCACATAAAAGTTCTGTTTTTTGACCCTCTTCATTGTATATTAAGAGTGTTTTGTGGTTTGAGCAAGTTTGACCACCCTTAGACCTTGAAAAGGTCACTTTTTGTGCTATTTTGTGGGAGATCCGAGACTTGGTGTTAGGATCTCTTCACCACTGAAATCTTGAGGGATTTCAGTGGTGAGGAGCATGCCTTAGAGTCTCAAGAAGGAGAGGGCCACCCCCTCTCCTTGATGTCCTTGAAAAGGGCAAATTTTGGCTTCCAAAGGAGCTTCATGCTTGAGTGTGTGTTGAGCATGTTTGACTTGTTTTCCATGCTTATATTGCCATGTTATAACATGATTTCAAGTTGGTTTAGGCCCCTTATGCATGCTTAGCATAGTTGCCTTGTAATGCCTCTTTATGCCTTAACATGCCTAGGTTGTATGCCTTAGCTTCGAGCATGTTTTAGGCTTGCATTTGTGAAGCTTGTATGCTTATTTTGCCATGATTTAACTCTGTCCATGCTTGTTTTGGTCAATCTCATCATGCATTATATAGCTCCTTTGCATTTGGCTTGTTGGCCTTGAGAGTATGAGTGTGTAGCATGCCATGCTTGCTTCATTTTTGATAGTTTGGAACCATCTAGCATGTTATTTCAGACTTTTCAGTGTGCTTGTATGCATGTTTTAGTTGCCTCTTTAATGCTTTAAAAGCATGTGTTGAATACTCCATGTTTTGGTCATGTTGTATGCCTTTGTGCTTGAGCCTCTTAGATGCCATCTAGGTGCTCCTTAGGCTTTGTTTAGGTCTTCTTGTGACCTGTTTCGAGTCCCCTTAGCCTTGTGAGGCTTGGTGGACTTGGCCTTGGTTTAAGCCTTCATGGCTTGTTTCAAGACTTGGGCCATTTGTTGCATATTTGGCTTGCTTTATTGCATGATTTGGCCTCATGTTTTGCATGAATTTCAGAGTTTTCCATGCATGCTTTTAGCCCATGTTTGGCCTCTTTAAGTGCGCTTGAATGTTGCTTATTTATGCCTTGGGTTTGGTACCTTAACATGTGCATTTGTGCATGTGTGTTTGTCCCCATTCTAGGCATTTTGGCTACTGATTTTTGGGCCTTTTAGAGTTGCCCAATCCATGTATAAGACCATCCCCCATTGGTTTGCATGCTTGCTTGTGTGCCTTGCATAAGTGCATCACATTGTTCACTTTGCATGATAGATAACATGCTTAGGGTTGCATCATATTCGCATGCATGTTAGGCCTCTTGAAGTGAAGTATGATAGAGGTTTGGCACCCTTGTTTGCTTGATTGCATTGCATGCATTTGAAATTAAAATTGCACTCTCGGTTCTTTGGGCCATCGTGCATAGAAATGCGTGATTGGTGGTCCGAGAACCGAGGCACATCCCCCTTTGAGTCCAAAATATGATAAGGATTGTGTTTGGTGCATACATGCTTTGAATCACATTGCCATGCATTTTGTTGCCCTCTGCTGCTGTGAGTTGCAGGTTTTACAGGCATTTTGTGCCGACCGGCACTGTTTAGTGCCGACCGGCAGTGAACTGGCAGCCGATATCTTCACTCAGTGCCGGTGGCCACATCCTTCAGCCGGTGGTGTTGTACCCCAGCCGGTGGTACTCCCCAGTGCCCTTAGAGGCACTCCTGGGACTTTGGTGATTTTCAGAGAAGGATAGCAGGGAAAACAGAGGCACACTTGCATGACAGTGCGATTCTGAACGAATCCCGGGCGCGCGACGCATTTGGGCCCTCCTCCCGAGGCATTTACTGTTTTAATTAGATTAATCATTTGTCTAATTAATTTAGTGAGTTTGTAATATTTAATTAGCTAGAATAGTTAATTATTTATTAATTTTGTATTATTATTTTGGTCCCTCCGAGTGAGGGCAAAAATGTAATAAGTGTGTGTGAGTGGATGTATGTCTTCCAACCCCCACTTCTTTCTATCCCTTTTATTTACCTGCTTACGATGGTAGATTAGGGCATGTTCAGTTAGCATACCTTATGCAATGCATGCGTGCATTCATGCATTTGTTTACATGCATCGGGCTCGGCACATCATGCAAACTGCATCGTAATTTCAATTCAAAATTGAATACGTGATAGTTGTTGCATCTCATGTGCCATGTTTAGGGTTAGCCGAGCCTGTTTAGATTACACTCCTGTATGTGTTACATTAGCCACTTAACATTGAACTAGGTCATGCATGTTTGCTAACTAGTTTACTGTTTTGGCACGGAGTACGATGTAAGTTTTTTGCTTTAGCATATCACATGCGTGTGAATGTTTGCCATGACAATAGGATTGCCATGCGGCTAAATGCTTATATGTGATATTACTGTTTGAATGCCTGTGGGTGGAGGTTGGATTGCCTGAGTTGGAACAACTCGTTGAAATCCGAATTTTAGCCTACTCGCGAGTAGCACAAAAACCAACACGTTTTTCGAGACAAAACGGATACGCAATGTGTATTTCCAAATTAGGCAATCTAGTCTATACTTTTGTGTTGTGCGCATCACATAGTAATTCTAGGCTAATAACTGGAATAAGAACGCATAAAGTTTTCAAAAACGGATATCACGGTTAGTAGAGGCCGGTCTTCGGACCGGGCGAAAGGGGGTGCTCATAGCTGACCTTCCCCGATCGTACCCAAGCTCCCGAGCCAAGTCACTTTGGTGATGACGGACACGTGGCCTTCGGCACCGAGTCAGGGTTTCCTAAATTTCCCATTTTAAAAATATTTAGGTGGCGACTCTGTAATCTGGCAAAGCAGTCCATGTTTGGCACTACTTTTTCAAAAATCTGTTTTTCTTCAAAACGATTTGCCGGATTCGGACTCTTTGGTTCAGATTTAGAACCGCGACGAAAATCGAGTCCGAACTGTAGCCGAGGTCCCCCGCGGACGTGCTACATTCATACAAGAATCTCACATGCAATTATACATTCAATGATAAGAAAACACCTGAATCTATAGCATGTGAGGCATATAGTTCCAAAAATGAAAGAAATACCCTTACAGGTTTACATCTTCCAAGGCAATAGCCTGGTTACACAAAATGGTCTGTCGGACCCATACCACATTAGCCCTATGCTTTACAAAAATTACAACAAAGAAAGAGTGATCTACTCTTCACCAAAACATATCCACACTGTTAGCTTGGCGAGATCACAACATCTTTACCTGCACCAAATCCCATAAGGGTGAGCATAAAGCCTAGTAGAGAATTCTAACAAAGTATATACAGTTGTGCTAGAACTCCAAATTAAACAATGCCCATGCTATGCCATGCTCAAAAGAAAAAAAAAATACATTTCATGCTCTTCATAAGGATTTCCATTTTAAATAAAAGCCTACAATCTCAACACATTTCGATAACTTCCAATTTTAATCAACATGGGCGGTAAATACGACACTGGTAATCCCTAGGCTGGTGTCTGCAAGTAGGCTCAATAAGCACTACCAAACTGTCATTTTTACTTATATTAACCGGAAGGCTCGACACCTATCTGCGCGGGTTTCTGGTCTTTCACCATGAACACTCAGGCCAACTTATCAAATTCAACTACACCCCCTATCCGGACTTACCACGTATTTACCCCATTCACATTACCATAGTTCTCCTTTTGATAAATATGTTCTTTTCTTGAAGAAAATGTTTCCATTCAAATTTCACAATGCATAATAATAATAACATGAATTAATTTGCGATGCAAAGATTTTCCATATCTCATAACATTTCTCCATTTTCAAAATCTCCACCATAGTGTCCACAATCACATTTCCCATTACCTCTTTTTAATGCTCTTCCTCAAGATAACCATATGTTATCTACACTTAGCCACAATTTCACTTTTCACAATTCTTAGCAATAGAGTCTCATCAAGACTTCATGTAATGTTTTCAAACATTAACTCTCAATGTTTACAATTCTCACAATTCATAATGCACAACAATTATCATCTTACACATAAATATTTCCATGCATTCAACAATAATTTTAAAGATAGGTCCTCCACTCTCTTATTAAGAAAATTATCATTTCTTTATACCACATTGAGAAATCCACACTTATTGACTTATCTATACACAAAAAAAGAAGAATTTCATAGTTGTTCTCATGTTTTCTAAAAACCCCCAATTTCTAGGGTTCTTTTTCAAGAAACCAAAACACCTCCCATTTCATGATAGAGTTCATCAAATCATCTTTCTTATGTCATAGGAAAAGGCTTCAAGATTTAACTTAAAACATTTAAAGTTTAAACCCTCACTTGATAAATTTCACCATCCTTGAGCCAAGAAACAAACCCTCAAAATAAACTCAAGAAAAGTAACTAAATCAACATATATCTTGCAAAACATGTATATATAACTCAAGAATGTCCCTACCTCAAAGTTTGATGTTGAAATGGAGTAGAAACCCTAGGATTCAAGGATGAGAGGGAGCTTTGATCTCTATCATAACAAGTGAAACTCTTGCCCTAGATCTTTAAGGTTGTGAGAGATGATGATGATGATCTAACCCAATGGGGAAGAATCAAAGGTTCTTGGTGTCTTGGTTAGGGTTTTTAGAGAGAAAGAGGAGAGAAATTGTTTTTAGAGAGAGAGAGAGAGGTATTAGAATGAGATACAAACAGCCCAAAAGTGTAAAAAAAAATAGAGTTTTCAGACTGGTCCCGCCCCGCACGTGCGGTTGGTCCCACACTTCTCTTTCCGCACTTGCAATTTAAGCAGAATGCAACACACTCAGACTCCCCTCTTCTCGCACGTGCGGCTTGGCCTCCCGCACGTGCGGCCCTGGGCCCCCGCACGTGCGGCCCTGGCCCAGCAGTCCAGAATTTCCTGATTTGACACCCGGGTACTCCGAACCCAACTGCGCACCCTCCGGAATAGGTGAAATCCCGCAACAAACAAGACAAGAATAAGAACCAAATCTTAAGGAGTATTTTCGGATATCTCAAACCGACTAAGAGCGAGAAGAGAACGGAGTGAGGATGGAAGAAAAGAAAAGAAAACAAGACCCGGTCATCACAACCTCCCCACCATAGGAAATTTCGTCCCCGAAATTTAAACAAACCACCAAACCAAAGTGTTCTAGCAACAGCAATCATTTTAACAACATTCTCAAGTCACAACATCTATGTTCAACCAATATTTACCATTCCTCTCATCATCATTTCATCAAAACAACATTTGTTTATACAAGACATATGGAATAAAGCATCTATAGCAAAACATCATGCCTTCACAATCTCATGCTCAAATCAACAATATACATAGCAACATGTGACCCACAATTTAATGGTTTTTCCCTCAACACTAGGGAACATTACAATTAAAATAAAGCAATCAAGCATGCTCAAATAAATCCGGATACTTGGAGCGGACCTCCGCTTCCCGTTCCCAAGTCGATTCCTCAATCCTGTGGTGTCTCCACAACACCTTCACTAGCAGTATGGTTTTACCTCGTAGCACTTGTTCTCGGGTATCTAGGATTTGAACCGGTCGATCCTCGTAAGAGGCATCCTCATCTACCTCCAAGTCAATCCAATCTAGCACATAAGAAGAGTCGGGTTCATACTTTCTAAGCATAGACACGTGAAACACATTATGAACCCCCAAAAGTTGTGGCGGTAAGGCCAACCGATATGCCACTTCCCCAATTCTCTCCAATATCTCGAAAGGCCCAACGAACCTCGGAGACAACTTCCCACTCTTGCCAAGCCTCATTCAACCCCACCTAGGTGAGATCTTAAGAAACATATGGCCACCCACTTCGAAAGATAAGGATCGTCTTCTCTTATCAGCATAACTTTTCTGTCGGCTTTAAGCCGTGGCTAATCTCTTCTGAATGAGAGCAACTTTCTCGGTTGTCTCTCTAACGATCTCCGAACCCAACAACGGTGCATCCCCTACTTCGGCCCAACAAACTGGTGACCTTCAAGGTCGGCCATACAAGGCCTCAAACGGTGCCATCTCGATACTAGCCTGATAACTATTATTGTAGGCGAATTCAATCAACGGTAAGTGCCTCTCCCAAGACCCCTTGAAATCTAGGACACAAGCTCTAAGCATGTCCTCCAAAATCTAAATTGTGTGTTCCAACTGCCCATCGGTTTTCAGGGTGATAAGCGGTGCTAAACGTCAACTTGGTTCCCAACGCCTCTTGAAGGCTTTGCCACAACTGAGCTGTGAAACAAGGATCCCTATCCGACACAATGGTTACCGGAACCCTGTGAAGCCGAACTATCTCCCTAACATACAACTCTGCCAAGTGCTCGATTGAGTCGCTAGTTCACATTGGAATGAAATGTGTGGACTTAGTCAACCTATCAACAATTACCCAAATGGCGTCATTGCCCCACTGCATTCTAGGAAGCCCAACTACAAAATCCATGGTCACGTGTTCCCACTTCCACCCCGGCTATAGGTAAGGGTTGTAACAAACCCGCTGGTCTTTGGTGCTCGGCCTTCACTTGTTGACAAGTAAGGCACTTAGACACAAAGGATGCGACATCCCGCTTCATACCCCTCCCCCAAAACTGACGCCTAAGGCCTCGATACATTTTGGTGCCTCCCGGATGTACCACAAGGCGTGAGTGATGGAACTCCCGAAGCACTTCCTCTCTACATGGTTCAGACACAAACAAACGGTCTAAATAGCACACACTCTGATCTGAATGGATGTTCAAACCCTTCTCTTCCTTCCCATATGAGATTCTATCTCGGATTAACTCCACTTCACGGTCCCCCTGTTGTGCTTCTACAACTTTACTAATCAAAACAGGTTGAGCACTCAAGGTAAACAATGTTGCACCCCCTTCAGACTCATTCAATTGCAATTCGAACTTGCCGACTTCACCCAACATAACCTACTCCCGAATGGCTACACTCACCAAACTATTCACGGTTTTTTGGCTTAAGGCGTCGGCTACCACATTGGCCTTCCCTGGGTGATAATGTAACTCGAAATCATAGTCTTCTAAAAATTCCATCCACCTCCGTTGACGCAAATTCAAATCCTTCTGGGAAAATAAATACTTCAAGCTCTTGTGATCGGAGAAAACCTCGAACTTCTCACCATACAAATAATGCCTCCAAATCTTCAAGGCAAACACTACTGCGGCTAACTCTAAGTCATGGGTAGGGTAATTCTTCTCATGGATTTTCAATTGTCACGAACCATATGCTACAACCTTCCCTTCCTGCATTAACACACAACCAAGCCCATCTCGAGACGCATCACAATAAACGGTGTAACCCAAGCCCCTCTCTGGAATGATCAACACCGGTGCCGTAGTCAATCTAGCTTTAATCTCTTGGAAAGATTTCTCACAAACCTCACTCCACACAAACTTAACCCACTTTCTAGTCAATCTAGTCAAAGGTGCGGCTAGTCTAGAGAAATCTCTTACAAAACGTCGATAGTACCCTGCCAATCCCAAGAAACTCTGGATCTCAAAAACGTTCTTAGGTTGCTCCCAATCTTGTACATAATCTATCTTCGAAGAATCTAGAGTTACTCCCTCTCTTGACACAACATGGCCCAAAAACTTCACCTCGGTGAGCCAAAATTCACACTTCTCAAATTTGGCATACAACTGATGCTCCCTAAGCAAGTCTAGCACTATCCTCAAGTGAGCCTCATGTTCCTCTTCGGAAGTTGAATAGATAAGGATGTCGTCCACAAAAACGACCACAAAACAATCCAAGTAGTCTCTAAATATTCGGTTCATCAAATCCATGAAAGAAGCCGGTGCATTAGTCAACCCAAATGGCATTACAAGGAACTCATAGTGGCCATAACGTGCACGAAGGCCGATTTCTGGATGTCCTCTTCCCGGACTCTCAACTGATGGTACCCCAACCTCAAATCTATCTTCGAAAAGAAACAAGACCCTCTAAGTTGATCAAACAAGTTATTTATTCTGGGTAAAGGGTATTTGTTCTTGACAGTAACTCGGTTCAACTTGCGGTAATCAATACACAACCGCAACGACCCATCCTTCTTCTTTGCAAAGAGAGCCGGCGCTCCCCAAGGTGATGTACTATGGCGAATGAAGCCTTTGTCTAAAAGCTCTTGGAGTTGGATCTTCAATTCATGCAACTCCGCGGGTGCAATTCTATACGGTGCCATAGAAATTAGTGCCGTACCAGGCACTAAGTCAATGGTGAACTCAATCTCCCGGTGGGGTGGCAAACTAGTAAGGTCCTCGGGAAACACATCTGGGTATTCACACACTACCCTCGGCAACTCAACTCGAATTCTGCCACTCTCATTATCTAAGAGAATAGCAAGAAGGCTACTAAGCTCATTCCTACTACGAGGATCAAATACTGGTGACAAGACCCTATCAACCCGGTCCCTCAGAAAATAAAAACAATCGCCACTCGGGGTGCACACTGTGACTCTTCGTCAAAAACAATCAATCACTGCTCGATACGAAGACAACCAATCCATGCCTAGAATGACATCAAAACTGGACATGTCTAGCAATACAAAAACAAACGGGAGTCTACACCCATCAACTTCTATCTCACAACCACAACATTCCCAATCCAAGTTGATTGTACCCCCAACTGGTGACTCTACTCTGAGTGGAGATGCTAACTATAACACTTCTAACCCCAATGCAGATGCGATTGCAGTAGATATGAATAAATGAGATGCACCCGTATCTATCAACACATTGGCCAAAGAATTACACACAATAAAAATACCTCTCACAACCAAGGATCCCAACAACTGTTCTGACGCAGTGACTGCATACACATGCCTCTGTGGCCTCTGATCAACCCCCTGCTCCTCTCTCGGGGTGTAGGCCTGCTGCACTGACTGAGCCGAAGCGGCTCTCTAGTGAACTCTCGAAGTCTGAATTGAATGGGTTTGCTGGTGACTCTGAGTCTGCCTCGACCCGGATGCGCCAGATGCGCCTCTCAACTACGGGTAAGCTCTCTTTATGTGCCCTGACTGACCACACTAATAACAAGTAGGCCCCTGCCCTCTACTCTGACTCTGACTCTGGGATCGGTTAGGTGGTGGTGGTGGTGGCAACATCTGCTGTCCTCCTCCCTTTTGTGGAGATGCAAAGGCCTTGTGACCCGGTTAACCACACTTGAAGCAAGAAAACCCACTCGATGCACCCTTCCCCGAGCTCGCACTAGGCAAAGGAAAAGTGGATCTCGACTGCTGTGGCTGAGACTGGAATGAAAAGGTGCTCTTACTCTTCTTATTGGGCCTAAAATCTCCCTGCGATCCATGGCCCCTAGACCTCGAATTCTGAAGTCTCTCCTCTTCGGCTTCCACCGTAATCTCTACATGTGCAGCCGCTTCCACAAGACAGTCATAATTTCAGATCATATTCCCGGCAACTTTGAATAAAATCTTCATCCTCAACCTCTGCTCAAACTCAATGCAACGGCGTTTCTCCGTCGCTACTAATTCCGGTGCACATCGGGATAAACTGGAGAAGGCCGCTTCGAACTTGGCCATAGACATAGTAAGTTGCTTAAGATCCTTGAATTCCTGCCTCAACCTCTCCCTAGCCGTGGGAGGTAGATACTTGTCTTGGAAGGCCACCATAAGCGCCTCCCATGTTGGTGCTACTCAGCCCTTAGCATACTTCCACCACTGCCCCGCGTCCCTCTTAAGATAGTAACTCGTAAGAGTCACTCTAAGCTCACTGTCCTCTATGTGAAGCATCTCGAATGTCTTCACCATCTGTTCAAGCCATTCATCTGCTTTCTTTGGCTCGGGGTTGTAGACACCCTATTTTTGACCGTCCTCAAGACTTGGACGTTATCATTTGAACACTCGATGATCATCCATGCTCGTGTTCGTTTTGAGTTCCTGAAGGTCTCAGCTGTGCGCCTTGCCTTGGAACCTCTCAATTTGTCTGCTTTGTGCTTGGTTGTGGACCAAGAGCTTGTGGCTTTGTTTCTGAGGGAAGAGGGTGGCCTGCCCCTTTTCTTTGCTTTTGCAGATATTTTGGTGCCAGTTGTGCCAACTGTTGGGCACAGAAGGCATCCTCCATACACGTGTATGGAGGGATTGTAACAAGTTTCTAGCTTGTCAAACAAGCTTGAGACTTGTGATTCTATATAAAGGGAGGCTCCTCTCCCCTTTCAAAGGTTGAGAATTTTGGATTAGGGATAAACATATCCCTCTCTCTCTATATTTGTACTAGTTTGTGTCTTAAAGTGAATTTTCTTCACACTTTTGCACTCAAGCACCTAGTGAAACACCTTCACTCTTGAGCTGAGGTTCTTGGAGGTTGCATTTGAGTGATTTTGGCTTGGTTTTGCCTCAAAAGTGGCTGGTTTTGAAGTTGTTCTTCAAGGGTGAGTATTTACCATCTTTAAGCCTTGATTTGCTTAAGTATTTGGCCACCCTTGCATGCTCTTTTAGGCCTTACTTTTAATTGCAAAAACTCTTGTTTTTAAGTGCTTGAAATGTTTGTTTGAGGCTTTTTTTGAGTTAGGGTGGTTTACCCCTTTTGGTGGCTTATTTTCCTTTGTTTTGTTCTATCTCTTAAGGCCTTTCAAACCACCTTTGTTTGGCCTCTTCATCAATGAATTCCAGAGGAATTTCAATGGTGGAAAGTGGGTTTTGAGACCCAAAATGGATGGGGTGGTCCCCCCTTTTTGTGCTTTGTTTGCATATGTTGTTTGCTTAACACTTTGGCATGTTTTTCTACCCTCTTGAGGCTCTTTCTTAGCATGTTTTAGGCCTTATTCTAACATGATATAACTCTGTTTTGGGTTAGTTTGGTTGCTTCTTACATGCTTCATGTACTTGTAGTGCAATCCTCTTAGTTAGCCTAACATGCTTTATGCTTTGGACCACCATTTTAGCATGTTTTTGGCTCCACTCCAGCTGGCTTTTACTCATATTTTGGCATGCCTTAGCTCTGATTTTGGTCAACAAGATCACCTCTTGCGTGGTTTATGCACTTGTGGTGCAAGCATGTTCACTAGCCTAGCTTGTTTGGTGTTTTGGCCTATTGATCTAGCATGTGTATGCTTTACTTCAGTACATTTTTTGCCTTGATTTAACATGCTTTAGGTCTAATTTGAGTGGTCTTGGTCATGCATGCTTGGCTTTGCATGGCTATTGTGCATTTGGCTTTACTAGCCTTAAGCTTTGAGACCTCTAGATTGTCATATTTGAGCTTGTTGCATGGTATGGCATCATTTGGCACGTTATTTTAGACCATATACCTCTGTCATGTTCTCGCATTTATCATCCCTTTGTTGTGTTTGAGGGTTGAGCCTTATGCTTCACTTATGTGCCAATATGCATGCATGCTTGCATAAGCTTTTGAGGCTACCATCTCAGCATGTTTTTGGTGTTATTTTACCATGTTACAACTTTGATTTTTGTTGGTCAAGTCACCTCATGCTTGGTTTTGGTATGTGTAGTGTAATCCCACTCGTTGGCTTTGCATGCGTCATGCTTTATGCCTCACATTCTAACATGTGTTAGCTCTACTCCATGCATATTTTGGCATTGTTCTGACCTACCTTGGGACTGTTTTGAGTGATCTTAGCCCTTTGGGGCTTGCCTTGTGTGGCTATGGTGTAAGTGCCTTAGCTAGCCTTGAGTTTTGGGCACTTTAGCATGTTATATTTGTGATGGTCGCATGTTTTTCCATCGTTTGGCATATGATTTCAGAGCATATAATCCTGTCATAGCCTCATGTTTATCACTCTTTAATTGCATTTAAGATTTGTGCCTTCATGCCTTGCTTGCGAGCCATGAGTTGAGTATGCGTTCCTTGCTTTTCGTGCCTAAGTTTTGTTGAAGTTTTGGCCATTGTTTTGAAGTATCTTAGGTCTGTCCATGTGTGGTTTGACCATTCAAGATTGATAGTGCATGCCTCATGTGTAATATACTTCACTAGCTTTGATGCCTTAGCTCCATAACATGCCTTGCATGCGTTGCTTACATGATAGAGCCTTGTGCATGCCACTTTAGCAATTGGTAGATGAACATGTTGTTTGTATGTGTGTTGCATTGCAGTGTGTTTGAATCAGACGTTAATCCAAACACGAGGAACGAGGGACGTTTCATACTCAAAGTGATGAAACGTGCCTCATTCCTTAGGTCACCGACACCTTTGATCATGTATGATAAGGTGGAGGTTCATCAAGTCCTATGTGTTATTTGTGCATTCATCAACATTGTGCAAGCTTGACTCTTTGGCCATTATGCATCGAAATGCATGATTGGTGGCTTGAGAGCCGAGCACTACACTCCTTTGAGCTTGAGACATGATAAGGAGTGTGGTTGCACACACATTCCCTTGCAAATACACTGCCATGCCTCTATTTGTGCTTTGTTGCAGCAAAAGGAGAAATTGCAGGAAGAAGTGCCAGACCGGCCATCAAAGCTGCCGACCGACCACCAAGGCTGCTGATCGGCTATCAGAAGTGGCCGATGGCCATCAACTCTGGCTGATGGCCACCATCTCTGGCCGATCATTCCTCAGCATGTTCTTGAGATGGGTCAAAAGCAATCTGGAAGTTGGCACAATTTTCAGAAGTTCAAAAGAGTGCAAATAGAGGCATCATGAGGCACGGTAGTGGATTTTCGGGAGGAAGCCGACCGAGCATGCATGTCCCTCATCCTTGAGGCCATTTAATTGCTTTTGTTAACTTAGAATAAGTTAACTATTTCATTCATGCAAGTTTTGTACTTAATTAGTTAATGTGCTTAATTAATCGATTTGTTTTGTAATAATTAGTTAACTAGGAATAGTTAATTAGTTTTGGTTTGTGATAATTAGTTTAATTAGCGTAGCTAGTTAGCTTATTATTCGGACCCTCCGTCGAGAGGGTATAATGTTGTAATAAGTGTGCGTGTGTGTGTGTGAATGTCTTCCAACCCCCACGTCTTTCTCCTTTTTACTTATCCGCTTTCAGTGGTTACATTAGGGCATATTTCAATTAGCATCCTTATGCTTGCATGTGTGCATCATTCATTCGTATTGCATGCACCGGGCTCGGCACATCATACAAACTGCATCGTATTTCAATACTTACTTCAATACGTGTTTCACAGCATGCTATCAGATGTTGCATTCATATGCCATCTTAGCTAGCCGAGCCTATGTTAGTTACATTTTGCATACGTTGCATTAGGCATCTTAACTATAGCAATCCCGGTTTTCCTTTCTTTGTTTATTGTATTTCGGACTCGGTTCCATGGATGTGTTATTGTCATATTCTCATTTCCATCATTTACTCTTTGTATTTGAGTCTTGGGTTGTGTTGGGCAGGTTTGAAACCGGTTGGTTGTGTTTGGAAACCAAGAGTTGATGCCCAGTTTTTGGCCTTCACGCTCGAGCGGGGCTTTTGACGTTCGAGCGGGCCCTTTGTTGTTGCTTCTCCACTCGAGCAGGCGTTTTGACGCTCGAGCGTGATTATTCATCTCTCAACATTTTGTTCTGCAGGTCATCGGACGCTCGAGCGTCCATTTTCACGCTCGAACGGGGTACCTTCGTTTGCAGAACTTCTGGAAGTTTGCATTCGACGCTCGAGCGTGAGTCTGTGTCTGACGCTCGAGCGGGGCATTCCACGCTCGAGCGAACTGTGTATTATATCAGTCCGAATTTTAGCTTTTTGGATCATTTTTTTGGCACCTTCTCTCTCTCTCTCTAACTTTTCAAAACCCAAACTTGAGAGCTTCTCACTCTAGACTTCAACTTCTCTCTAAGGTTTGATCTAGTTTGAGTGATCTTCTTCTTTAGTTCCTTTGCAAAAAATGTGGAGCTTGCCTTGATCTTCATTTCAATCCGAAAATCTTGAAGTTTGAAGCATTTTCAAATTTCTTCATCATCTCTTTGGGTCTCTCCATTTGAGGTAGGGATAACTACTCATTTTTATGATCTTTAACATAGATGTTGGGCATTTTGTATAAATGGTTTGATTTGGGAAGTTAGGGTTTGAGATTTGAAATATTGAAAAGAGGGGTTTTGTTTCTTTTGAACTAAATATGCGTATATGGGTCTTAACATGAGGTTGTGAATGTTTATTAATGATACTTGGACCATTGGGTCAATATTGGAAAAAAATGGAAAAATGCCATATTTGGGTTTTATTGGGTCATTAGTGTAATTAATGACTTTCATTGTGAAATATGAAATTGGGAGGGAAATGATGAAATTGGCTTAAGATGAGATCGAATGGTGGAGTTGGATTTATTAATCGCTCACCTTTGAAAATGCTGATAATTTATCTGTTGATGCATTTATTATCTGTTTAGAAATAATTGCTTTGGGCTATCGGTGGAGGATAGTCTTGATTGTTGTAGACACTGTATGTTGATTAGGGAAAAACTGAAACTAATCACGTTGAATATGTCATTGAATATGACAGTTGGAATAATACATCGAATATGTGTATTGATTGATATTTGTATATGATAAGTGTTTATATACATTGTATTGTGTAGGAGGAGATAGGGGATGTACTCCACGGTTTGGGAGGAGATAGGGGATGGACTCCTAAACCGGATATTATTTGGGAGGAGATAGGAATGGACTCCATTGATACAGCAAATATGTGTATCTATTGTGAAGTGTGGAAGTGTTTTAATATGACATTGATACAGCAAATATGTGTATCTATTGTGGAGTATGGAAGTGTTTTGATTTGAGTTGTTATCTCATTTAAAAAGGAAGTGCTTTAATATGAGTCATAATCTCATTTAATTGTTTGGTCAGGTTCTAAGCCATGTTTATGAATTGAAAATTGGTTAAATAAAGGAAAGTAAAATGAAACATGGACATATTTGTCATGGAATTGGATTGTGCTGTAAGTTGGTTGACCAGTGTTAACATTTATCGAATGCTCATGTTTTAGTTATTGCTCATATTATGTATAGCATATCTCTACTGGGCATTGGCTCATCCTATATGGGACATCATTTTCAGGTGCAGGTGATATGCCGCCTCTAAGGTCTTAGCTTGGGAGGTTGTAGAAGTTGAAGGCTTATCTTTTTGTGATTATCTTTTTGTATTACATGTATATCAAGCCAAGGGCTTATTTTGTGTTTTGAGTTAGTACTCACTTTTTGTAACCAAGTGTTGGCTTGGAAAGTTGTAAGCCCGTAGGGCATTTACTTTTGATGTCAACATGTAATACTTTTGTAATGAATATTCTGATAAATAGAATTATGCTTTATTTTCTTAAGTTTATGGGTGTCTTGAATGTATGATTTATGGGTTTATTTTGAGAGCGTTACAACTTAGTATCAGAGCGTACCGGGTTCGAATATTTTGGGTACGCGGGAAGTGGTTAGTACCACAATGGGTTTGTCTCGCTTGCTAGAGACTTATGTGTTATATTACGTATTTATCTGATAACATGCTTATGTGACTACTTGGGTATGGGATTTAGTTTCTAGGATGTTGATTGGATGCTTGGGTTTCTGGGAGTCCTATTGGAAAAGCACTTGATCAATGCTGTTTCTAACTGGAACTCTAGCAACGCCTCGAGACTGTCATTATCCGGAAATGAAATTCGTAAGTGCTTATGTGATTATATGCTTACGTGGAATGAATTACTATTGTCCATGTATTAGGACATGAGTGAAATAGCTTCGGCACATTTGTGAATGTGCTAATGTTCTTTGTTACCTTTATTAGGATGTCAGGACGAGGATGTGGTGGTAGGCGAGGTAGGCCTAGGAGGCAGGAGATGCTTATACCGGATGAGATTCCGGCGCAGCAGAACGGTGTTGGTCAGGCCAATGTGGCCGAGCCAGTAGGTTAGTAGGCCATGGGCGCCTTTGCCCGCGAGATGGCAGGAGCATTGAGGAAATCCATGGACATTCTCAAAGTTGAGAATCAAGTCCAGGCCTATGTTGCTGAGGTAGGGCCTTCTTTTCTGAAGAGGGAGTTCTTTCGGTCTAACCCGGACGAGTTTGTGGGTGATCCGAAAGAGCCACTTAAGGCTGATGAGTGGCTTGAGCAGATGACAAAGACGTTTGAGATGCTTGGCATCGAAGACGGGGCTTTGAAGGTGACCTTGGCGTCTTTCCAGTTGAAGGGTGACGCGGGTCAGTGGTGGAAGTTTGTTCGAGGACGTATTGGTGGCACATGGGAGGCCTTTGTAGATGCTTTCCAGGAGAAGTTTTTGTCTCCAGCTGTCAGGGAGAAGTTGAGGGACCAGTTTTGTCAGATCAAGCAGCTGAGTATGCCTGTGGCCGAGTTTGAGGCCGCATTTACCAGTTTATCTAGGTTTGCTCCTGAACTAGTGGCGTCTGAGGAACACCGTTGTCTTGAGTTCGAGAAGAAGTTGAGGCACGGGCTTAAGACTAGAGTTGCTAGGTCCATGACTCGGGAGTATGGACACCTTGTGGATGCCGTGGCGCATCTTGAGATTATTATGCAGGAGGAGGAGAAGAGGATGGGGGGCTCCAAGAGGAGTCAGGATGGCCAGGGGGATGGTAGGAGGCAGAGGGGTTCTAACCCTCAGTAGCCCCAGGGTACTGTTGTGAGATCTACCTTTCCAGTGCCGAGTTCAGGTTTTGGGAGAGGCAGCCAGGGAGACATTACCTGTTACAAATGTGGTCAGCTGGGCCACAAGTCTCCAGCTTGCCCGCAGAGGGGAGGAGGGCAGAGAGTAGCTTCATCTTCGGCTCGACCTCAGAGCCAAAGTCAGGGCAGAGGCCAGCCGCTCTCTTGTTACCAGTGTGGTCAGGCGGGGCACCTAAAAAGGTATTGTCCGCAGTTGAGTGGCACATCTGGTGCGTTTGGTTTGAGGCAGACGCAGAGTTTTCAGCCAGCACGGTCAGTTCAGGCCTCGAGGGCCAATCAAGGGGCTTCATCGTCTCAGTCTGTGCAGTAGTCTTTTGCTCCGAGAGGTGAGCAGGTAGACCAGAGACCTTCAGGGCGCGTGTATGCGGTTACCGCGCAGGATCTTCTACTGGCTCCATCTGTTGTGAGAGGTACCTTTTTGTTTTGCAACTTGGTTGCCAATGTGTTGATTGATACGGGTGCATCCCATTACTTTATATCTGCTACATTTGCATCTGTTTTGGGGTTGGAATTGGCACAGTTAGCTTCTCCTATTTGTGTTGTATCACCTGTTGGGGGCGAGTTGATTTTTAAACGAGGGTGTCAGGGCTGTGATATAGAGGTCGCCGACCGTCGACTTCCATTTTCTTTTGTAGTTATGGCTATGTCGGGTTTCGATGTGATTTTGGGTATGGACTGGTTATCGTCATACCGGGCTATTATTGATTGTTACCGCCAGAGGGTCACTGTATGTACCTTGAGCGGGGATTGTTTCCATTTCTTGGGGGATCGGGTTGGTAGTGTGTTGCCACCAGTGTATGATCCGTGAGGGCGGAGTGAGCTTAGTGGTCTTCTCGCTAGCTTTTTGAGTAATGAGTGTAATGAGATTCAGATTGAGTTGCCTAGAGTGGTTTGTGAGTACTCGAACGTCTTTCCCGAGAATCTTATTAGTTTGCCACCACATCGAGAGGTGGAGTTTTCTATTGATTTAGTGCCTGGCACGGCGCCGATTTCCATGGCACCTTATCGTTTTGCCCCAGCCGAGTTGAGTAAGTTGAAGGTTCAACTCCAGGAGTTGCTGATAAGGGTTTTGTCTGCCCTAGTGTTTCACCGTGGGGAGCACCGGCCCTCTTTGCTAAAAAGAAAGATGGTGCCTTGAGACTTTGTATTGATTATCGGAAATTGAATCGGGCTACGGTTAAGAACAAATACCCTATGCCCCGTATAGATGATCTATTTGACCAGTTGAAGGTGTCCCGTTGTTTCTCTAAGATAGATTTGAGATCGGGTTACCATCAGTTGAGGGTCAGGGATGAGGATATCCCGAAGACAGCATTCTGTACGCGGTATGGCCACTATGAGTTTCTGGTGATGCCTTTTGGGCTCACCAATGCACCGGCAGTATTTATGGACTTGATGAACCGGATCTTCCGGGAATTCTTAGATCGTTTCGTGGTCGTTTTCGTGGACGACATTTTGGTTTATTCACCTTCTGAGGAAGAGCACGAGGAACACTTGAGAGTAGTGCTTGAGTTGCTTAGAGCCCATAAGCTGTATGCTAAGTTTGGGAAGTGTGAGTTCTGGCTAAGAGAGGTTAAGTTCTTAGGCCATGTTGTTTCCGGAGAAGGAGTGTCTGTTGATACATCCAACATTGAGGCAGTGCAGGATTGGGCACAGCCTAAGAGTGTTTTTGAGATCCGTAGTTTTCCGGGATTAACTAGGTATTACCGCCGGTTTGTGAAGGATTTCTCCAGACTAGCTTCGCCATTGACTAGATTAACGCGGAAAGGGGCCAAATTTGTATGGAGTGAGACTTGTGAAAAGTCATTCCAAGAACTTAAAGTTAGACTTACCACCGCTCCAGCGTTGATTATTCGGGAGAGAGGTTTGGGTTATGCGGTTTATTGTGATGCCTCACGAGAGGGCTTAGGTTGTGTACTGATACAAGAGGGGAAAGTGGTAGCCTATGGCTCGCGGCAGTTGAAAATATATGAGAGGAATTACCCTACACATGACCTAGAGTTAGCAGTTGTGATTTTTGCCTTGAAGATTTGGAGGCACTACCTTTATGGTGAGAGGTTCGAGGTGTTCTCGGATCATAAGAGTTTGAAGTATCTGTTTACACAGAGAGACTTGAATTTGTGGCAAAGAAGATGGATGGAGTTCATTGAGGATTACGATTTCGAGTTGCACTATCACCCGGGAAAGGCCAATGTTATGGCCGATGCCCTTAGTAGGAAATCCATTAGTGATGTAGCTTGTATAGCCATCCGGGAGTGGGAGATGTTGGGTGCACTTGGCGAGTTTGATTTGCTTCTGGGCGAATCTTTTGAGTCTGCGGCCTTGTTTTCTGTAGTTGCGCAACCTACACTTGTGAATCGAGTGTTAGAGGCACAGAGAGGTGACCTTGAGGTAGAATCCCTCCGAGAGAAGATCTCCAGTGGGAAGGTTGAAAAGGGTTTGACGGAGTATCCTGATCTAAGTGTGAGGTACCGAGACCATCTGTTTGTGCCGGAGTCTTGCCGAGAGGAGGTACTCCGAGAGTTTCACCATTTACGCCTTGCGGTGCATCCGGGAGGCACTAAGATGTATCGCAATTTGGGTCACCAGTTTTGGTGGCAAGGTATAAAGAAAAATGTGGCAGTTTTTGTGTCTAAGTGCCTTACTTGTCAGCAAGTGAAGGCCGAGCATCA
Source organism: Camellia japonica (assembly GCA_030407325.1). NCBI lineage: Eukaryota > Viridiplantae > Streptophyta > Magnoliopsida > Ericales > Theaceae > Camellia > Camellia japonica. Next base: position 153,113,240 of record JAPPVO010000036.1, on the reverse strand, counting down.
GAGGCCAGCGGGTTTGTTACAACCCTTGCCTATAGCCGAGTGGAAGTGGGAGCATGTCATGATGGACTTCGTTGTAGGTCTTCCGAGGACTCAGCGAGGTAGTGATGCTATTTGGCTGGTTGTAGACTGGTTGACTAAGCCGGCGCACTTTATTCCTATACGCGTGAGAGATTCGGTAGATCATCTTGCCGACTTGTATATTCGGGACATAGTGAGGTTGCACGGGGTCCCAGTGTCGATCGTCTCAGATAGAGATCCACGTTTTACTGCTAAGTTTTGGCAGAGTTTGCAGAGTGCCTTGGGCACTAGATTGACCTTTAGCACGGCTTATCATCCTCAGACTGACGAGCAGTCCGAGCGTACTATTTAGATCCTTGAGGATATGCTTTGAGGTTGTGTTCTTGATTTTAGTGGGTCGTGGGAGAGGCACTTGCCCTTGGTGGAGTTTGCCTACAACAATAGTTTCCAATCCAGTATTGGTATGGCACCATTTGAGGCCTTGTATGGCCGACCGTATAGGTCTCCAGTTTGTTGGGCCGAGGTGGGTGATGCACCTTTTTTGGGCCTGGAGTTGGTTCGGGAGACAACGGAGAAAGTTGAGCCTATCCGTAGGAGGCTCGTGTATTATATCAGTCCGAATTTTAGCTTTTTGGATCATTTTTTTGGCACCTTCTCTCTCTCTAACTTTTCAAAACCCAAACTTGAGAGCTTCTCACTCTAGACTTCAACTTTTCTCTAAGGTTTAATCTAGTTTGAGTGATCTTCTTCTTTAGTTCCTTTGCAAAAAGTGTGGAGCTTGCCTTGATCTTCATTTCAATCCGAAAATCTTAAAGTTTGGAGCATTTTCGAATTTCTTCATTATCTCTTTGGGTCTCTCCATTTGAGGTAGGGATAACTACTCATTTTTATGATCTTTAACATAGATGTTAGGCATTTTGTATAAATGGTTTGATTTGGGAAGTTAGGGTTTGAGATTTGAAATATTGAAAAGAGGGGTTTTGTTTCTTTTGAACTAAATATGCGTATATGGGTCTTAACATGAGGTTGTGAATGTTTATTAATGATACTTGGACCATTGGGTCAATATTGGAAAAAAATGGAAAAATGCCATAGTTGGGTTTTATTGGGTCATTAGTGTAATTAATGACTTTCATTGTGAAATATGAAATTGGGAGGGAAATGATGAAATTGGCTTAAGATGAGATCGAATGGTGGAGTTGGATTTATTAATCGCTCACCTTTGAAAATGCTGATAATTTATCTGTTGATGCATTTATTATCTGTTTAGAAATAATTGCTTTGGGCTATCGGTGGAGGATAGTCTTGATTGTTGTAGACACTGTATGTTGATTAGGGAAAAACTGAAACTAATCACGTTGAATATGTCATTGAATATGACAGTTGGAATAATACATCGAATATGTGTATTGATTGATATTTGTATATGATAAGTGTTTATATACATTGTATTGTGTAGGAGGAGATATGGGATGTACTCCACGGTTTGGGAGGAGATAGGGGATGGACTCCTAAACCGGATATTATTTGGGAGGAGATAGGGAATGGACTCCATTGATACAGCAAATATGTGTATCTATTGTGAAGTGTGGAAGTGTTTTAATATGACATTGATACAGCAAATATGTGTATCTATTGTGGAGTATGGAAGTGTTTTGATTTGAGTTGTTATCTCATTTAAAAAGGAAGTGCTTTAATATGAGTCATAATCTCATTTAATTGTTTGGCCAGGTTTTGAGCCATGTTTATGAATTGAAAATTGGTTAAGTAAAGGAAAGTAAAATGCAACATGGACATATTTGTCATGGAATTGGATTGTGCTGTAAGTTGGTTGACCAGTGTTAACGTTTATCAAATGCTCATGTTTTAGTTATTGCTCATATTATGTATAGCATATCTCTACTAGGGGTTGGCTTATCCTATATGGGACATCATTTTCAGGTGCAGGTGATATGCCGCCTCCAAGGTCTTAGCTTGGGAGGTCATAGAAGTTGAAGGCTTATCTTTTTGTGATTATCTTTTTGTATTACATGTATATCAAGCCAAGGGCTTATTTTGTGTTTTGAGTTAGTACTCTTTTTTTGTAACCAAGTGTTGGCTTGGCAAGTTGTAAGCCCGTAGGGCATTTACTTTTGATGTCAACATGTAATACTTTTGTAATGAATATTCTGATAAATAGAATTATGCTTTATTTTCTTAAGTTTATGGGTGTCTTGAATGTATGATTTATGGGTTTATTTTGAGGGAGTTACATTAACATAGCTAGGATCATGCATTGATTTCTAACTAGTTTTCTTTCTTTGGCTCGGAATACACTCTGAGTGTTTACGCTTTAGCATACTGCATGAGATGTGAGTGCTGCCATGTCAGCATGCTTGCCATGAAGCTATTTGCTTAACTGCTATAACTGCATGAATGCCTGTGGATGAAGGCTTCATTTCTTGAATTGGAACAATTCATCAAAATGTGCGTTTTAAGCCCACTTGAGAGTGGCAAATCATGTTTTCAAGCCTACTTGAGGGTGGCAAATCCGCGTTTTAGCCTACTTGCGAGTAGCACTTTTAAACCATTTTTGAAAAACAAACATGAGATGTCTTGTTCCAAATTAAGTGATTGAGTCTATACTTGTATGCTGTGCGCATCACATTGTAAGTTAGCCAATAAACCAGAACAAGAACGCATGTGTTTTCAAAAACAACATATCATGCTTAGTAGAGGCCGATCCTTTAATCGGGCGAGCAGGGGTACTCATTTCAGGACCTTCCCTCCTCGTACCCAAGTTCCCGAGCCGAGGCAACTTTGGTGATGACGGACACGTGGCCTTAGGCACGAGTCAGAGTTTCCTAAATTTCCCAAAATAAAATATTTAGGTGGTGACTCTGAAATCTGGCAAAGCAGTCCATGTTTGGCGTTTTTTGATTAAAATCGATTTTCCAAAACAATTTGCCGGATTTGGACTCTTTGGTGATTTATCAGTCTTACATGGACTTTGTGAGATTAGATTTAGAACCGTGACAGGAGTCCGAACTGTAGTAGCTAGAACCAAATCTGCGCCCTCTCCGAAAAGGGGGACGCGCGGAAGAAGTTCGGGCGGTCTACAGGGGCCGCCGTAGAATTCATCTGACTTGGCCCGCAAAAACTCCTTCGTGAGGAAGCTCGCCCTAGTCTCCACAACATTCTCCCTTGCTTGGGTTTCCGCCCTCAAAATGTTCATGGATTCCCTCAATGCCCTTGCCATCTCCAGGGCTAAAGCCCCCATTGCGACTTGGCCGGCTTGCCCCGGCACCTCCACTTGCCCTACTTGCTCGGCCATGTCAGCTTGGCCTAGACCCTCATCTTGTACTGGGACCTCTTGGACCAGTACCTCATATACGCCCCGGCGACCTCGACCTCGCCTTCCACTCCTACCTCCTCGAGTTTGAACTCTTCCTGACATCCTAATTGAGGGACAAGATAAATAATTTAGCACATGATTCCAAATGTGCTTGCCACTCGCTTCACACGTTAGGCTAAAGCAACTACACGTATCCTATTACACAAACAATTTAATTCACTCCACATAAGCACTTTAGTCACATAAACACATACGAATTATCCTTTAATGATGAGATTTGTCCCATGAGAAGCCAAGAATTCTTAGTAGAATGAGTATTGATCAAGTACCCTTCGAATAAGACCTCAAGGTATCTAATAGGCACAAATAACATCCCAAAAGTCTAATCCCATACCCACATAGTCACATAAGCATCCTATCACACAATCACAAATAAGCAAGACATCTCCTAATCATGCGAAATGAACCCATTGCGGTATAACAACCACTTCATGCGATCCCCAAGTATTCAAACCCGGTAGCTCTGATACCAAGTTGTCATGCCCCGAAATAAACCCAACATGAATAATACATCAACTACGAACGTTCATCCATTTCAACCATTCTTCATTCTTTATATCAAAATATCCATGGTTCATACAAGAATCTCACATGCAATTATACATTCAATGATAAGAAAACACCTGAATCTATAGCATGTGAGGCATATAGTTCCAAAAATAAAAGAAATACCCTTGTGGGTTTACATCTTCCAAGGCAATAGCCCGGTTACACAAAATGGTCTCTCGAACCCATACCACATTAGCCCTAGGCTTTACAAAAATTACAACAAAAGAAAGAGTGATCTACTCTTCACCAAAACATATCCACACCCTTAGCTTGGCGGGATCACAATATCTTTACCTGCACCAAATCCCATAGGGGTGAGTATAAAGTCCAGTATAGAATTCTAACAAAGTAAATACAGTTGTGCTAGAACTCCAAATTAAACAATGCCCATGCTATGCCACGCTCAAAAGAAAAAAAATACATTTCATGCTCTTCATAAGGATTTCCATTTTAAATAAAAGCCTGCAATCTCAACACATTTCGATAACTTCCAATTTTAATCAACAGGGGCGGTAAATACGACACCGGTAATCCCTAGGCTGGTGTCTGCAAGTAGGCTCAACAAGCACTACCAAACTGTCATTTTTACCGATATTAACCGGAAGGCTCGACACCTATCCGCGCGGGTTTCTGGTCTTTCACCATGGACACTCAGGCCAACTTATCAAATTCAACTACACCCCCTATACGGACTTACCACGTATTTACCCCATTCACATTACCATAGTTCTCCTTTTGATAAATATGTCCTTTTCTTGAAGAAAATGTTTCCATTCAAATTTCACAATGCATAATAATAATAACATGAATGAATTTGCAATGCAAAGATTTTCCATATCTCATAACATTTCTCCATTTTCAAAATCTCCACCATAGTATCCACAATCACATTTCCCATTACCTCTTTTCAATGCTCTTCCTCAAGATAACCATATATTATCTACACTTAGCCACAATTTCACTTTTCACAATTCTTAGCAATAGAGTCTCATCAAGACTTCATGTAATGTTTTCAAACATTAACTCTCAATGTTTAAAATTCTCACAATTTCATAATGCACAACAATTATCATCTTAAACATAAATATTTCCACGCATTCAACAATAATTTTAAAGATAGGTCCTCCACTCTCTTATCAAGAAAATTATCATTTCTTTATACCATATTGAGAAATCCACACTTATTGACTCATCTATACACAAGAAAAGAAGAATTTCATAGTTGTTCTCATGTTTTCTAAAAACCCCCAATTTCTAGGGTTCTTTCTCAAGAAACCAAAACACCTCCCATTTCATGAGAGAGTTCATCAAATCATCTTTCTTATGTTAGAGGAAAAGGCTTCAAGATTTAGCTTAAAACATTTAAAGTTTAAACCCTCACTTGATAAATTTCACCATCCTTGAGCCAAGAAACAAACCCTCAAAATAAACTCAAGAAAAGTAACAAAATCAACATATATCTTGCAAAACATGTATATATAACTCAAGAATGTCCCTACCTCAAAGTTTGATGGAGAAATGGAGTAGAAACCCTAGGATTCAAGGATGAGAGGGAGCTTTGATCTCTACCACAACAAGTGAAACTCTTGCCCTAGATCTTCAAGGTTGTGAGAGATGATGATGATGATCTAACCCAATGGGGCAATAATCAAAGGTTCTTGGTGTCTTGGTTAGGGTTTTTAGAGAGAAGGAGGAGAGAAATTGTTTTTAGAGAGAGAGGGAGAGGTATTAGAATAAGATATAAATAGCCCAAAAGTGTAAAAAAAACAGAGTTTTTGGACTGGTCCCGCCCCGCACGTGCGGCACTGATCCTCGCACGTGCGGCTGGTCCCGCACTTCCTTCCCTTCCCTTCCCGTACCTATAATTTAAGCAGAGATGTAACACACTCAAACTCCCCTCTTCCCGCACGTGCGGCTTGGCCTCCCGTACGTGTGGCCCAACCCCGCACGTGCGGCCTCGAGCCCCCGCACGTACGGCCCTGGCCCAGCAGCCCAGAATTTCCTGATTTGACTCCAGGGCACTCTGAACCCAACCGCGCACCCTCCGGAATAGGTGAAATCCCGCAACAAACAAGACAAGAATAAGAACCAAATCTTAAGGAGTATTTCCGGATATCTCAAACCCACTAAGAGCAAGAAGAGAACGGAGTGAGGAAGGAAGAAAAGGAAAGAAAACAAGACCCGATCATCACAGGATTAATGTGTTTTCAAATTGGCATTGTGCATAAGATTTTCAAAAGATGAGGAAAATATTTTGAGCATGACATGACATATGCATTCATCTCATAAGACTGTATAAAATGGATTTGATGAGTTGTTTAATTATTTGATTCAATTGATAATGAGATAATTGAATGAATTGAAAAGGATGTCTTGTTGCTATTGAAATATGTTTATTTATTTAAGTCAACTTGTTGTGGTAATTAAATAAATTGGATTTAAGAGATTATGTAATAAAATCATATGGTTTTGACATGATATAATTTCACGTATATGTATGAGTATTTTGGTACCCGTATTATCTTCTAATGTTTTAATATGGGATTGTTTGGTAAACTAGTGGTTGCTCACCCCCTGCTTGTACATGTGTACATGGAATGCTATTCGGATTTGAAGATCAAACAATGGTTTTACCATTTCATAAGTGTAATGTAGTGATGAATTATACTACTTCATTTATTGTTTGGCTAAGTATTATTTTTTTTGTAAAGAGTAGTGTCCTCTCTTTTACTGTAAGCCTCAAGGTATTTCTTTTATTTGTATGTAAATGTCATTGTTGTATAATGAGAGGGAATATGTATATTTTAATTATTCATCATTTCATCCAAGGATGAAATGTTATTTGTAAATGGACTTAATTAATGAATATTGGTAATGTTATCCGAATAATAAAATACGAGGCGTGACAATGTAACACTCCAATGTAACACACTAAAAAACTCCTTAGTGTACTTTTCCCAAACGTAACATTTTAAAAAAATTTCTTAGTGTACTTTTTTCAAAAGTAACACTTCAATGTAACACACTTAAAAATTTTCGTAATGTATTTTTCTCAGTGTACTTTTTTCAAACGTAACAATGTAATATTTCAAAAAAACTCCTTAGTGTACAAACATAACACTCCAATTGATGTAACAAACAAAAGTTTCTTAATGTACTTTCTCAAACGTAATACTAGTGTATTTTTTTCAAAAAAAACTTTTAGTGTATTTTTTCCAAACGTAACACTCCAATCAATATAACATACAAAAACTCTTTAGTATACTTTTTTCAAACGTAACATTGTAATGTAACATTCTAATGTAACATCAAAAAACTAAACTAACAAAAATATAGATTTCCACACTCGACAACTAACACTTCAGCCACCAATTCCTCCAAAAAGAATCTTCCACACCTTACATTTCCATTCTCATCCCAATAAATGAATCAAAAAATTGAATCATCAAAGGACACTCAATTTCAAATGGCACCAAATCAAATAAATATAACTTTCCAAAACAAAAAGAACTAATTGGTTCATAAACATTTCCTCCATATGGGATTTATGGATAAATTTTCTTTTTTAAAATAGTAAATTCCAGTGTTTCAAATTAATGAATTTCACTATTCAAATATTGTAGATTCAGTCAAAAAAATAATTAAATTTTACATCTTATAGGTCTTGTTTAATAATCTCAGACAAGAGAATCTCAAATATCTGAATTTTTTTAAAAAACATACATTTAGATTATAATTTATTATTTTTTAAGTTTTAAAATAATCCAAAAATAACAAAACACTACTAATTATTAGTGTTAAGGGTATTTTGGTCTAAAAATGATCTCCGAAAATTTGGAGCACTTGAACTATGAAACATTTTACCTGTCTCTTTATACTAATAAAATGTTATATTGGAGATCTAACCAAATCTCTCAAACAATTACACATTTTTTTATGAAAAGTGTATCAGAAAAAAATGTAAAATATGTAAAATGCTTTTAAATTTTGTTTAATCAATATTTTTTTCACATGTATTTTAATCAATGTTTTAAGAATTCTTATTAACGACACATATATAATTAATTTTTTTTTAAAATATGGTATCATTGTATAAGGAAAATGCCTTTATTCACATAGCACAATAAAAAATCACAGTAATATTTTTAAATTTGTGCATACCAGTCGTCTGGCTAGTCATCTAGCAACAAGAGTGACAGTCGCTGTAACGCCCCGTATTTTATTACGCGGATAACCTTACCAATATTCATTAATTAAGTCCATTTACAAATAACATTTCATCCTTGGATGAAATGATGAATACTTAATATACATATTCCCTCTTGTTATACAACAATGACATTTACATACAAATACAAGAAATGCCTTGAAGCTTAGAATAAAAGAGAGGACACTACTTTTTACATAAGAATAGCACTCAGCCAAACAACAAATGAAGTAGTACAATCCATCCTACATTACACTTATGAAATGGTAAAAACCATTGTTTGATCTTCAAATTCGAAAAGCATTCCCTGTACACATGTACAGGCAGGGGGTGAGCAACCACTAGCTCACCAAGCAATCTTATATTAAAACCTTAGAAGATATGCGGGTACCAAAATACTCATACATATACGTGAAATCATATCATGTCAAAACCATATGATTTTATTACATAATCTCTTAAATCCAATTTATTTAATTAACCACAACAAGTTAACTTAAATAAATAAACATGTTTCAATAGCAATAGGACATCATTTTCAATTCATTCAATTATCTCATTATCAATTGAATCAAATAATTAAACAATTCATCAAATCCATTTTATACGGTCTTATGAGATGAATGCATATGCCATGTCATGCTCAAAATATTTTTCTCATCTTTTGAAAATCTTACGCACCATGCCATTTTGAAAAAACATTAATCCAACAATTTCAATAAAATTCCAAGACGGTAAAAACGACTCAGGTAATCCCTAAGCTGATGTCTGCAAGTAGACTATACAAGTACTACCAATTTATCATCTTTACCAGTATTAACTGGAAGGCTCGACACCTGTAATCTGTCATTTTTACCAGTATTAACTGGAAGGCTTGACACATGTAATCTGTCATTTTTACCACCATTAACTGGAAGGCTCGACACGTATCATTTACACCACCTTTCAAGACTTACCACCGTAGTTATTCCAAAATCATTTCATGAAAACTTGTTTCCCAACATTCCTTTCTCAATGCAAAGTTTTCAAATCAAATTTCAAAGCTCATCATTATCAAATAAATTGATATGCCAATGCAATGATTAATAATACAATGCAATATTTCTTCCACTTTCAATACTTCCACACAATATTCCCATTGTGATCAAAATTCTCATTTCTCATTTCAATATAATTTCTCAAAATGAACATAAATACTTTTATCCCAATTCATTCATGGGACAACAAAATTCTCACACTTAGAGTAATCTCAACCATTTAGTCACTTCAAACTATATCAACATTTTAAACAACAATTTCCAAAACTTCAACAATTCTTATATTCCATGAAAACCATCATTTATATGTAAACAAATAAACTATTTTTCAAACATCATTTATTTTGGCACACAAAATAAATATAACAACATCTTCAAAGATTGTCAACATCTTTCTTAAAACCCCCAATTTCTAGATTTTCTCACCAAAACCACTCACCTTCATTTATTGAAAGAAAGTCACCAAAAACATCTCTATTCAATCTTCATAATTCAAAACCCCCAATTTCTATTTTAAAAGGAACAAAAAAGTAAACCCACTTTCAAAAAAAAATCTCTCATCTTCTTGAATCAACAATCAATTTTCAAAACAAATCAAAGGATGATTTCGAAAATCATCTAGATCTTGCAAAAACATATATATAACTATATTTCAACATAACCATTTTTCATGCTAAGCTATTTAAAGAGGTAATATTTTTACCAAATTCTCTACCAATAATAATTTCATAATTTTTTCTAAAATTACTTAACCAACATGATATTTACATCAAAAATTATTAAATATCCCCAATAGTAAAATTTTCAAGGTTATGAGTTTGAAAGTCCACATTTCACATTTTATTTTCATAAAAATGAACACAACTTAATCATCAACATATCATCTTTTATAAAATACCATGAATATAACACTTTTAGAGTTTTTAATCCCAAAACAACTCTATAATCCCAACTTAAGCATTTACTCAATATTCATCAACATAAATTTATTTTCTCTCAAAAATAAATTCCAAATCAAAGATAAAAAAAAATATTTCAACTTAATATTTCTCAAAATAAATCATCTAATCATAATATGATATAGATACAATACATACAACTATTAAAATTAAATTTTCAGATTTTTAGGAACAAAATTTCAACGCAATGTGGTCTTCTCAAATCAACCTCAAAATACCACTTTTCTTAACATTCCAATATAATTATTCTTCCAAAAATTACCTAACAAAAATCTGAAAAAAATATATATATGCAATACCTCTTATAATGATATATTTTCTCAAAATAACCCTAGCATAGCTTTAATGTAAAAATATGAAGAAAGTCCCTACCTCAAATATGAAGAAAAGCAAATCTAAAAAAGTAAACATCGTCCGATCATGAATCCGAGATCACCATTGCAAAGATCACGACGATCTCTCCAACTTTCATTTACAACACTTTTGCAAAATCTCACTCTAAAGACTCTCATTTCAAGCTTGAAACTTGAGCAAAAATGATAAACATGGAGAGGGAGAAAGAGAGAGAGAGAGAGAGAGAGAGAGAGAGAGAGAGAGAGAGAGAGAGAGAGACGTTGAGCTCTCTGCTAAGCATCCAAGAAAAGGAAAGAAAAGAAAAAGAAAGGAAAAGAAAAATGGAGAAGGAGTGGGGAACAACCCCATATGAGTTCACTTCCCCAAAATGAATTTTTCAAAAAAATACAATATAATTTTCATAATAATACCTCAAAAATTTATAATATAAATTATAAAATGATATAATTTTTTTCATTACAAAATATAACATTTTTATACACCACAAAATATAATATTTTGCTCACTACGAAATTGTAAAGACCCAAATAAAATAGAATAAGATAAAATAAAAATGAGGTGGAAATTTTTATTTTTATTTTTATTTTATTTATTTATTTATTTCTTTATTTTATTATTGAAAGTGATTAATAAATAAATAAATAAATATTAGAGAACATGATCAAGGTGTAGGGTATGGAAATATTCTTTTTGGTGTAAAAGAGACAACCATGTGGGTGGGACTACCCTCTTGTCATTTCCCTCATTCCTTTTTCATTTTTTTTATTATTTTATTTTCTTCCTCTTGTTTGAAGCATTCCCGAATAGTTTTATCTCTCTCTCCCCAGATTATTTTCTTGGATTCCTATCAGAGAACAGTGTCATTCTGACAGTTTCACACAATTGTATTTGGATGTATATGCAAGTAAAGCTTTATGGTGATCCCGATCCTCGGTGCCCGTTTCCTGTGGCACTATCCTGTAGTCCCCAAAACGATGTCGTTTTGGGGGCTTTTTTTTTTTTTTTTTTTTTTTTATTTTTCTTCTTTCTCTTCCGTTGGTCTTCTGCTGCAGGACAGAAACCAGAGGGGAGGGAAGGTCCATCCACACAGAAGCTGGTTTTCGTCCAGTGAGAAGAAGAAGAAAAGATTCATCTATTTTTTTGGAGGGTTTTCAAATTTTCTTCTTCTCTCAGTAGCTGCTTTTCGTCCCACAGATTCATCTATTTTTTATTTTTTAAAAAATAAAAAAACTGGGTTTCGTCCATCCACACAGAAGGTCCATCCATATTTTCCTTCCTGCTTTCAAATTTTCCTTCCTGCAAAATGAAAGCAAAATAAAAATAAAAAAACTGGATTTCGTGTTATTGGCTTGTTTTTGTTAATTGAAGTCATTTTTAATGCCCTTTTTTGTTAGTTTGATGGTTCTAGAAAGCTCCTCGAAAAAGGGAACACATCTGGGTTTTGGTTGCAATTTGCTTTTTGAAAACAGAAAATTAGATTCACCATGGATTCTCAGTTTGTTACTATTTTTATTTTTATTCTTTTCGACTGGGTTTGTTGCAATTTACATTGAGTGTTTGGGAATCAGGAAAACAGGAATTGGAAGGAAAATGGAATCGTCTGCGAAATCAATTGAAGAGGTGGTGGAAGAGATCATGAGAACTCACAGATCTCTTCCGGCGAGACCCGGAATCGACGAGGTGGAGGCTGCGAAGACATTGATCCTAAACGTCGACAAGGAAGAGCAAGCGAGAATCGAGGCCATTGCGAGGAAGAGGAAGAGCCTTGATCCTACGTTCTATTCGGATGGAATTGCGGGTAGCATTCGATCTGGGGATGCGTTAGCCGTGACCCTTCTCTTCTTCTCTCTCTCTTCTCCCTTCCTCTCTCTCTTCTTCCCCTCCCCTCCCCTCTGGTTTCTGTCCTTGCTGTTCTTCTTCCTACTTTCTTTCTTCTTCTAGATCTAGAAAAAAAAAAAAAAAAAAAAACAGAGGGAGATTTTGGGGCAAATTTTCAAAAAAAAAAAAAAAAGATCTGTAGACATCTCCTTAAGAAAACATTCAATCACTTAAGTGATTTGAAGAAAAAACAGAGGGATTTGAAGAAACATTCAATCAATGTTTGAATGGTTGATGACTCCATCTCCTCTGCTTTCTGTCTTGAGAAGACCAACGGAAGAGAAAGAAGAAAAAGAAAAAAAAAAAAAAAAAAGCCCCCAAAACGACGTCGTTTTGGGGGCTACAGGATAGTGCCACAGGAAAGGGGCACCGAGGATCCGGATTCGGTTTTACTTAGTTTGGTAGAACATAGAATTTCTGATTAGAGAAAAGTATCATGCATCTCTTTTTTTCTTCCTTCCAATTCATTTCTATGATCCTTTGAATGGGTTACGGATCATAGAATAAAAGTTGTATGAATACATACCAGAAAATGTATATGTCTGGGGTCATAGCATTGTTTCATTTATGAAACTTGAGAATCTTTGTGCAGCTAGAAAAGGAGACATATCTTTCTTCTCTCTTTCTCTCTCATATTTCTTGTTGATCTGGTTTGGTCTCTGTAATTCAAACCTCTGCTCTGCTCCAAACAAGACTAGGATATGGATTTAGAAGCCTCTCTCACTGTCTCTCTGTCATCTTCTCTCTCTCTCTAAACTCCAACATGGATCCGCCTACTTCTTGGGACTCCCTTCGAAAACAGGCAAGGAAGCTTGAAGCGCAGTTGGATGAACAGATGCATTTGTATCGTAAATTAGTTTCCACAAAAAAATGATGATGGGACCGATAAAGATCTTGAATTCGGGATTGATCAACTACTCCAACACCTTCAGCAAGTGAATTCACATATGCAAGCTTGGGTGTCATCAGGAGGGAACAGATTTGAAAGTTGGGGCAAAATGGCAGACGCCATTATCGAGGTTGAAGACGACGACGATTTCCTCGCTCAGGTGGCAACACTGGAGGCCGACGCTCTCTCCTCCAAGCGCCGTAAGACCACCGCCCCCACCACCACCTCCGCTGCCGTCACTAGAACCTCCATTAATGCTGCTGCGGCGGAGGAGAGCGCGGAAGGAGCCTACACTGCAGCTCTCAGAGGGAGTAGAAGCCTTCTGTTTCAGCAGCAAAGCAGCAGATCTAATGGTGGCCTCAAAGTCCTAAACAACAACAACATGTTTGCTAATCCTGGATTTGGCGGCGGCGGAGGCACCGTAGGAGGCGGAGGAGGAGATTCGTGCTTCAAGTGCGGGAAATCGGGACACTGGTCTCGCGATTGCGATACCAATTCGTATGGTGTTGTTGATCCTTCGGTTCCTGAGAAGGCGTGTCCTTGTGGATTGGGAGCTTGTATTGTTCTCACTGCCAATACCGAGAAGAATCGTGGACGCCAGTTCTACAAATGTCCCCTCAGAGAGATTGTAACGCCCTCAAAAATAAACCCATTAAATATAAAACAAGACATGCATTATTAAAAGAAAAACATTATATTATTTAAATCATCAGAGTAATATGAAACAAAACATCAAAATAAATGCCCTACGGGCTTACATCTTGCCAAGCCAACACTTGGACACAAATCCATGAGTTCTAACTCAAAACAACTAAAGCCCTAGGCTTGAAAGATTACATTATTCAAATAAAAATAAATAAACAAATCTTCAAGTCCAATCCTCACAAGCTAAGTCCTTGGAGGGAGTGAACCACCTGAACCTGAAAATAAAGTTCCCATATAGGGTGAGCCACAGCCCAGTAGAGAAATACTAAACCAAGCATAAGAATTAACTAAAGTATTAGCATCTGATACATGGTTAACACACTATAATCAAGTTACAATATTCATGACACAAATGTCTACACTGCCTATAACACATTGTCTATGGCACATTTTACTTTCCACTTATGGCTCAGAACCTGGCCAAATAACTCAACAGGGTTTCATCTTTTATTACCATTACTTCCAATTCAACAGGAATAACAATCAAGTTAGACCTAATCATAACAAATACACATGTTGGTATTATATCAATCATAATCACTTCACTTCCATACTTCCCAACTGATACACATTTTAGTGATGTATCATATCAACAATAAATAGACATATATCTATTAATCAATAAGCACACATAAGAGTGATGCTACTGGAGTCCATCCCCTATCTTCTCCCAATAAACCCGGTTTAGAGGTCCATCCCCTATCTTTCCCTAAACCGTGGAGTTCATCCCCTATCTCCTCCAAAACCAAATGCATATGCAATGAAACACACAATTGCCATATACCACATAATTAATACACAAATGTTCTGTATTAACTCAACGGTCAAACAATTGACCCAATTCCAGTTATACCTAAGCCGCATGCAAGGTCTACAACAATCAATGGCTATCCTCCACCGATAGCCCAAAACAGTTATTTCTAAACAAGAAATAAATACATCAATGAATGTAAATTTAACATTCCCAATTCCATGAATTAAACCAAATTCCACATTATTCCTTTAAATTAATTGTACAAATTAATCTAAACCAAAACCCTAAGGTTTCTTCCAAAATTACCAAACTATCCCCCCACATACCAAAATACCAACACTTAGGATTAAAGCGTATAAATGGAGTAGGAAATCCCTACCTCGAATATATAACTCAGAAAGAAGAGGATGGAGATGATGCCCAAACTTCAAAGTGCTCCAAATCAAGAATTTCTCAGATTAAAAGGAAGCCCTCACTCTCCTCTACCTTTTTAATGAAGGAACTAGAGTAGGAACACACCCTAACTAGATCAAACCTAGGAGAGAAGGTGTTTAGAGAAGAAGAAAAGTCAGACTTTAGGGTTTTAGATCAAAAAGGGGCTGAAAAACTGTTTTAAAATAAGCTGCTGCGTATTTATACCTGACAGGCTCGCTCGAGCGAAGACCTGGTCGCTCGAGCGACCAGACACAGAAAATCATCGCTCGAGCGAAGAAATGCTCGCTCGAGCGAATAACAAACCAGCTCGCTCGAGCGAAGAAAGCTCGCTCGAGCCAACAAACACTGCTTTCAGGTCTAAGTACTGGACGCGAAGCTCGCTCGAGCGAAGGGACCCTGGCTCGAGCGAAGGACCAAAATCAAAGACCTCGCTCGAGCGAAGAAGAGCTCGCTCGAGCGACCAACCCAAAAACTGAACATGAACTCTTGGTTTCAAACCCAACCAACCTGTAAACAACCTGCCCAACAAATCCTATAACTCAAAACTGAAGAATTAAAGGACAACAACAACAACAATATGATAATATAATCTACGGAACATAAGTCCGGATACACTAATCAAATGGGAAAAGACCGGGGTCGCTATAGAGATTGCTCATGCATGCAAGTAAATTTTGGTTTAGGAAAATGGGGGCTGTGGTTTCTTTGAGTGGTGTGACAAGAATATAGGAACTGATAACACGACTGTTAGGAGCCAAACTCATGTATCAAATCCAAGTCGTGCATCAAATCCTTCAATCCCCGAACTTTCATGCCTCTGCGGTGCTGGGTCTTGCTTAATACTGACAGCCAAAACTGGGAAAAATATTGGCCAGCAGTTCTACCGTTGTCCTGCAAACCAGGTTGTCATCCTTGCACGTCAATCCAGCTGTTTTGTGGGAAGTGGTACCTAGTGCATATTTGCTGGCTAAATTTGCTGGTATGGATTATTTTTTTTAAATCTTTAATTATTGTTGAACCCACGTGGGTATGCATGATCAGATGGGTTCCTTCACTTGGGCACACATGTAAGTAAGTTGGTTTGCCATTTTGTGGGCCACGGGTTTATTTTTGTTGGGTGGGACTTAATAAGTAATTCAAATTGATTAGTTATATGTATTTTATATAAGCTGTCTCTATTTGATTAAAGTCAAAAAAAATGTTTTGTGCTAGTAGGTTCAAGTGGGCCGCATGTCTATTGGCTTGTTGTGTATTGCAAGATGGGTCACGGTTTCTTTGGAATTTTGGGTCATTTGGTTTGTTTAGCTGGGCTCACCAACATATTGCATATATTTATAAGATTGGTGAGGAACGAATTGAAATTTCGTCGCCGGAATTTTCATTTTCTTGGAAGCTCTTGGATCGAGGTAGGGATTTTCTTTGAGTTATATATATATTTTTGCAAGATATAAATGATTTTAGAAATCATCTTTTGATTTGTTTTGATAAAAATGAATTTCTGATTTAAGAAGATGGTTGATTTTCGAAAGTGGGATTGTTATATTTATTTTGTGTGCCAAAATAAATGATATTTGAAAATTGTTTATTTATTTACATATAAATGATATTTTCATGGAATATGAGGATTATTGAAATTTTGAGCATTGTTGTTTAAGAGTATTAATATAGTCTTGAGATGACTAAACTGTTGAGATTATTTGAAATGTGAGAATTATGTTATTCCTTTGATGAATTGAAATAAGAGTATTTATTCATCTTGTGAAATTGTATTGAAATGAGAATTTTGAATAAAATGGGAATATTGTATGAGAGTATTGAAAGTGAAAGAAATATTGCATTACATTTTTAACATGGTATTGGCATATCATTACATTACACTTTGATGGTCGATTTGAAAACTTGCATTGAGAAAAGAATGTTGAGAAATAGTTTTCATGAAATGGTTTTGGGGTAAATAATGATGGTAAGTCTTGACAGGCGGTGTAGAATTAAGTTGGCCTGCGGGTCCGGGGTGAAAGACCGAAAAGTCCGCACGGATAGTGGATTGTTGATTTTTTTCCAGTTGCGATTGGTAAAAATGGCAATTTGATTAAATTGGCCTGCGGGTCAGGGGTGAAAGACCGAAAAATCCGTGCAGATAGATGATTGTTGATTTTTCCAGTTGCGATTGGTAAAAATGACAATTTGGTAGTACTTGTATAGTCTACTTGCAGACACCGGCCTAGGGATTACCAGAGACGTATTTACCGCCCTTGAAATAAATTGTTAAGTTTTGAACAATTGAAATTGCATGGCATCATTGAGCATGATGGTTTTTGAATAAATGAAGATGTGTTCTTATTTTTCAAAAGAGCATGGCATGGCATGTGCATCCATTTTTTTTTGAGACTTGTATAAAATGTATATACTTTGTTATGAATTTTCTACTAGGCTTTATTCTCACCTTATGGGATTTTTGTGCAGGAAAAGATGTGGTGATTCCACCCAACTAGAGGCGTGGAAGTATATGTGTTGGGAGTACAATGCTCTCTTTTTGCGTGACTCTGTATTGTAAGCCAAGGGCTTTGTATGTATGGGTTCGAATAACCATTTTGTGTAACCAGGCTCAAGTCTTGGAAACTTGTAAACCCATGAGGGTATTTATTTGTTTTATGTTATTTTAATTTGAAGTAAATGTATTATCATTTGGGCATGAAAATTGGGGCGTTACAGAAATATACATATTTTCATTCTTTATAAAAAATATATAATTTTTTAACCATATGGTACACACCATAAAAATCAACTATCAAATATTTATTATAACCCCCATATAATAAATAATAACAACTCCCAAGGTAGTTACTACCAATCACATAATTAAAAAGGACCAAACAGTTAAACATGAGTCACTAAACAAACTCAAATTAAATTAAATCTAAGTCATGGGTCCCACCCATAAGCCAAACATGGTCCAATTATATACCAAAATAGACTCAACAAATTTATCCAAATCATGATCTAAACATTAAAAATTAAATAACAAAATTCTGCTATAAATTAAACTGAACAGCAATCAGTCCGTGAATTTTCATAAAATAAATACTCATAATTAATTCTGAAATTTTTATCCAACGTGCTAAACTCATATGGGAACAACATATAAACATTTCATAATTTCTGAGATCGGGAACTATTTTAAAAAAAATACTAAACCGAACTATTTTGGCACAGAATTTACACAACAGTCAAATTCAAAAATTTGCTCAATTAAATTATGCAATGTCTATGTTTTTTCAAAAAAAAAATTGGGCATTATAGTCGCGGTTGACGAGAATTGCATTGGTCCTCTAGATGGTCGTCCAAGAGGTCATCCAGACTGTCGACCGACATTCATAAATTCGAACAATTGGAGCAAACTTAAATCCAGTGAATGAATTATTTTTCAAAAAACCATTACACTGAATTATTTGAGATTTCACAAAGCCACCCATTAATAGTAATGGAACTATATGAACAAAATTGTAAGGTTTCTTTACATTATATGAGTTATTGTTTCCTGATCATACTGTCTAAACATCTTATAACATTTTCTAATTAAAATATAATATTATTACCGAAATTGCATCGTACATTCAAAATAATCACATAATAGTCACATGACATATTTTCCCTCCTCCAAGTCCAAGGAAAACAAAAATTAAGATTGCTTTATCCCATATCAAACAAAATTGGCCAATTTATTGCACTACAATAAAAACACATTTTAGTGACACTATACTAGTGGCATGATTTTAAAAAATGTCACAAAAAGAATTTTTTGTGGCATGTTTTAGAAAAATGTCACAGTGCCACAAACATACAAGGCTCTAGTGAAAAAGTGCCACTTCACTACAACAAAAATGTGATTTAATAGCATCAATTTAATGGCATTTTATAAAAGAATGACACAAGAAATTGTTTTAATGACATTTATCAAAAGATGCCACTAAAGTTTAGTAGTAATGGCATTTTTTTTTTAAATGTCACTAAACTAGATAGATGTAAGTTACTTTTTATGACATTAAGTGAAAAGTGTCATAAACAAATATTTTATGGCATTATGAGAAATGTCACTAAACCAAAAAAGTTTCCAAGCTATCTAATGTCATTTTTTGAAAAAAAAAGTCAATATACTTCCAATTTTTTTTAAAATGTATAAAATAAATATAAAAAAAATAAATTGAACTCAATATAACATGCTATCAATTGGACCAATTTCAGACAAAATAAAAAATTCAAAGTTAAAATCGATTCAATTGAAATTATAAAAAACTAAAATAACACAATAGCCAAAATAGAGGGACTAATAGTTTAAAGCATTTTTTATTGACAAATATGCACATAAATGACATATGTCATTTTTTAGAGGCAAAAAATAAATTTGCTCAACTCGGTGAGTTAATCTGAACAAATTCAGTGATCATTTTTCGTCAAAAACACTAACGGTTTATTATTAGTTGGACAAATTGACACAAAATTAAAAATTAAAATTGATCTACTTAAAAATATAAAGATCAAAAAATAATATTAATTTATTATTTAAATTGTGAAAACAATTTATTTATAAATAAATAAATAAAAGTTTTGGTACACTATTGTAGCGATCCTAAGTTTTCTTAAGTCATATTTTATTATTATTATTACTTTTAAATTTTTTTGGCTTTATTAATTGTTGGGTACATAAGAATTTAATCTGGTATTTAATAATTTAATGTGATATTTAATTATACTTATAATTAATCTGAACATTTATATATATTATATATTTCATATATATTAAAAAGGTATTATATATATATGATCTTATATAGTATTTATATATGTTGTATTTTATAATAAATAATAATATAATAGTTATTAGGTTATCAGCATAAGTATAACGATCCCGGGTTTTCCCCTTATGTACAATATTCTGGACTTAGGTTCCGTGGTGTTGGTTGTCGTATATATTTTGTTTCCGTCCTTCAATTCTTGTTATATGAGTTTTAGGATGTATTGGGCAGGTTGTTATAGGTTGGTAGAGAGTTTAAACCAATGGTTGCTGCCTAGATTTTGGTGTTCTTTGCTCGAGCGAGGATTTTGTCGCTCGAGCGAGCTCTGTGTTTTAGATCCTTCGCTCGAGCCAGGTTTCTTCGCTCGAACGAGAGTTGGTGGTGTGTCTGGTGGCTCGAGCGAGAAATCTTGCGCTCGAGCTTGCATCTGCGTCTGGTTCTGGACCTGAAGGTTGCATTTCTTGGCTCGAGCGAGCTTTCCTTCGCTTGATCGAGCGAGCTGTATGTTTTTGGATTTCTTCGCTCGAGCGAGCATTCTGTCGCTCGAGCGTGCTTCTGGTTGTAGATGAAGCTTCGAATTGTTGGCTCGAGCGAGATTTCCTACGCTCGAGCGAGGATTCTTTGTGTCTGGTCACTCGAGCGAGCATCGTATATTTCAGTTCACAAACAGCTTCTTCTTCCTTCACTTTTTCATCTCCTCTTTTTGTATAAACCCTAGATCCGGCTGCTCCTCTCTCTACACATACCTTCTCTCTAGGGTTTCATCTAGTTTTTGAGTGTTTCTACCCTAATCTCTTTGTAAGAAAGATAGAGGGTGGCGTGGGCTTCACTTTAATCTGAAAAATCTTGGATTTGGAGCACTTTGGGTTTTCACCATCTTCTCCATATGGTCTCTTCATTTCAAGGTAGGGATACCCTACTCCATCTTATGGGTTTTGACATGAATTTTAGTCATTTTGATTAGTTGGTGTTGTTGGTAATTTTGGGAAAAATTAGGGTTTGATTCATAATTTATAAAAAGAGGGTTTTCAAAATATTAAATCCCATGTGTATATGGGACCTTGAAAAAAATGGAATTATTGTTGTTATATTGAAGAAATTGAACCTTAGGGTTGATATTGAGAATAAGGGAAAAATGCCCTAATTATGTGATAAATTAATTTGAATAGTTAATTTGTGGAAATATGAAATTAAGTTGGGAATTATGAAATTGGAGAATTATAAAGTTGGATGGTGGAGTTGGATAATTTAATCACTCACCCATGAGAATGTTAATATTCTATTGGTTTAATTCATTTATTTTCTGTTTAGAAATAACTGCTTTGGGCTATCGGTAGAGGATAGTCTTGATTGTTGTAGACACTGTATGCTGATTAAGGAAAACTGAAACTAATCACATTGAATATGTCATTGAATATGACGGTTGGAATAATACATCAAATATGTGTATTGATTGATCCTTGTATATGATGAGTGTTTATTACTTGGAATATGTGTATAGTGTGGGAGGAGATAGGGGATGTACTCCACGGTTTGGGAGGAGATAGGGGATGGACTCCATTAATACAGCAAATATGTGTATTAAATTGAAGTATTAATACAGTAAATATGTGTATTAATTGAAGTGTGGAAGTGTTTTAATATGAGTTGTAGACTCATTTGAATTGTGAATTAAGAAAGTGTTTAATATGGGATGTAGTCTCATTTAATTGTTTGGCCAGGTTCTGAGCCATGTTTATGAATTGATTTGGATAAGTAAAGGAAAGTGGAATGAAACATGGACATAATTGTTATGGAACTGTATTGTGATATAAGTTGGTTCATAAGTGCTAGCCATCTATCAAATGCTAATATTTTAGTTATTTCTCATACTTGGTTTAGTATATCTCTACTGGGCATTGGCTCACCCTATATGGGACATCATTTTTAGGTTCAGGTGACATGCCACTTTCAAGGACGTAGCTTGGGAGGCTAGTAGGCTGAAGAATCTTTTTGTTGTTATTTTGTTGTATTACATGTAAATCAAGCCAAGGGCTTACTTTGTATAAAGAGTTAGAACTCTTCTTTTGTTGTACCCAAGTGTTGACTTGGAAAGTTGTAAGCTTATAGGGCATTTACTTTTGATGTCAACATGTAATACTTTTGTAATGAATACTCTGATTTATGAAAATATACTTTATTCTCTTATGTCTATGCATGTCAAAATGTGGGATTTTATGTATTATTTTGAGGGCGTTACAATAAGAGGCAAAGAAAAAGGGAAAAAAAAAAAGAAGAGAGAGAGAGAGTGGTTATGCCTGTGTGAACAAAAAAAAAACAAAAAAAGAGAGGGCGGGAGAGAAAGCAGAGAGAAAGAGAGAGCCGAGGGAGTTTCGAGAAAGAGAAGAGAAAACAAGAAAGGGTTAGAGTTTTATTTTGGTGATTTCATTAATTCTCCAAGTATTTCTTGATCTTCAAAAAAATAATTGTGAGTGCAAAACCCACTTTTCTTGATTTATATTTATTTTGTTGTTTTTATTTATTTAATGTTGGTTTGATATTGAACTTGCATGTAGATGATGGATTGATTTCAACTATTTTGGTTAGTTGTGTATGTAAGGTTTAGGGTTTTTATATATTTATTTTATGATTGTAATCATACTCATGGATATATGAAATTAAAATAGATTAGAAACCCATAGATAAATTCCGAATACTCCACCATACCTCTATGAATTGTTGTTTTATTTGAGTGTTGGTGAGAAAAAGTGTATTAAAAAAAAGTAAGTATTATGAGATTTACTTGAATGCCTTAGGCTCGGCATTGTTATGTTTGTTCTCATGAGTAGATGAGGGGTTGTGTATATATATATTGTTGCCTTGTTCTGGACGGGCTCAACCCGAGCAACCTAAACCCAACCCGAATTTTTTTAGGGCTTGGACAAGATATTTTCAAATTCGGTATGGGCTTGGACAAAAATTCAGAAGCTCGAATTAAATTTGGGCGGGCTTGGGTAAAGATATCAAATAACCCGAGCAACCCGAAACCCGAATTATACATATACAGATATATAAAATATTAAATATAAATATAAATTATTACCCATTACATGATATTAAAGTAATTTAGATTATTAAATCATATTGAATAGATGTATATATTCAAATAACATAAAATTTTACTCTTTTTTTTTTTTATATATTTTCACTCATCAATTGTAAAGACTATTATAGCGGCATCTCTCTTACATTATATAAATTATTTGTTTTGATGGTATTAATGATTTTCTATATATATAAAAAAATGTAAATAAAGTCAAATTTTAATAATTTTATAATGTAGCTGCAAAAAAAAATAAAAATAAAAAATACAGTTCGGGGCAATTTGGGCAACTCGGGCAATTCGAGTTTAACTCGGGTCAGACTTGGGCAGACAACCTCGGGTTACAATTCGGGCTTGGGCGGGTCTGGGCAAATCTCAGCACAACTTGGGCTGGGCTTAGACAACCTCTCAACCCGACCAAACTCGCCCGAGTTGCACCCTAGTTCTTAGGATTAGACGAGTGCTTTGATTTACGCGCGTACGTATATGCTAACCGTCCAGGGAGTGTAGGTTAAACTCGGAACGATATCCCCGTGCAAGTTTGGCTTCGGAGCGGTGTTAGGTATACGAAAGGCATATGGGATATATGTGTAGGTCGAAAGTGAAGGGCCGAAGTGGTGAAGTTAAGATACAAAGAATTACATACGAACTTATTGGTATAGTTTGAATTGCTTTGATTTGTACATCTCGAACAATAATAAACGACCTCAATAAATTATGAAATTTGGGCAGAGGCATGTATACGTAATTCTAGAAAACTTTTGTAATTTAAATTTTTACTAAAAATATCGATTAGAACTTGTAATCAGATGATCTTTGTTACAATAATTTTTATTCATTTTAGCAATACAAATTTTAGATGCTGTTTTAACCCACGAAACGAGCTTATTTTTATTGATTTCGCATAAACTAAAGTAAAACATTATTCTGAACACTTTTCATGTTTTGAACTTTTTCGAAAAAAAACCATCTTAGGGTAATTTCTTTTCATTTTCAGCTTCAGATTTTTTGGTCGAATTCTGTCTAGGTTCTTCTATCAAGTTTTTCTCTCAACTTGTTCAGTTAACATTAAATTCATTAGCGCTGCCTTTTAGGAAATCTGATTCTATATAACTTTTGTTCTTTGAGTTTTGGTCAATTCGAATGATTTAAGTATAAAACGGTGTATTTTTGTACTTCTTCAGTAATTTACTTATAATTAAATTATACAAACTTTATTTTTTGTAGAATGGTGGTCTTACTAGCTTTTTTTATGCAGGGCTTGTAACGCCCCAAAAATTTCGGTAGGGTATATCTATTTATACAACAAAACCCACCTGATAGACAAACACATATATATAGCTAACTATTCCATACATCCATTTCCATTAAATCCCAAATGCCAAATACATGCTATTCACATCTCAATGCCCCAGTTTCAATCCCAAGCATACATTTTACAGCAAGTATGAAATGGAAGCCAAACAGATAATAAGTGCCCTACAGGCTTGCAAATTTATCCAAGAATATTATTGGTTACACAAAATGGAGTTTCAACTCAACGCAAATACAGCCCTTGGCTTACATTCAACAAATAACAATAAAACAAAAATGAAGCCTCAGCTCCGAGTCCTCCCAAGTCAATGCCTTGGCGAAGGCATAGCACATGCATCTGAAATGGTTTCCGTTATAGGGTGAGCCACAACCCAGTAGATATATACTACACAACATATGAACCATGATAAGACTAAAGAGGAGTATGTTATAGCGATCCCGGTTTTTCCTTCTTTGTTTATTGTATTCCGGACTCAGTTCCGTGGATGTTGGTCGTTGTCTTATTCTCATTTCTATCCTTTACTCTTTATATTTGAGTCTTGGGTTGTGTTTGGCAGGTTTGGAACAGGTTGGTTGTATTTAGAAACCAAAAGTTGATGCCCAGATTTTGGCCTTCACGCTCGAGCGGGGCTTTTGATGCTCGAGCGGGCCCTTGTTGTTGCTTCTCTGCTCGAGCGGGCATTTTGACGCTCGAGCATGATTTTCCAGCTCTCAGTAATTTTGTCTGCAGGTCATTGGACGCTCGAGCGGGGACCATCGACTGCAAAACTTCTGGAAGTGTGCATCCGGCGCACGAGCAACGCTTTTGATGCTCGAGCGTGAGTCTGTGTCTAACGCTCGAGCGGGGAATCCCACGCTCGAGCGGACCTGTTTGTATATCAGTCCGAATTTCAACTTTTGGATCACTTTTTCGGTGCCTTTTCTCTCTCTAACTTTTCAAAACCTCCATTAGAGAGCTCCTCTCTCTAGATTTCAACTTCTCTCTAAGGTTTGATCTAGTTTGAGTGATCTTCCACCCTTGTCCATTTGTAAAAAGTGTGGGGTTTGGCTTGCTCTTCATTTTGATCCGAAAATCTTGAAGTTTGGAGCACTTTGGAAATTCTTCATCATCTCCATTTGGTCTCATCTTTTGAGGTAGGGATAACTACTCACTCTTATGATCTTTGACATAAACTTTTGGTCATTTTGATTTAATGTTGAAGTTGGGTAATTTTGGGTGTTAGGGTTTCAAAATGTATAAAGAGGGGTTTTGTTCTTTGGGCCAACACATGTGTATTTTGGGTCTTAAATGGGTTTATTGTTGGTATATGAGCCTTTGGGTCAATGTTGAGAAAAGAGGGAGAAAAGCCCTAATTTAATGTTATGAATTAATTTGCATAATTAATTTGGAAAGTTATGGAAGTATGAAATTGAATTGGAAATAATGAAATTGGCTCATTATGAGGTAGAATGGTGGAGTTGGATTTATTAATCACTTACCTTGGAATTGTTGATAATTTATCTGTTGGATGTAATTATTATCTGTTTAGAAATAATTGCTTTGGGCTATCGGTGGAGGATTGTCTTGATTGTTGTAGACACTGCATGATGATTAGGTGAATTAAAACTAATCTGTTGAATATGTCATTGAATATGACGGTTTGAATAATACATCGAATTTGTGTATTGATTGATCATGCATATGATAATTGTTTATATACATTGTTTTGTGTGGGAGAAGATAGGGGATGTACTCCACGGTTTAGGAGAAGATAGGGGATGGACTCCATTGATACATCAAATCTGTGTATCATTTATGAAGTATGGAAGTGTTTTAATATGAGTTGTTATCTCATGTGAATTGTGAAGTACGGAAGTGTTTATTATGAATTTTAATTCATTTGAATTGTTGATATTGGAAAGGTTGTTAACATGAGTCGTAGTCTCATGGGAATTGTTTGGCCAGGTTCTGAGCCATGTTTATGAATCGAAATTGTTAAGTAAAGGAAAATGGAATGAAGCATGGACATATGTGTCATGAAACTGGAATGTGTTATGAGTTGATTTATATGAGTCAAACATTTATCAAATGCTAATGTTTTAGTTATTGCTCATATTATGTTTAGCATATCTCTACTGGGCATTGGCTCACCCTATATGGGACATCATTTTTAGGTTCAGGTGATATGCCACCTCCAAGGACGTAGCTTGGGAGGCTTGAGGCTGATAGCTCTTTTTGGTTGTTCTCTTTTGTATATTACATGTACATCAAGCCAAGGGCTTATTTTGTGTAAAGAGTTAGAACTCTATTTTGTTGAACCCAAGTGTTGATTTAGAAAGTTGTAAGCCTATAGGGCATTTACTTTTGTTGTCAACATGTAATATCTTTTGTAAGAATACTCTGATGAATGACACTATGTTTTATTCTCTTCAGTTTATGGATGTAATGAATGCATGATTTATGGGTATTTTTAGGGCATTACAAGTATGCTCAAGCCATGCTCATGATAAAATTGTAATGACCTCTGTGCATTTTGCTTTGCTCTCTTGAATTATCGTTGTTAAGATGCTAGGTAAGTTGTTGTTGGAATTTCTTTCTTAAATATTTTCTATTGTGGTTGTCTCGAGTCAAAGTTTTCACTCATTTCGGAGGGTACGGGGTCGGCACCGGAGGGTTAGGGGAGAAGCCGAAGTTTTTCTGGAGTAGAGGGCCAGGGCCGCACGTACGGGGCCATGGGCCACACGTGAGGGAAAGGGCCGCACGTACGAGAGATCAGGCCGCACGTGCGGAAAGCTGGGAAGAGAGGCTGTGTGCACACTATCTAAAAGGCAGGTGCCGAAGTGGAGGTGCAGGGGGGACCGCACATGCGGGGAGGCCGCTCTGCACGTGCGGCTAGGCGTGTTTTCTGCTCCGTTTTTCATGCTTTTCAGCTATATTTTGCCTTTTTGTCCCCTTTTCACCCATATTTGAATATATCACTCTCTCTCTCTACAATGTTTCTCTCTTTTTCTCTCATCTCTCTCTACCCAAACTCTCCAAAGTTTTCCATTGGATTTTGATGCTAGTCCCTTATACCAAAATGATGAGCATGTCAAGGGTTTCATCTTGACTGGTGGAGATTGCTTTCTGGCGAGGTTGATTTTTGCGCTTTTTCTTCTCTTCTCACTTGAGGTAGGGATTTCCTTGATTTTCTTCAATGCTTCCCCTATACATAGATATGTAGTAAGTTTTATTGCATAAAAACCATGTTATTGAGGATTTTTCGAAAAATCATGATAGAGGATCTAAGATTTGGGTGTTAAGATTGAGATTTTTATGAGATTGGTTAATGTTGGGTTAATTTAAGGTGTGATTTAACAAATTTAGGATTAGAGAGATATAAAGCCCTAACTATTTTGTAATAATGCCTAATAGATATAAAAAAAAAAAAAAAAAAAAGGGGGTTGAAAATCATGTTGTGAATTAAAGAAGTTGATTAATGATTTGGTAATTTATTGTAACTTAATCGGGACCCATGTTTTTTTTTTTTTTTGACATCTACTTTGTTATTGAGTTGATATTAATTAAATATAATGAATGGTTAACTTTGATTAATTGTTAAAAGGGGAATTTAACCATAGGATTGAGAATTTTGGGCAATAACCTTGTTGAGTTGAAATTGAGTGGATTATGATTTTGTATTCAGTAGGTTGAGCTTTTGGTTAAATGAATGAAACGAGTCTCTTCATTATATATGCACATGTATAAAAGTTGGTGTATTGCGAATTAGAAATTTCGGAAATTGACATTAGAATGTAGAGAAAATTATAACTCTATTTTGTGAATTGAGAAAGAACCTTGGTAAAAGTTAAAAACCTTGGAACATCATAAATGTTGTTGGACTTAATGCCCTTTAAGAATTGAATGATTGTATTTCGTGCATTTAATGCATTTTGCTTAGAGGTTTTGTCCTTGGTCATTGGTGGAGGATAACATAGTTGTGTTGATAGTTGTGTGTATGCATTACACTTGTTGGTTGTACCTTATCATGTTGTGATGGTTGATAATGTGTGCTGCGCTGAGAATCAGAGGTACCATTCCCTTCTAGCTAGCGCTTGGAGAATTGGTTGCGCTGATAATGAGAGGTACCATTCCCTTCCAACTAGCACCTGGAGAATTGGCAGAGGTACCATTCCCTTCCAGCTGGTGTCTGGTAAATTGGCATTTCACTGTGAGAAAATGTATTATTGGCTTATCGTGCGTGAGGCAAGTATAGTGGAATTGATTTAATACTATTACTTCAGTATATTGAGTGTGTCATGTGTTATGATGATTATAATTCAGTAAGTTTGAGTTGCCTCATATGTTGAGGAGATGTGTTCATGTATGTGTGGACGTGCTAGAGGGTGTTACGGGAATTTCCTACCTTGAGTTATTTTATTGAAGGTATCTTTTTAAGTTTTGAGTCTAAGATTGAGAATGTGATGAATGTATGGAGTCAAACTTGGGTTGTATTATGGGTATGAACAATGTGAAGAAATCGGATTTGGCAAACATGCTTTCAAAAGAAGGAAAAACAAAGATGAATAAAATAGATATTATGTGTTATTTTTTCACTAATGGAAAATAAGGTTATTGTGTAATGATTGTTTAATTGGGAAATGGGTAGTAAAAGCGAACCTTGGTGTTGTTGAATAAACTAAATGTTTTTGAGAAAAGTAATTATGTTTGTATACTTTGGTTATAAAATGTCACATTATTTATATGGTATGAGATTAGCATTCATGATTATAGCTATCTATAAGTTGTTATTGTTGAGGATCATGTTGAAATCCCTACTAGACTATATGTTCATCCCTCGTTGTTAATCTTTTTCAGGTGAATGTCAAGATGTGCTACAAGGTCACGGATCTTCCTTATTTGTTAGCCACAAGGCCTTTTTATGTGTAGGCGGAATGTCATTGATGTAAAGGGTTAAACCCTTTCTCTTGATTTAAATGACGTAAGCCTATAGGCAATTTATTTAGATACAAAATCATGTTGCATTCATTTTATATTCGAATGAGAGAATTTATACTCATTTATCCCTTGTATATGTAATGAGCTTCTGTATGCCATATCTGAAATTGAACTTATAATAATGACTTTGGTAATGGAAATCTGAGTAATAAAAAGTGGGGCTTGACAACTTGGTATCAGAGCAAGCCGGGTTTGAATACCTTGGGCTCGTGGGAAGTGGTTTTTACCACAAGGGGGTTTGCTATGCTTGGTGAGGACGTTGCATATAGTTAGGATAAATGTTAGGACTTACATGTTGCATTTATGTGAGCATGGGATTAAGTTTCCTAGATAGTACTTGTGGCCGGTAAACTTGCTTTGAGGTCTTATTGGAAACACGCCTGATCAACGTGGTTTCTAATAGGAATTCTTTGGGAGTTTCGGGACAAGTGGCTATCTTTGTGGACGTGATTCGATTATGTGCGTAGATGTTTAATTGTTTATATACTTTGAGAATGGTATGTGTTGGTGGTTAAATGTGTTTTGTAGCTTAGTGGTAGTGAGTGTGTGCCTCTGGGAGGCCGTTATGACGTGCTCTAAGTTGATTTGTTTTGGGATTTTATAGGATGTCTACACGAGGGAATAGAGGACGGATGAGTAGTAGGGGTGTCGGTAGGGGCATGGCGGTTCCCCTAGCACCTGTCGTTACAACATCGGCTGTCGGCGAGAAAGTTGCACGCGAGGTCGTGAGAGCGGTGCAAGACGCTCTCACTCGCAATGAGGGGGACAACGGGCATACCCTCAAGCTTACTAAGGAGTTTCTTCGCTCCAATCCACCAGAGTTTTTTGGAGAGGCAAAACCGCTAGAGGCGAAAAGTTGGTTGGAACAGATTACCAAGACTCTTGATATGCTCAGAGTCAATGATGAGGGGTTGAGGATTTCTTTGGCGACCTTCAAATTGAAAGGAGATGCGAATTATTGGTGGAAGTATATGAAGGGTATTGTAGATGCTACGTGGGTTGCATTTACCAAGGCCTTCTTGACCAAGTATTTCCCTCCTTCTGCTTGGGAAAGGTTGAGGGAACAGTTTGTTGAGTTGCGCCAGGATGCTATTCCTTTGGCCTACTTTGAGATGAGGTTCACTAGTTTGTCGAGGTTTGCTCCAGAGTTGGTGGCAACGGAGGAGCATCATTGTTATGAGTTTGAGTGGCGGTTATGTGATGATATCCGGGAGAAAGTGGTTGGATCTATGTGGAAGAATTATTATGCACTAGTTGAGGGGGTGGCCCATGTAGAGGCCATAGTTAGCAGTGTTGGTTGGGTTAGAAAGGAGGCCACTTCAGTAACTCCTACGATTCATAAGCACTCTAGGCCTAGTAAGAGGTGGAGGCGAGCGCATGCTCACTCCCAGACTCAGTCCTTGTCTTCATCGGGGGTTTCGGACTCGTCCACTGGGGGACCCAGTGAGGTTCGGGCTCCAAGCCAAACTCAAAGTTTGGAGACTGCTAGTTGTTTTACTTGTGGTCTACAAGGCCAAGCTAGGTGTTTCTGCTCTTTGCGTGTTAGTTCTTCGAGTGTTTCAGAGACTAGTTAGACCTTGGCTATTCAGTCCAGTTGGGGACATTATCGGTATCAAACCTGAAGAGGCCAAGCTCCGAGAGCTTCGCGAGGGTTGACTTTTCAACCAGCATGGTAGTATCACCCTTGAGAGGGACTTTTGTTTTAGAGATCTATATTATAAATTGTGAAGCTTTTGTTTTTGATCGGTGTGTTGTAGGATGCTAAGGCACCGTGGTTATGTGTTGTATATGTATGTGCGTTATCGTTGTATGTTTACTTTCATGTGTTGGGCATGCAGTGAGTCTTGAACACTCTTTTATATATATGTGTGATGAAAAGTTGTTAAGGGTATTGATGACCCTAGTATTAGTGTATATTAGATGTTGAACTTTGTGATGGTCATGTGGCAGCCTTTGATTCTTAAAATTAGTTTGGAAATTGTTTGTGGAAGATGAGAAATTCGCAGGAAAGTTTCGTGACTAACGTAATGTTAGGATGAGGACTAAAATTTTAAAGCTTTTATAGTGTCAAGTTTAAGAAAATGTGAGACCTTAGAGTTTTGTGAAGATTGGGGAAGTGATGCAGGAATGTCTAAGGGTGTGTGAGATCCATATATTGGCATAGTGAGGGTGAGCCTAGGGTGTGTCGCTTAGTGTCTTGAATTGTTGAATTGTGAGTTCCTTGTGGTCCTATCGATCGTGAATAGGGTCAATGTTGTGCCATGGTCAGCGGTGATTGGAGACGTTATTAGATTGTGGATAGAGATTTGAGTGGGAAAAGAATTTCATCGGTAGACACTCGAAATATTACTAGAGTGATGAATGGTTTGTGTTCTTAGGTAACGAGTGTATCATTAGTAGGAGTTGTCTTGTGTGACTGGGATCGTGTGATCGCCCTTGACCTATTCGGTCTTGTGTTGAATGTAAGAGCGTGCTTGCCATCTAAGTGTATGAGTAGAATTCCTATGGGGACAATAGTGGAGTAGTCTATTTTGGAGGATTCGAGAAGACCCTAGGAGTATATGGAAGGATATTTGAAAACATGTCCCTAGGCAAATACGGTGGGAGAAGAGCGTAAACGTTTGAAGACTGGGAGCGGAAAATTCTTGGGTGATTAGTTAAGTTGATCGGTATCAAGGTGGTGACAAATAGTCACTTTAGAATGGTTTGGGTTTGAGTTGTGAGGATGGACCTTTGAAAATTTAGCGCGGGTTTTGCTATGAGGCAGTGTAGTACCACGGGTTGTGTTTGGGGGCATTGAGCCTTGCTTATATGTGTAGTAGTTGATGTGAGCTTCTCTGTGTAAATTTTTGAAACCCGGGAATCGGAGTAAAGTGATAGTTGTTGGGTTAGTATTTGTGTTAGTGTGGAACCTTTGAAGTTTGGAAAGTCATGCGTGTTGCATAGTTTTCTTTTAGTACCATGTTTATTTCTAATTGTTGTGGTTATGGAAATGTAATTGTCAAATTTTGAAGTCGTTATAAGTGTGAGGGATGTGATTGGGTGATGGTCGGGATTCACCGGTTGATTGTTGAGAAAATAAATTGATAAGTGATTGTTAGTTCTTGCAAACTTTTATGACACTTCTATTTTAACTAAAACCCTTGGGGTGAGATTTTAAGATTTGTTTTGGGAAAATGTTTTCAAAATAAATGGGTTTTACTCTAAGTTTATGACATGAATCTTTTGTTGGAAAACGGTATGAATTTAAGAAAATTTTTGAGAAAAGTTATAAATGAGAAATAGAGTTTTCTTTTGAGATAATAAGAACAATCCTCATTTTAACTAGTTTATGGGATCATTTTGTTATCTTGTGTGGATGATAACTTGCGTGGTAATAATAATGACATTGGCCAAACGGAATGGTATGATTGTGGTAATCTGTGTTGTTGGCACGGTTGTTATATTCTGTTAATTAATTTTGTAAAAATATTATGTTGATGTGGTTGTGGCATCACCATGTGGGTGATGGGTGTTGTTGGTTAACAGCAAAGATTCGTCGTTTGTTATGTTGGAGCGGAATTTGAAATAAATGAATTTCGGATTTTTGCTTGAAAGGAAGAAAATGTATTTTGGCTTGTGATCGGTGTGAGTTTTGAACACCTTTGAGAAAATGTTTTACATGTAAAAGAAATGATTTTTACCAAGAATTAAGAAAATGATGAATTTTTGTTTTATGAGTCGAGTTGTTAGTTATTGTACTCTTATGGTTGGGATGGTGTAACCACTTTAATTATATTGCTAAATCTTGAATTTTTTATGTTCATTTTTGTGGATCGATCGAAGTTGTTAGGGCCTCAGGGTCTTGTCTTGGGCCGGGTTTGTTGTAATTCCTTCCTTTTGAAAGAAACAACCAATGATCTTGCGGGGAGAACTTTATTCTTTCCCTTGTTGGAGTGTAACGCCCCGAAATAATTCGACATGAACTGCCCACAAGTAATTAACATCCACTCAACAACAACAACAATCTGCCCACCTTTACATAATTAATAATAAGTCTTTACAAAAGTTTTACATGCGGGTATACATTCATCGATACAAAACATATGAATCTATAGCATGTAAAGCATCCATTCTCAAAACAAAACATTGCCCTTAAGGGCTTACATCTTCCAAGGCTTAAGCCTGGTTACACAAAAATGGTTTCTGCAACCCATACACGTTAGCCCCTAGCTCAAAAGAATTACACAAAAATAAAAGAGCGATATACGCTTCTCAAAAACATCCACGCCCTCAGTTCGGCGGGATCACCACATCTTTACCTACACCAAATCCCATAGGGGTGAGCACAAGGGCCAGTAGAGAATTCTTACAAAGTATATACAGTTATGCATACTCTTTAAAACAAATGCAATTGTTAATGCCATGCCATGTATCCTTATAAGAAAATCCATTTTATGCACATTTAAAGTTTCTATCTTTCCAACAATCATTTGCAATCTCAACTTTTTTCCCAAAATTTCCAATCATTAATCAATAGGGGTGGTAAATACGACACAGGTAAATCCCTAGGTTGGTGTCTGCAAGTAGACTCTACGAGTACTACCAAACTGTCATTTTTACCGGTATTAACCGGAAGGCTTGACACCTATCCGCACGGCTTTCGAGTCTTTCACCCTGGACACTAATGGCCAACTTAACAAATTCAACTACACCCCCTATCCGGACTTACCACGTATTTACCCTATTCACGTTTCCATAATTCTCATTACAACATAATCTTTCTCAAAGTAAATCTTCTCCCATTGTTTCAATATGTGTAACGATGTTAATAAATCAAATGGGAACATGATGCAATACATAATATCTCATAACATTTCTCCATTTTTCCATGGCCTCACAATAATGTCAACATTCACAATTTTCATTACCCCTCTTCACTGTTTCTTTTGCAAGATCACCATGAGCCATTAATACATAACTACAATCATTATCCATGATGCATGATAATAGTCATTTCACAACTATATATCATCATTTATTCAACAATAGTTTTTTTAAAACAACACACCCATTTCAATATGTCAAAAACTTCCCATATTTTTCCAAAAATCCCCAATCTCTAGGGTTTTCATCAAAAACTCCTCACCTCTCCCATTTCATGGTGAAACCCATCCAAACCACATTCCTTGAGTTAAATAAAGTGGAAACCCACAAGGATTAGCAAAAGGGTTGAGATTTTAAACCCCTATTTTCAAAACTCCTTTTCTACCTTTGGAGTAAAAATCAAGCTCAACACAATAATCTCAAAACACTTTTAGAATCAACACTTAAATAGCAAAACATGTATATATAACTCAAGAAAACCCTACCTTAAATGGAGAGACTCAAGGAAGATGAAGGAGGAAACTCAAGATGCTCCAATCCCAAGATTTTCGGATCAAAACGAAGCCCACGCAAAGCTCCACACTTTTTACAAAGGGAGTAGGGTAGAAACCCTCTAGATCAAGTGCTCTTGAAGAGAGAAGGGGTGTTTTAGAGAGAGAGAGAGTGTGCCGAATCTAGGGTTTTGAGAGGAATAGAAATGAAAAAGTGATGTTTTACCCACTGTAGTGAACTAATAAACTCGAGGCTCGCTCGAGCGAAAGAGTGGTCGCTCGAGCGACCAGACACAAAAGACCCTCGCTCGAGCACAATAAGCGTCGCTCGAGCGAACAATGCGAAGCTTCAGGTCTGCAACCCAGAAGCACGCTCGAGCGTAGGACTTCTCGCTCGAGCGAAGAAACTCAAAACATAGACCTCGCTCACTCGAGCGAAGGAAAGCTCGCTCGAGCCAAGAATGACAACCTTCAGGTCCAAAAGAGACGCAGACGCATGCTCGAGCGCATGACCTATTGCTCGAGTGAAGAGACACCACACAAATCTCGCTCGAGCGAAGGAACCCTGGCTCGAGCGAAGGAGCTAAAACACAAAGCTCGCTCGAGCGACGAGAACCTTGCTCGAGCGAAGGTACCAAAATCTGGACAGCAACCATTTGTTTCAAAACACACCCAACCTGCTCCAAACCTGCCCAGCACATCCCAAAACTCGAATACAAAGACTTAAAGGATGGAAACAAGATAAACACCTCAACAACCAACCATGAAACCCGAGTTCGGAATACAATACATGAAGGGAAAAAAGACCGGGATTGCTATATGGAGTGTTTAGCGTTTGAAAGCGTTTGAGCATGAGGTAGTGGATGTTTTGGGTAGGCGTGTTGTTGCTGTGGTTGTTGTTGCTCTTGTCTCATAGGCCCAGTGAGTGGTATGAATCGAGGGGAAGTCTGTGACCCTGTCTTTGTGTCCTTGATTGATTCGGTGTCCTTGGCGTTCCTAGAGTCGGGAAAGTGTTCCAAGTTTAGTTATAACCGGGAGTTGGTGTTGTATTTTCTTGGTTCATTGGGAGGTCTTCTTTGGTATCGTGTCTTCTTCTTGAAGTGTTAGTTTTATTTCGGCATTGTTAAATTTCGAGGACGAAACTTCCTAAGGTGGGGAGGTTGTGATGACCTGTGTGCATTTTGCTTTGCTCTCTTGAATTATCGTTGTTAAGATGCCAGGTAAGTTGTTGTTGGAATTTCTTTCTTAAATATTTTCTATTGTGGTTGTCCCAAGTCAGAGTTTTCACTCGTTTCGGAGGGTGCGGGGTCGGCACCGGAGGGTTGGGGGAGAAGCCAAAGTTTTTCTGGAGTGGAGGGCCAGGGCCGCACGTGCATTAGATCAGGCCGTATGTGCGGGAAGCTAGGAAGAGGGGCTGTGTGCACACTACCTAAAAGGCAGGTACGGAAGTGGAGGTGCGGGGGAGACCGCACATGCAGGGATGAGAGCCACACGTGCGGGGAGGCTGCTCCA
Source organism: Camellia japonica (assembly GCA_030407325.1). Classification (NCBI taxonomy): domain Eukaryota; kingdom Viridiplantae; phylum Streptophyta; class Magnoliopsida; order Ericales; family Theaceae; genus Camellia; species Camellia japonica. Next base: position 153,077,025 of record JAPPVO010000036.1, on the reverse strand, counting down.
CACGTGCGGGGGAGGGAGCCACACGTGCGGCCAGGCGCGTTTTCTGCTCCGTTTTTCGTGCTTTTCAGCTATATTTTTCCTTTTTCACCCATATCTGAATATATAACTCTCTCTCTACCCAAACTCTCCAAAGTTTTGCATTTTCCTTTGATCTCAAAAATCCATTGGGATTTTGATGCTAGTCCCTTATACCAAAATGATGAGCGTGTTGAGGGCTTCGTCTTGACTGGTGGAGATCGCTTTTCGGCGAGGTTGATTTTTGAGCTTTTTCTTCTCTTCTCTCTTGAGGTAGGGATTTTCTTGATTTTCTTCAATGCTTGCCCTATAGATAGACATGTAGTAAGTTTTATTGCATAAAAACCATGTTATTGAGGATTTTTCGAAAAATCATGATAGAGGATCTAAGATTTGGGTGTTAAGATTGAGATTTTTATGAGATTGGTTGATGTTGGGTTAATTTAAGGTGTGATTTAACAAATTTAGGATTAGAGAGATATAAAGCCCTAACTATTTTGTAATAATGCCTAATAGATAAAAAAAAAAAAAGGGGGTTGAAAATCATGTTGTGAATTAAAGAAGTTGATTAATGATTTGGTAATTTATTGTAACTAAATCGGGACCCATGTTTTTTTTTTTTTTTTGACATCTACTTTGTTATTGAGTTGATATTAATTAAATATAATGAATGGTTAACTTTGATTAATTGTTAAAAGGGGAATTTAACCATAGGATTGAGAATTTTGGGCAATAACCTTGTTGAGTTGAAATTGAGTGGATTATGATTTTGTATTCAGTAGGTTGAGCTTTTGGTTAAATGAATGAAACGAGTCTCTTCATTATATATGCACATGTACAAAAGTTGGTGTATTGCGAATTAGAAATTTCGGAAATTGACATTAGAATGTAGAGAAAATTATAACTCTATTTTGTGAATTGAGAAAGAACCTTGGTAAAAGTTGAAAACCTTGGAACATCATAAATGTTGTTGGACCTAATGCCCTTTAAGAATTGAATGATTGTATTTCGTGCATTTAATGCATTTTGCTTAGAGGTTTTGTCCTTGGTCATCGGTGGAGGATGACATAGTTGTGTTGATAGTTGTGTGTATGCATTACACTTGTTGGTTGTACCTTATCATGTTGTGATGGTTGATAATGTGTGTTGCGCTGAGAATCAGAGGTACCATTCCCTTCCAGTTAGCGCCTGGAGAATTGGTTGCGCTGATAATGAAAGGTACCATTCGCTTCCAGCTGGTGTATGGTAAATTGGCACTTCTCTGTGAGAAAATGTATTATTTGCTTACAGTGCTTGAGACAAGTATAGTGGAATTGATTTAATACTATTACTTCGGTATATTAAGTGTGTCATGTGTTATGATGATTATAATTCAGTAAGGTTGAGTTGCCTCATATGTTGAGTAGATGTGTTCATGTATGTGTGGAGGTGCTAGAGGGTGTTACTGGAATTTTCTACCTTGAGTTATTTTATTGAAGGTATCTTTTTAAGTTTTGAGTCTAAGATTGAGAATGTGATGAATGTATGGAGTCAGACTTGGGTTGTATTATGGGTATGAACAATGTGAAGAAATCGGATTTGGCGAACGCGCTTTCAAAAGAAGGAAAAACAAAGAGAAATAAAATGGATATTATGTGTTATTTTGTCACTAATAGAAAATAAGGTTATCATGTAATGATTGTTTAATTGGGAAATGGGTAGTAAAAGCGAACCTTGGTGTTGTTGAATAAACTGAACGTTTTCGAGAAAAGTAATTATGTATGTATACTTTGGTTATAAAATGTCACATTATTTATATGATATGAGATTAGTATTTATGATCATAGCTATCTGTAAGTTGTTATTGTTGAGGATCATGTTGAAATCCCTACTAGACTATATGTTCATCCCTCGTAGTTAATCTTTTTCAAGTGAATGTCAAGATTTGCTACAAGGTCACAGATGTTCCTTATTTGTTAGCCACAGGGCCTTTTTATGTGTAAGCAGAATGCCATCGATGTAAAGGGTTAAACCCTTCTTTTTGATTTAAATGACGTGAGCCTACAGGCAATTTATTTAGATACGAAATCATGTTGCATTCATTTTATATTCGAATGAAAGAATTTATACTCATGTATCTCTTGTATATGTAATGAGCTTCTGTATGCCATATCTGAAATTGAACTTATAATAATGACTTTGGTAATAGAAATCTGAGTAATAAAAAGTGGGGCGTGACAAAAACAATTTATCTCTCTTTTTATAAAGCATACAATGCTGAGATGCAACAACAAATATAAAACCATTTTCATTTTAAAACATATATGTTACATGAATACAGACTCTGTGAATCTCTAGGCGAGTGTCTACAAGTAGGCCTAAATGCACTACCACTATCATTTTTACCAGTAAACTGGAAGGCTCGACACCTAACCGCGTGGTTCTACACCCCTACCCAAATTCACCAAGTATTCATCTTTTCGCAAACAGATACATTTCCAAACATTTCTCAAAAGCAAATACATTTCCAATGAAATGAATGTAATGCAATGTCCAATGCAACAAATGAGGAATGTGGTTCAATTTACCTAAGTCTCATGCATTTCTACAACAATTATGGCTATCCTCCACCGATAGCCCAAAATAGATATTTCTATACAAATATTTAAATAATTAAATTCCAAAATTTCGATAAATACAATCTATTCCACATCTCATCAAATATGAACAACTACACTAGTTTTCATATTACAATTACGTCTGGTAACCTTTGAAGGTCCATTTCTAACTATGTCAGTTTTATTCCAATAGATACATTAAGCAAAATAATATCGTTAATGCCCAAGAAAACATCATTTTCTTTTCAAACTCATTCTCCAAACATTATTCAATTATGACATCCTATTTTGATTGAAAGCCCCAAAAGTTAAGCGTAATTCCTTTGTTTTTTTTAAAAATGCTCTTTTGGTCACAAACCAGTAAAAATTTCAAAACCAATCGAATCGAAATCTGTTTTTGTTCAAATTTAAAACATAACTCTTTTATAACCTTACAAACATATTCCAAATTTACACTTTCGCAATTTGGGCATCAACTTTTTATTTTTCTCAAAATTTCTCTTTTAAGCAAATAAATCACAAATTTTTCAAAAATTCTAATTAAATTATATATAACTCTAAGCTCCCTATAATCAAGTAAAAGTGCATAAAGAAGTGTAGGAAAAATCCCTACCTCAAGCTAGAAGAGGAAACAAGCAAAAATCCAAATTTTTCGATTTTGTCGAATTTCGATCTCCACCGGTCAAAATGTTGCTCTCGCCAAGCTCTTCATTTTGGCCTCAAGAACTAGGGTCTAAAACTTAATCAATTTTGCTGGATCAAAGGTTTTACATGATGAATGTCAAAGAAAAATAAAATAAAAATAAAAATCTGTGAGGAAGAGAGAACTGAGCCGAGAGAGAGAGAGTGAGGACCAAAAGTGGGAGGGAGAGAAAAGAATGGCAAAGGGTGGACAACCCCATGTGGGGGTTTATCTTTTATTATTATTATTATTATTATTATTATTATTATTATTATTATTATTATTATTATTATTATTTTATTATTTTCAAATCGTTACAAATATCTAACTCTACATATACATTTATATATATATATATATATATATCAATTAAAAATATGTGTCAATATCATTATAAATTTAGTAACATAAATGACAAAAATGACATAATCTTTTCACACCATAAAATATATTTCGTTTAATGGTGTACACCATAAATATTTGTAACTCTCTCAGAATTATAAAATAAATAATAATAATAACAACAATAATACATGGTTACAAACAAGTCATGATTCAATCAATTAGGTCCAAAATGAATGGAGTATAATAATTTAAATAAATTTCCAACTGAAATTAAAGTATAAATAAATTTTAAAGACGTAAGGTGGTCCCCACCATTCACATAATCGAATATGAACCAAAATGATTAAGTATGGGCTAATCAAATAAATCCCCAAAAAAATTTAAATTTATATCTCATTTATTACTCAAGACCCAAGAATTACTATAACTAAAAATAAATAAATAAATAAATAAAATAATTTTGCCAAGTGAGGCTTATGAAGTTGAAATCAAGAAGTAATTTAATTTATTTTTCACCAATTTAAATAGAATGGTTCACAACACCACAACAATAATAATAAGGGCAAAACTCAATTTGATTCAACTCGTTACAGGGCTGACCCACCACCATATTTATTTTTTATTTTCATTATTTTTTTTATATACTCAATTTATATTTAGTTGTGTACGGCAAGAAACTAAATGCCACCGTATCTCGAGAAACTACCCTTCGTCTCGATGCGGGTGGAACTATTTGTCTTGTCCCGTAACAAGAATTAAATGTACTTTGTTTGTGTTTGGTGGACACATGGGTGTCACATCTTGTACTCATACCAGTATACTTGTATACTGACCCGTTTTGTCTCTTGGTATCTCGTAACAAGAATTAAATGTACTTTTATTAATGTTTTCCTACACATACATATACATACATATATCTATGTGTGCGTGTTTGTAAAATTAATTAGTTCAAATTTGGTTAGGTCGCAATAGATTCTAGTCCTCTTGACATGTCACTTGACATCAAGTATGGTCCTTGTCATCAATACAAGATGCCTCTCTTACTCAAGTATCCACTAAGAGTTAATCATATATATCACATTACTTCAAGATTTATTTTAGAATAGCATGCAAAACTTGTCTTACAATTAACCAAGGAATAAATATTGTGGACCTAAATTCCATTGTTTAAATCTAGACAAAATGTGCTACATAGTAAAAACCATGACATGATGAAGCTTGTGCTTTTTTTTTAATTGTTTTTTTTATAATTTTCTTGTGAAGCTTCAACAAGACATCTCTCAATCACTTATTACTGCATGGGCTCTTTCTTATTCCCTCAAAATATTGCTTGAAAGTAATTAGTTGATTGTCATTTTTCACAATTACATTTGATTTACATTGTTGAGTTTAGGGGATCCTGATATTCATAATGGGCATGGTTTTGATTGGTGCCTTTGGTTGTTATTGATTTTTTAAGCTATTGTTTGATATTGTCTAAAGAATTACGGTTGTTACTTTTATATAATTTGTTGTAGTGTGGTGAGCCAATTAAGTGATTAAATCACGTGGCTTGGTTATTTACTAGAGAAATGCATATCACTTTCGGTTGTGATCATCTTCACTCTAACACTTTGTACTAATTTATTTTATAAATATTATTTATTAATTGTAAATATATAATTATTTAAGTAGTTAAATCTTGATTTACAGGTGGGAGATATAGTTGTTCTAAAAAGTATCATTAGGCCTGAAAAATCTAGAAACCTCCTAGATGTTGATTTGTGATTATGTATCAATTTTAAGCAGAATATAACAATCCCAATCAAACAATCAAGATAAAGAGACACAACGATTTTACGTGGAAAAACCACAATTGGACACCTTCCAATTGTGATCAAAAAACCACGGGCAACAGCCACAAGAACAATCCACTAAGAAGATATAAAGGAATTACACAGGTATCACTCTCAATTATCTAGCGAATTCACAACGCCTAATTGAACCAACCTCTATGTGCCTCTTCCAACCCCATCTTCAGCACGGAACTGTCTTTCTGATGAGCCACTCCGGATTCCCTCCAAAGCTTCAGGCTCGAATTCTTCAGAATTCACAACTGAAGAACACCTCTCTTTTTTGTGTATAACAAACAAACCTTTGATGTACTCTCTTTAAACCATGAGTTGAATACTCAATAAAACATCAAAGAAAATAACAAAATATCCCCAGATATAAACCTTTAAGAACCAAAAAAAAAGATCTGGAGGACTTCAATCAATTACTTAGTTTTGGGAGAAAACCAAGTATTTATAGAGAACCAAAAGTAATCCAAGATTGGGAAGAAAACAAACTCCTTGAGAAATTCGGATTCTGAGGCTCGCTCGAGCGAAGCTTTCCTGGCTCGAGCGAGGAGAGTAATTTTCGTGATTTCTACTAGTGCCTTGGCTCGAGCGAGGAATACACTTCTTCAGGTTTTTGTATGGACGTAATCCTTGGCTCGAGCGAGCATTCCTTGGCTCGAGCGAGGAAGTCTTAGCTCGAGCGAGCACTCCTTGGCTCGAGCGAGCAACGGCTGATATGCAATTTTGAATGCAATTTTGAATTTTGCTTCGGCCGCGAGCTGACCGGGCAGCTCGACCCCCGTAATAATCAGCGAAGTGGCAATCTTGAAAGCATTAACATCACAAACTTCTCCGCAAAGCTCGATTCGGGTTGGATTCGCATCTAATAAACTCATAGCCTCACTGAAATAAAAATGCGAATAAAATTACAACTCAAAAGAGTTTTGTCAAATGGGATTGCCAAGAATAAAAACCTAACAAGGCCAACAGAAACAGTTGCAATCAGAGTACTTAAAAGCAGAGACCTATCTAAAGAAGTAGAAGGGGAAGAATTAGGACCTGACTATTGGGAGGTACATGTTCAAGTGCCAGTCAAACCTAATGAGAGCTTGATCCGATCATATGGAGTTGTCAAAACAATTGGATAAGCTATTGGAGCTCATGTTGCTTGGCCTGCTCCATTTGTGGTATATTTCTTTCGTAAATACTAATTTTATTACCAAATTTTTATTAACTTAATATAGTTTATATGTTTATCTTTTGGGTGCAGATTTCGCAAGTTATGGATGCAAGCCGAGAATATTTATACAAGTGAGGTTGAGAATTTGGGAGCTAAATTTGTTTTGATAATGTCTCTCTGGAAGATGTATATCATTATGGCTTTTCAGAACTTATGGTTGGAATAATTTTCTTTTAATTTTTTTTTTTTTTTTTTTTTTGCTTTAACTTTGTTAGTGTGGTAGAATATTTTGTAATTTTGATTATGATTTTTATTGCAATATAAATAAATTTATATTTTTAGAGAAAAAATTATTGTGGTTTGATTTTTATTTTATTTTTGATGTGATGATCCTATGGTGGTAATATTTGTTTATTATTATGAATATATTACAAGATGAATGGATGTCAAATTAATATAGGATGTGGCAATTAATATTCAATTGTTTATAAAATCAATTCAATTTTTACAGGTATTTATGCATGCTTAGTTGTGACTTTTAAAAGTGTCAATAAAAAGAACATATAAGTGGCATTTTGTAGTAGTGGTAGTAGCTTTGCAAAGTGTCACTAGAATAAGCCCCAATGACACTTATATCCATTTAATGGCACAAATGAATTGGATTTAGTGGCATTTATAAAGTTGTTAAAAATATCAATTGTGGCATAACAAGCGCCATTAAAAATCCATATAGTGGCATTTTTTAGACTGTACATCTTCTTTAATGGCACTTAATAGCATCCCAAATAGTATCTATCATGACATTAAAGTGTCACTGAAAATCTTTAACTTTGATGGTGTAATGGCATTTACAAGTGTCATTGAAATGCCACTAAGTCTTTTTTTAATGGCGCTTGATAGTGTCACAAATAGTGTCTATCATGACATCAAAGTGTCATTGAAAGTTTTTAGCCATGATGGTGCAGTGGCACTTGCAAGTGTCACTAAGGTGCCACTAATATCTATCGTGGCACAGGTATAAATGACACTTGTTTAAAATGCCATAAGACTAAAAAATATCATTAGAAGAATAGTTTTGTGACACTTTGAAATGTCACTAAACTAAAAAATGTTGTAGTGTTGGTTAATATTAGAAAAATGATTGATACATCGAATTTGAGCTCGCCTAAATAGCTCGGATTATATAAGCCAGATGACCGTTCGGATGACCGAAGTCACCCTTGTCAATCAGCATCTGACAGACCAGTTGGACGACTGACCTGCACAAAATTAAAAGATTTGGGCAAGTCCAAATTCGGTAATTTAGCATTGCTATTAATATTAGGAAAATTTACCCATGAGTCCTAGTTTTTGAAAAGTTGAACCATTTAATCCTAAAAGTTTTATTATGTTCCATTTAGTCCCATTTTTACATCAGCATGATGTAAATGATGTAAATGATCTGATGTTTCATTCTATAATTTCAAAATTTATTGAAATCTGATGAACATTAGATGTTTGTCATCCTATAATTTCAAACATTATTGAAATTTGATGAACATTAGAGGTTTGAAATCTAATGTTTGTAACATTACTCTGATGTTATTAACATTGTATCTGATGTTATTAACATTGTAATGGGACCTTTCAGTCTATAAGAAAATTTTTAGGACTAAACAGTGTATAAGTTATTAATTTGGGATTTATTGGTGCATCCCCCATAATATTATATGCATAAACTCTATAATTAAAATATAAGGTTAATTACACCAATATTCCATCAACTATTAGTGACTATTACTAGACTATCATGAGTGTATTTGTATAATTTTTAAAATTAAAAAAATCAAAATATATGAATTCATAAATAAAAATAATAAAATAATATTTATTAATAACTGAAAGGATCGTGATATAATAATTTCTAAACTATATACATATATTATGTTTGAAATATATACTCCACGCGATGGACCGAAAGTATGAGGATATGGTATCGGACAACACAAAGGAGGATTCTTTAGAAATTGGAGTTACAGACTAGATGATTGGGAATATAAATTAACATCACACTCCTTGTTTTTCGAATATGTAAAACAAAAAGATGATGGAAAATATATATATATATATATATATAAATTAGACTATTTTTTTGTTTTTTTGTTTATATGAACACTTTAGTACACAATTTTAATATTTTTATTGAATATGTTCAAGGTCCAGGTTGATATGTGGAGGGGAATACATTATTTTGATCGGATATATAAGGATAAAACAAAATTATGTGGGTCTCTATGTGTCTCCATATTTTTCGCGCTGTAGCCTTTTAGGGTTATTTTAGAAATTGATTATTTTAATTAAGTTTTTGACTTTTTGCCAAGGGAAATGCTATTTGCACATCATACAAACTCTCAATACACATCACAAATATGTTTGGATATAAATTTCTAAACAAATATCAAATGTTCGGATTTAAGTTATAAACAAAAATAAATTGTTCAAATATATAGTCTGTTCGATTATTTATATCTAAACAATTGCTTTATGTTCATAAATTTAAATCCGAACATATGATATTTGTTCAAAAAATTATATCCGAAAACATTTGTGGTGTGTACTAAAAACTTGTATAGTGTGCAAATAGAATTATCCTTTTACTAAAAAAATACAAAAAGTAAAGAAAAAAATTAATTTTCTCATAGTAATTTTTTAATTTTTTTTGAATTATTTTAACCCATTGCCATAATATGTCTCAGTGTGCTGAGCACACATTTGGCTAATTCATGGCTTTGATTAAGCCAAGAATTTAGTGGAGCTATGGTACAGGTGTAGTGCTTGGCAAAATTATTTGGTGTGTCTAAGATAAGTTTATATGGTACTCTAATTTAATATTTATTGATTAAAATAATAAGATTTAATAATTTTTGTTAAATTTTTTTAGAGTAACTTAACTTGTGTCAAGTGATAAATGATATGAAATATTGTTTCAAGGTCATCAAATAACTTCTAGTAGATACTGCAACTGCAAGTCAAATTCAGATCCTTTGTAGCATATTGTCTATAATATACATTGTAATGTCCTAAAATAATGTGTTTTGGGACTAAAGTTTAAAAAAATAATAAAGAAAATGAAAGAAAAGAACTTGCGTTTTCCTTTTAAATTTTGCCTCAAAATAATGAAGTTTTGAAACATTACATAGTGCAATACAGGCAATACACTACCGAGGATCAAAATTCCTTCAAGTCTTGCCCTCAATTTTCCACCTCCACAATTACCTTGTGCCAAAGCTCTTGTTTTTCTTTTCTTTTTTTCCCTTTGTTTTTTAAATTTTTTCTCTTGTAGACTGTTTTGCAATAGACAATATCATATCTATAATCTATTCAACTTTAACTAAGAAAAATCATAATGAAAAGTTCTCCAACCAACCAACCACCGAAACCCCCACACCCACCACCATCCCCCCCCCCCAAACCCCAATTAATAGTTGGTTGCACCACAAAAAACATCTCATTGCACCCAATTTCCAATTGTACCATACTCAAAATATAAATTTCCAATTTATCTCCTAAGAGTAACTCCACCTAATTTCCAATTGTACCATACTCAAAATATAAATTTCTAATTTATCTCCTAAGAGTAACTCCAAGACTCTTCCAATGAGATTGATTAATTAAAATAACTAACCCTTAACGTTTTTTTCCGACTCCAACAAAACTCTAAATGGATTGAAATTTTGCATATTGTCAATTTGACTAGTTACATTTGATTAGTCGTTAAAGACTAGCTAAATTGATTAGTCAACTCCCACCTTTGATTTTCGCTGTCACCATGTAATGACTCGGATCTTGATTCACTTTGGATTGATGAAAAGTGGTGCCCGTCACCTTAAAACTTGTACGGTTGTTAGACTCTTGATATTGATGGGTTGACGAGTGGACTTTAAATGTCACGCCCCACTTTTTATTACTCGAAAACATTACCAAAGCCTGTAAATTTAGGTCCATATTTTTTTTTTATATAAATATTTACAAATGTCTATTACACTTGAGTAATAGAATCACAAAGATACATGTTCTCCCTCTCTCAATAATTACAACAACAATAATACATGCCAAGCTTCTGCCACGAAGCTACAAATAAATAATCACAAATACAACTCCACTACCTTTACATCTACTAAGAAAGCTATACAAATGAACTGAAGAACTCCTTAAATCTTCAATCAAATAACCCAAACTTTCTTCCTGTAAAAAGATTAAACAACGACGGGGTGAGCACTAATGCCCAGTAGAAATCTCATAGTTCTAAATCAATAACGAACACACAGATAGAAATGATCATGCATGCGGGGTGATACAATATAGTAGGGTGACATTTCATAATCTCAAAATATCATAAGTAAGGTATCTCTTTCTCAAAAACAATTTAAACACTTGTAAGATAAACCTTCTGCCATTAAAATCATCCCTTAACTTTAGAAAACCATTGATCCTTATGAAACAACCATATTTAAGAAACAACATCATTTAAAGGTTATTAACCAACTCCCAAACATTTCTCAATTAACTTTCCATTGTTAATACTCTTCTTTTCCTTCCATTCTTCTTTTCTACTCTTCACTTTTAACTTAAAACCCCATAATTTCAAGTTCAAGTTCCTTTTTGACTCTCCAACAATTCTCCTATACTCATTTCACCCCGTTAATTACACCCGCAAAGTTTCATTTCAAGATAACACAATGTTAATAAACTCTTCCAAGCCAATCCTTTATTTAATTATAGAACAACTCTCACAATTTACTTTTATTAACACAACTACTTCGTTAAGTTTACTGTCATAATCTATAATCCTCATATCTATTTTTGGTTCCCGTTATTTACAAATAATGCCCATGCACATTTCCTCTTTAAACTAAATTGTACATCAAATCCATCTTATACAGTCTTATGAGATGAATGCATATGTCATGCTATGTCCTTTTTGAAGATAAATCACATTTTCATCCTTTGAAAACCATCATGCTCAATGATGTCATGCAATTTCAATTGTTCAAAACTTAACAATTTATTTCAAGGGCGGTAAATATGTCTCTGGTAATCCCTAGGCCGGTGTCTGCAAGTAGACTATACAAGTACTACCAAATTGTCAATTTTTTACCAATCGCAACTGGAAAAAAAAAATCAACAATCACCTATCCGCGCGGATTTTTCGGTCTTTCACCCCGGACCCGCAGGCCAACTTATTCAAATTGTCATTTTTACCAATCGCAACTGGAAAAAAAAATCAACAATCAACTATCCGCGCGGACTTTTCGGTCTTTCACCCCGGACCCGCAGGCCAACTTAATTCTACACCACCTGTCAAGACTTACCATCATTATTTACCCCAAAACCATTTCATGAAAACTATTTCTCAACATTCTTTTCTCAATGCAAGTTTTCAAATCAAACCAACAAAGTGTAATGTAATGAAATGAAATGATATGCCAATGCCATGTTAAAATGCAATGCAATATTTCTTTCACTTTCAATACTCCCACACAATATTCCTATTGTGATCAAAATTTCCATTTCTCCTTTCAATACAAGTTCACAAGATGAATAAGTACATTTATTTCAATTCATCAAGGGATAACATAATTCCCACATTTCAAACATTTCCAAAACCTCAACAATTATCTCATTCCATGGAAATCCATCATTTTCATGAAATAACTAAACCATTTTCAAACATCATTTATTTTGGCACACAAAATAAATATAACAACATGATCCAAAGATTTTCAACATCTTTCTTGAAAATCCTTCAATTTCTAGGTTTTCTTACCAAGACCATTCATTTTCAAATATTTGAGAAGATCTCACCAAAACATCTTTCTTTCATCAATATAGTTTCAAAAATATAAATTTGTATTTTTAGAAGGAAAAGAAAATAAACCCACTTTCAAAATCTTCTTGTAAAACACCTTAAGGAATTACACCCATTCATCTTTTATTCCAAGAAAGAAAAGAGTTTTATGAACATTTTCATGTTCCCAAAAAATCTCCAAGTTTCTAGTGTTTTCACCAAAAACCAAAATCAACATAGTCAATACAAATCTACATAATCACCACAATTCAACATATCTTAACTCAATACCACTAATTATAATTCAAAGTGTACTCCCAAATTTTCATTTCATCATTTCATTCCAAGGCTCATGTTATCCATATCATTAACTAATCCTTTTTCCCAAGTTTCATTTTATATCATAGCATAATTTACAATATCCATAAATAAGGTTCAATCGCTAATTTTTAACATGATTTTCAAACATTTCCAAAATTCAATTAAACTTGTATATATACAATTCCATACCTCAATTTCATGATTCTACTTTCAATTTGGGCAAACTCATTGTTTATCATCATAAATCAACCTAGGGTTTCAAGAAAAATCTAGAAATTTCAAAAAAATACAAATTTCTTAACCCATACCTTTTTATTCCAATTTTTTCATAAATTATACACCTAGGGTTCACAATCCATCATTTTAACCCATCAATTTAACTTCCATCATCTCAAACCCTAAATCCCGAATTTTCATAATGTACTCTATATGCTCAAAAATGTGGGTTTTACATTTACATACTCCAAATACCACAAATCTATCTATTAATGTAAGCATTGAAGGAGAACTAGGACCCCTACCTCAAGAAACAAGCCAAGGACCGAGCTATCGGAAGAATCCTCCACAAATCCGAGCTTCAATCGGTTGAAAATGTAGCTCTTCATGCCTTCTTCACTTTTTGGTGGAAGATCTTGATCAAACCTAAGGGAAATGGAAGTATTTGGGATCAAAACCCTAGGGTTTTCGGACCTAGGGCAAGAGGAAAGAAGAGGGGAAAAGAAAATGTAAGAAATGATCTCAAAATCCCGTTTTTTGAGCTGCTGCCCCGCTATTCCCGCTCGAGCGTCCATATTCCCGCTCGAGCGTACCTGCTCCCAGCACAGATTTCAAAACTTCAAACGGGTATAACTCTCTCATCCGGACTCCGTTTTAGGTCGTTCTTGTGTCCAAATTGAAGCTTCGGAAATAAGCTTTCCAATGGTTCTAACCTCACATCCAAATTCAAAGTGTGGAAAATAAAAGGGCAAAAGAGTGACGGCTGGTCAAAAACTCAAACTCCAAACTTGGGCTTTTTATCTAATCTTATCCAAATACCTTGTTAAGACTTCAATTAAGGTTCCAAACATCACCCAAGGGTCCTCAATTATAATATTTAAAGTTCACTTGCCAACCCATCAATATCAAGAGTCCGACAACCATACAAGTTTTAAGGTGACGGCCACCACTTTTCATCAATCCAAAGTGAATCAAGATCCGAGTCATTACATTAAATATTATAATTGAGGACCCTTGGGTGATGTTTGGAACCTTAATTGAAGTCTTAACAAGGCATTTGGATAAGATTAGATAAAAAGCCCCAAGTTTGGAGTTTGAGTTTTTGACCAGCCGTCACTCTTTTGCCCTTTTCTCTCCTTCCATACTTTGAATTTGGATGTGAGGTTAGAACCATTGGAAAGCTTATTTCCGGGGCTTCAATTTGGACACAAGAACGACCTAAAACGGAGTCCGTATGAAAAATTTATACCTGTTTGAAGTTTCATAATCTGTGCTGAGAGCAGGTCCGCTCGAGCGGGAATAGGGACGCTCGAGCGGAAATAGCAGGTTCAGCAGCGTAAAAACGGGTTTTTTGAGCTCATTCCTTCCATTTTCTTTTCCTCTCTTCTTCCCTCTTGCATAGGTCCGAAACCCTAGCCCAAAACCTTTGATTTCCTCCACTTTTATCAACAATCCACCATGGTTCTTGCATCAAGGATGGAGAACAAGAGAAGATTAACATTTTCAACCGATTGGAACTTGGATTGCGAAGGATTCTCATCAATCTTCGTTCTTTGGCTTGTTTCTTGAGATAGGGGTCCTAGTTCTCCTTCAATGCTTACATTAATAGATAGATTTGTGGTATTTTGGAGTATATAAATGCAAAATCTACATTTTGAGCATATAGAATTATATTATGGAAATTTGGGGGATTTCGGATTTGAAGAGTTTGGGGTGTTATTGTTGGGTTTAGATTATGGATTAGGAACCTAGATGTATAATCAAGGGGAAAATTGGAAGAAGAAATAATGGGTTAAGAAGTTGGAATTTTCTTGAAATTTCTAGATTATCTAGAAACCCTAGGTTGATTTATGAGGATAATCAATTATTTGGCCCAAATTGAAAGTAGAATCATGAAATTTGTAGGTTGAATTACATGTGTACAAGTTTAATTGGAATTTGGTTATATTTGAAAACTTATTGTTGATTTAAGAAAAAGAGTGCTTTTCAAAGTGGGTTTACTAGAAATTTGGGGGTTTTTGGAACTATGTTGATGAAAGGGAGATGTTTTGGTGAAATCTTGTCAAATATTTGAAGATGGATGGTTTTGGTGAGAAACCTAGAAATTTGGAATTTTTAAAAGAGAAGTTAAAAATCCATAGTTGATATTGCTATATTTATTTTAAATGCTAAAATAAATGATGTTTGGAAAATTTCTTGTTTATATTTTATAAATGTTAAATTTTGAAGAAGTATGAGAATTGTTACTCACTTTGGAAATTATTATTTGAAACTATTGATATAGTCTTGAAGTGACTAAGTTGTGGGAAATGTTTGAAAGGTGGGAATTATGCTATCCCTTGGATTAATTGAAATAAATGTATATTTATTCATCTTGTGAAATTGCATAGAAAGGAGAAATGGGAATTTTGATCACAATGGTAGTATTGTGTGGAAGAATTGGAAATGGAAGAATTGTTGCATTGTATTGTTATGGTTGCATTGTCATATCAAATCATTTGATTACATTGAACTTTGAAAGTTGATTTGAAAACTTGCATTGAGAAAGAATGTTGAGAAATGAGTTTTCATGAAATGGTTTTTGGGTAAATACGGTGGTAAGTCTTGACAGGTAGTGTGGATTATGGGTGTCGAGCCTTCCAGCTTGTGACTGGTAAAAATGACGGAATGGGTGTCGAGTCTTCCAGCTTGTGACTGGTAAAAATGACAAAGAATGGGTGTCGAGCCTTCCAGCTTGTGACTGGTAAAAATGACGGAATGGGTGTCGAGCCTTCTAGCTTGTGACTGGTAAAAATGACAAAGAATGGGTGTCGAGCCCTCCAGATGATACTGGTAAAAATGACAAATTGGTAATACTTGTATAGTCTACTTGCAGACACTGACCTAGAGATTACCAGAGTTGTATTTACCGCCCTTGAAATAAATTGTTAAGTTTTGAACAATTGAAATTGAATCACATGATGACATTGAGAACATGGTGATTTTGAAACAATGCATTGGAACGGATGTTTTTCCTCATTGATTTATCTTGGCATAGCATTGCATTTACATTTACTTTTGTGTTGAGGAAAAAGCATAACTATATATCCTTTGTGAGAATTCTCTACAAAACATGGAAATTTATTACAAAGATGGTTGGTTTTCGAAAATGTTTTGGGTGCCCACATCCCGCCATATAGTAGCCGGCAAATGTGGGGAATAGTTTTAAAAAGTTGGAAAAAAATGATTTTGAAAGAAAATGGCTTTTATGAAAATAGTTTTTGGGAGTTCACTCCCGCCGTAGTGAGTCAGCAAAAGGTGGATTGTGTTGAGCTATGTGTTGAGAGGTATGTTGAGTTGATGATGTTATTTGTTGCTTGTGATGAATTGGTGAAATTTCATATTGATGTATAATTTGGTTTAAAGAGGAAAAGTGCATGGGCATTATTTGAGAATAATGGGAACCAAAAATAGATATGAGGATTATAGATTATGATGGTAAACTTAATGAAGTAGTTGTATTAATAAAGTAAATTGTGAGAGTTGTTCTATAATTAAATAAAGGATTGGCTTGGAAGAGTTTATTAACATTGTGTTATCTTGAAATGAAACTTTGCGGGTGAAATTAACGGGGTGAAATGAGTATAGGAGAATTGTTGGCGAGTCAAAAAGGAAATTGAACTTGAAATTTTGGGGTTTTAAGTTAAAAGTGAAGAGTAGAAAGGAAGAATGGAAGGAAAAGAAGAGTATTAACAATGGAAAATTAGTTGAGAAATGTTTGGGAAATTGGTTAATAACATTTAAATGATGTTGTTTCTTAAATATGTTTTTTTCACAAGGATCTATGGTTTTTCTAAAGTTAAGGGATGATTTTAATGGCTGAAGGTATTTCTTACAAGCGTTTAAATTGTTTTTGAGAAAAAGATACCTTACTTATGATATTTTGAGATTATGAAATGTCACTCTACTATATTGTATCACCCCGCATGCATGATCATTTCTATCTGTGTGTTCGTTATTGATTTAGAACTATGAGATTTCTACTGGGCATTAGTGCTCACCCCGTCGTTGTTTAATCTTTTTACATGAAGAAAGTTTGGGTTATTTGATTGAAGATTTATGGAGTTCTTCAGTTCATTTGTATAGCTTTCTTAGTAGATGTAAAGGTAGTGGAGTTGTATTTGTAATTATTTATTTGTAGCTTCGCGGCAGAAGCTTGGCATGTATTATTGTTGTTGTATTTATTGAGAGAGGGAGAACATGTATCTTTGTGATTCTATTACTCAAGTGTAATAGACATTTGTAAATGTATATATATAAAAGAAAATATGGACCTAAATTTACAGACTTTGGTAATGTTTTCGAGTAATAAAAAGTGGGGTGTGACACACCACCTTTCGACCACCAACCTTTTATCATTGTCCACTCTATTGACAACCTCCATCCCTTGTTGTGACTCCACTTTCCAACTTCTATCCCTACTAGTTTCTCTCATACCTCACAATGATCCCCTCATTGCAACCCCCTTGACCTATTGCAACCCCATCCCTAGCCTCCGCCATTATGATCCCCCTCCCCAAATCTAGGTTTTTAACACTTTTTTTTAATAAAATTAAATTTGATGGAAAAAAAATGAATAATTAAAAATGCTCTAGCATGTTAAGTTGAAAAATAATATACAAGCTCACTTTCTAGATTCAATGATGTGTAAGTGATATGATTTGTTAATGATTAGAGAAAATATGAGAAAAAGTGTTATCTTTAATATTGTTAGGACCTTTTGTTGTCAAATTCCATGGATCAAAACCAAAGTTGTAACAAGAGTTCTTTAAGAAGTTGGTTTCCTTCAAAAACAGGATTACTTTTGAGTTCTGCAAGAAGTTGGTTTTCTACAAGAAGTTAGTTTTCTTTCCCAACTAGGATTGCTTTGGTTTTCTATAAATAGTTGGGTTTCTCCCAAATCTAGGCTATTCATTGATTCATTCATTGAATCTCTCCAGATCTTCTTTTTGGTTCTTAAAGGTTTATATCTGGGGATATTTTGTTATTTTTTCTTTGATGTTTTATTGAGTATTCAACTCATGGTTTAAAGAGAGTACATCAAAGGTTTGTTTGTTATACACAAAAGACAGAGTTGTTCTTCAGTTGTGGATTCTGAAGAATTCGAGCCTGAAGCTTTGGTGGAATCCGGAGTGGCTCATCAGAAAGACAATTCCGTGGTGAAGATGGGGTTGGAAGAGGCACATAGAGGTTGGTTCAATTAGGCGTTGTGGATTCGCTAGATAATTGAGAGTGATACCTGTGTAATTCCTTTAAATCTTCTTAGTGGATTGTCTTGTGGCAGTTGCCCGTGGTTTTTTGATCACAATTGGAAGGTGTCCAATTGTGGTTTTTCCACGTAAAATCTTTGTGTCTCTTTCTCTTGATTGTTTGATTGGGATTGTTTTATTTTACTTAAAATTGGTACATAATCACAAATCAATATCTAGGGTTTCTAGATTTTTCAATTGGTATCAGAGCGGGTCGTTCTATATTTTTTTTTAAATTCTTTTGGATCGCTTTATTTTTTTTTTTTTTTTAAATATCGTTTAGAACGAGATCTTGTTTGATTTGTGATAATGGATACGATTCGTGAGGGAAATTCCTATGGAAAAAAAAAATCTCTAAAAAGATTTTCTTAATATGGTTTTGCAAGCTTGAAATTTTTTAGTGGTCCTTGGTGCATATTGGAATTGATGAGAATTTCCATTACATGTCAATATGTGTGTGCTTTCTATGGTCCTTACTCATTTTGGAGTGTGTGTTCTTTGATTAGTATGTCTCATTCTGTACACACTCTTGGATTAGCAAATTTTGGAGTCTTCCGCCTTAGTGATTATTTTTCTCTATGGACTTCTGGCATTGTATCTTTTGCTTTTCTAGAGGAATTGACCTATACTAGCATATCATGGGTGATGTTGAGTCTCTTAACCACCTTCCATCTTTTTGCATCTCCATGGCTTTCCCCTCTGTTCTTTGTAGTCCAGGCATGAGGAAAAGGCTACCTCAGAGTCACCAACCAGGCCATCCTTAATATATCCATGCTTCTCTGGTTCGGTTTCCATACTCTTGAGCGTGTCAGCCGCTGATGAGTGTGCAAAAGAAAAGAAAAAAGAAGAAAAACTATGCAAAAGAAAGAAAAAAATGTGCAAAAGAAAGAAAAGAAAAAATGTGCAAAAGACAGAAAAGAAAAAAAATGTGAAAAAGAAAAGAAAAAAAAAAGGGATTCATTGATTGAGGGGGAGCCTCCGCCTTTACTCACCAAATACCCCTTGATTCCTAGTGGTTTGACTTTCCTTAGTTGTGCTTAGATTCTCTTGTCGGAGGTCCAACTTTTATATCACTACTAGGATTTGAATCTTGTGTTTGTCGAACTCCAAGTGTAACGCCCCAATTTTTATGCCCAAATGATAATACATTTTCTTCAAATCAGAATAACATAAACAATTAAATACCCTCATGGGTTTACAAATTCCAAGGCCTTAGCCTGGTTTCACAAAACGGTTATTCAAACCCAAACAGATAAAGCCCTTGGCTTACAATCAGAGTCACAGCAAACGAGCACACCATGCTCTCTTCACATACTTCCACACCCTCAGTTAGGCGGGATCACTACATCATTTCCTGCACAAAAATCCCATAGGGTGAGCATAAAGCCCAGTAGAAAATTCTTAACAAAATATATACATTTTATACAAGTCTCAAAAAAAAAATGGATGCACATGCCATGCCATGCTCTTTTAAAAAAGATAAGAACACATCTTCATTTATTCAAAAACCATCATGCTCAATGATGCCATGTAATTTCAATTGTTCAAAACTTAACAATTTATTTCAAGGGCGGTAAATACATCTCTGGTAATCCCTAGGCCGATGTCTGCAAGTAGACTATACAAGTACTACCAAATTGTCATCTTTACCAATCGCAACTGGAAAAATCAACAATCATCTATCCGCACGGATTTTTCGGTCTTTCACCCCGGACCCGCAGGCCAACTTAATCAAATTGTCATTTTTACCAATCGCAACTGGAAAAAAATCAACAATCCACTATCCGTGCGGACTTTTCGGTCTTTCACCCCGGACCCACAGGCCAACTTAATTCTACACCGCCTGTCAAGACTTACCATCATTATTTACCCCAAAACCATTTCATGAAAACTATTTCTCAACATTCTTTTCTCAATGCAAGTTTTCAAATCGACCATCAAAGTGTAATGTAATGAAATGAAATGATATGCCAATACTATGTTAAAAATGTAATGCAATATTTCTTTCACTCTCAATACTCCCACACAATATTCCCATTGTGATCAAAATTCTCATTTCAATGCAATTTCACAAGATGAATAAATACTCTTATTTCAATTCATCAAAGGAATAACATAATTCTCACATTTCAAATAATCTCAACAGTTTAGTCATCTCAAGACTATATTAATACTTTTAAACAACAATGCTCAAAATTTCAATAATCCTCATATTCCATGAAAATATCATTTATATGTAAATAAATAAACAATTTTCAAATATCATTTATTTTGGCACACAAAATAAATATAATAATCGCACTTTCGAAAATCAACCATCTTCTTGAATCAGAAATTCATTTTTTTTTTTATCAAAACAAATCAAAAGATGATTTCTAAAATCATTTAGATCTTGCAAAAATATATATATAACTCAAAGAAAATCCCTACCTCAAGTTTGACGAGGAGACATGCAAAACTCCTAAGCACTTCAATTTACGACCCCAACAGAAATTGTAGCAACCATGCACGTGGGGTCCATTATGTGTTTTCACGAATACTACCTCTATATTGTGCATCCTTTTTACCTTTGGCCTTTCTTCTCCAAGCATTTTTCCTGTGATAAGCTCTCTGCTTGTCATTATTAGAGTATCCTTGCAAGCTTTGAGGAAAACATTTGCCATCTCAGCTGTTCGATTGATTTCCTCCTCCCTCTCTTCTATTGACTTCATGGCAAGTTTATCAACAGAAATCTCAATAGGTCTTAACATGTGGCCACATTTCGATTTAAGTTCTTCAACCTGTTTTGTAGTTTTTGGAACATATGATCCCACAACTATGAATTTTAGCCATCTATCACCAATCACAGAATAGAGCTGGATCTCAACAATTTTGCTGATTTCTTTGGAGTCTAGAGGTTGGAAAACAATATACTCATCAATTCGATTCATGAACTCTGGCCGGAAGGTTTGCCTAGCCAACTCAATGACCTATTTTTTTTTCATCACTTCATACACTACCTCCTTACTGTCATGTGAGGTTCTAAGAGTTTCAAGGATACAGTGGGATCCAATATTTGATGTCATTAACAAAACACAATTTGTGAAACTAACAGTCCGTCCTTGGGAGTCGGTTATCCTTCCATCATCCAGCACTTGTGCTGAAAGACACACAGCCACTATTCGTGGACTGCATCTAACCATATGCACAGTTGAACGGAAACTCAGAACATGAACATAATTGTGAGACTTTAATGAGTAAAATCGAACACCCATTGGAGAGTTGAGTAGATTGTCCATTTGAGGTTCAATATAACCATCTCTGACCAAATCGCATCTCCCATGTTGCATGGGACCCGAGCTTCTTGTTTCATCACTTGCAACAACCAAAACCAAGGGATGTGATGTTCTAAATCCTTCATGGCCCTCAGACTTTTCAGGGATGGGCTGCATCTGTAAAAATGTGACTGGATCATTACGCCTTGAAACCAATTCACAAACCTAAGGTGTCGATGAAGTAACGCCCTCAAAATAAAACCCATCATATATAAGATTAACATGCATTAATAATAGAAAACGAAACATTCTATTATCCATCAGAGTATTACTAAATAAAAGCATTACATGTAACATCAAAATAAATGCCCTACGGGCTTACATCTTGCCAAGCCAACACTTGGACACAAAGAAATAAGAGTCTAACTCAATACAAATAAAGCCCTAGGCTTGAATGTTTACATATATCAAATAAAAACAAATAAATGAAAACAAGTCTTCGAGTCCAAATCCTCACAAGCTAAGTCCTTGGAGGTAATGAACCACCTGAACCTGAAAATGAAGTTCCCATATAGGGTGAGCCACAGCCCAGTAGAGAAATACTAAACCAAGCATATGAATTAACTAAAGCAGTAGCATCTGATACATGGTTAACACCGGATAATCAATTTACAAATTCATGACACGAATGTCTACATTGCCTATGACACAATGTCTATGGCATAATTCACCTTCCAATTCAACCGGAATAACAATTCAAGTTAAACCTAACATAACGAATACACATATTGGTATTATATCAATCACAATCAAATTTACTTCCATACTTCCCAACTGATACACATTTTGGTGATGTATCATATCAACAATAAATAGAAATATTTTTATTATCAATAAGCACACATAAAAGTGATGCTAATGGAGTCCATCCCCTATCTCCTCCCAACAATTCCGGTTTAGAGGTCCATCCCCTATCTTCCCCTAAACCGTGGAGTTCATCCCCTATCTCCTCCAAACCAAATGCATATGCAATGAAACACACAATTGCCATATACAACACATAATCAATACATGAATGTTCTGTATTAATTCAACAGTCAAGATAAATGACTTAATTTCAGTTATACCTAAGCCGCATGCAAGGTCTACAACAATCAATGACTATCCTCCACCGATAGCCCAAAACAATTATTTCTAAGCAAGAAATAACTATTACAATAAATGTAATTTCAATAATTTCAATATTCTCTAAGGTAAGTATTTAAACTACCAAATACAACAATAAACCACTAAATTCCCCAATCTCATGAATTTACCCCAATATCACAATCTTCCTTTAAATTAATCATATAAATTAATCTATGACAAAACCCAAAGGTTTCTCCCAAAATTACCAAACTACCCCCACATACCAAAATACCACCACTTAGGATTAAAGCGTATAAATGGAGTAGGAAATCCCTACCTCGAAGAAATAACTCAAAAAGGAGAAGATGAAGATGATGCCCAAAACTCCAAAGTGCTCCAAACCAACAATTTCTCAGATTAAAATGTAGCCCTCACTCTCCTCTACCTTTTTAATGAAGGAACTAGGGTAGATACACACTCTAAATAGATCAATCCTAAGAGAGAAGATGAGTTGAGAGAGAGAGAACTCGTAACCTAGGGTTTTATAAACTGAAAGGGGCTGAAAAACTGTTTTAAAACACGCTGCTGCGTATTTAAATCTGATAGGCTCGCTCGAGCGAAGACCTGGTCGCTCGAGCGACCAGACACAAGAAATTCTCGCTCGAGCGAAGAAAAGCTCGCTCGAGCCAAAAACTCGATGCTTCAGGTCTGCAACTCAGAAGCTCGCTCGAGCGACGAAATGCTCACTCGAGCGAAGAACTCGAAAACATACACCTCGCTCGCTCGAGCGAAGAAAAGCTCGCTCGAGCCAAGAAACACATCTCTCAGGTCCTAAGCCCAGACACAGACTCTCGCTCGAGCGACCAAACCCTGGCTCGAGCGAAGAACAAAAACAACAGCTCGCTCGAGCGACCAACTCCTCGCTCGAGCGAAGGTCCAAAAATCTGGACAGCAACACTTGGTTTCAAACCCAACAAACCTGTAACATAATCTGCCCAACATATCCTATAACTCAAAATAAAGGAATTAAAGGACAACAACACCAACAATAATGTGACGGAATCTACGGAACACAAGTCCGGATACAACAATCAAATGGGAAAAGACCGGGGTCGCTATAATGAACACCCAAACAGCACCAATTTTGCCCATCCAAGAGCTCAGATTCACAGGATTCTATAGAAATTCCATGAAAACCATCTCTTTCGAGATCACGAACAGAAAAGAAAATCAGAAACTCAATTTGAGATCGGCCGGCGAGGCGTACGACACGTGAACGAAAAGAGATTAGCGTGAAGTCGTCGTCTTCTTGCGTGGTTGGCTGTTCTGGCGAAATGCTGTAGCGGTGAGGGCTAATGTGCGCCGGAACGGGGGAATGATCTGAGGCGTTGGGAGTGGGTAGGGATAGAAAGATGTGGACACCACAAAGCTTTAAAATTGGAAAGCTGATTGGTTACAAGTGTTTCATGTAGGCAAACTCTTTTTTTTTTTTTTTTATAATATTCCACCGAAAGCAAAAGCAAGCACTCTCTCTTGTCCCAATTTCTCTCAAAAACAAAAATTTCATTGACCCACCATTTGATCAATTAATAAATAAAATTATTTATTTATTTTTGTTTTTATAAAAACTTAGGTCATCACACCAAGAGTCACACACACATCTTTATCATGGGATCTATGCTTTTCACGTAATGCATCACTTTCTTTTATGAGGAATTTTCTAGAGGCTGTGCACATTTTGTTTTCAAGTAATTGTGCTTCTTGGATAATCTTGTGTGTTTCAAGGTACAAATCTGAAATTCCTTACTTGCTCCACCATATTATTTTTTGTCGTTTTTCTTCTTGTTCACTGTTTTCAGTGTTTGTGGTTATTTTTTAATGAGGGAGAGTTTGATTCATCATTACCAGTGTTTGATGTATATTGATGGTACAGTAGTTTGGTTGATGGTACAGTGTTTTTACTTTTGCTTATATCCTTCTTTGGTACAGTTGGATTGTTAGTATTTTGTTTATGGATTGATTTATATTTTGTTATTTAATCTAGTTCCACATATTTTGGTTGGCTTGTGTGTGGTTATTTTATTTCAGGATAATTGTTCAAGAGCATGGATTTGAGTGTTGGTTCATAGTTGGTGGTGCTACTTGAGAGATTTTGTTAGGAAATTTGTTTTAGATTGGTTTTATCCAGGATTTGACAAAGGGGGAGATTGTTAGGACCTTTTGTTGTCAAATTCCATGGATCAAAACCAAAGTTGTAACAAGAGTTCTTTAAGAAGTTGGTTTCCTTCAAAAACAGGATTACTTTTGAGTTCTGCAAGAAGTTGGTTTTCTACAAGAAGTTGGTTTTCTTTCCCAACTAGGATTGCTTTGGTTTTCTATAAATAGTTGGGTTTCTCCCAAATCTAGGCTATTCATTGATTCATTCATTGAATCTCTCCAGATCTTCTTTTTGGTTCTTAAAGGTTTATATCTGGGGATATTTTGTTATTTTTTCTTTGATGTTTTATTGAGTATTCAACTCATGGTTTAAAGAGAATACATCAAAGGTTTGTTTGTTATACACAAAAGACAGAGTTGTTCTTCAGTTGTGGATTCTGAAGAATTCGAGCCTGAAGCTTTGGTGGAATCCGGAGTGGCTCATCAGAAAGACAATTCTGTGGTGAAGATGGGGTTGGAAGAGGCACATAGAGGTTGGTTCAATTAGGCGTTGTGGATTCGCTAGATAATTGAGAGTGATACCTGTGTAATTCCTTTAAATCTTCTTAGTGGATTGTCTTGTGGCAGTTGCCCGTGGTTTTTTGATCACAATTGGAAGGTGTCCAATTGTGGTTTTTCCACGTAAAATCTTTGTGTCTCTTTCTCTTGATTGTTTGATTGGGATTGTTTTATTTTACTTAAAATTGGTACATAATCACAAATCAACATCTAGGGTTTCTAGATTTTTCAAATATCTTAATTGATTATCATATTACTGGACTTAAAAATTGAGTATAACTTTTATTCTTGAATCGCAATGCTCTAAGTTTATTTCTTTTTTTATTTGTATCTGTTTATTTATTTATTTTGAATTGCAAATTAGGAGGATGGTGGATTTCAAAGTAAAAGTTGACATTTTGGATAGAAAGAAAATGAAGGCACCATAACCCTTTTATTAGTGGAGGGTTGTCTCAATGTCGAAAGTAGGCAAAATTCCAATTAGTGGCTCATAGAATATTATTATTACCTATATATATTGATTGGATTTGTAATGTTTAATTGCTTAGCTACTTATTGGCATGGTGACTTCTAAACTTGCTTAATTGCTTAGCTACTTATTGGCTTGGTGACCTCTAAACTTAACTTAGAAGAAACAGATGCATGTGCAAGTTGGTTACCATCCAATGAACACCAGACTTGGCCAGTGACTAGTGTAATTAATTACTAATTGAACCACAAGAACTTTTGTAAGTTGAGGGGTAGGCAAATATAGGTCTGATCTAACCCCGAGTTAAGACTGTATTTGTGTTATGTAACAAGAATATATGTATTATTTAAAATTTAGTCTGGCTTGATATTTGGCCTAATTTAATCATTTCAAGTTGAATTTTATTTATTTTTAATTCCAAACTTGACCACATAACTCAATAGATATGAGCTATTATTATTATTAAATTATATTGAATTTATTAAAAAATATAATAAATCATACAAGTTTTGTATAATTATATAAACTTCTCTATTAATAAAACTAAAACAACCAAAACTAATATAAATAATGGATAGATATAAGGATAAATAAAATAAAATTATATTTTCAACTTAAAGATATAAAATATTATTTTTTCATCTGTAAGACTAACAAAATACTAATGAAAAGATAATTAATTATTACGTGAATTAAAAACTTAATAAGATTCAATATAATTATGTTAATCGTGTGAGATTTAATGTATTTTTTTCTAACTCTTATTGGAAGTTGGTGTAATTTAATTTTTTATCAATCTATTTATTTGTAATTTGTTTCTTAAAAAACGTAAATTACACTAACCTACCTTAAGGTTTGGAGAAAATATTACAAGTCTTATAATTTTTGCATAATTATCATGACTTTCTTTTTAATAAGGACAAAAGGAATGGAAAAACTACCCAAAAGAAAAGAAGATTAGAAATGATTCAGATGGTGTTAAAATAGAAAGATGAATAATAAAAAATATATATTTAAACGTAATATAACAATATCATTTTTTTCATTCATATGATTAACGAATTCTTGATGAAAAGTGGATTACGTGTAATGTGAATTAAAATCTTAAAGGAATCTAATGTAGTTATATCAAAATTGTGAGACTTTATGTATCTTCTTTAAATTTCAAGGGGGTCAATTTAATTTACCCATAAAAAAGAAAAAAGAAAAAAGAAAAAAAAGCATAAGCTTCTATCTAGTCTTGATCTGGACTAGAAAGGTATTGTTTGGGTCCATGAGAATTACCATGGGTTGCATTTCAATTAAGGGTGAGAATTTTCAATTCAACTTGAACTATATACGAAGTTAGCATGTTACGGTTAACCATTTCCAACAGACACATATATAATACGATTTGATATCACAAAATATTAAATAGGTCGGGTTAGTGTCAATTCTATATAATACAAAATTGACACAGATAACATATATAATGAACAATTAATTACATATTTTAATATTATCTTTTATGTAACTCCATCAAATTGTTAAAAAGTATATAAAATAAGATTTAAGACTAATATAAATTTTGTTGAATAGATTATTTTAATAACTTTTGACTTTTCACGAAAAGATATACAGAAAAATAAAGAAATGATATGGCCTAAAAAAGATAAAAAGTATATTAGTTTAGGTTAACCCAAACGGCCTAGTTTGGGATCTACTGCAAAAGTCAAAAAGCTACTAAGAAAGCTAAAAAGTCCATACTATAAGTATAATTAAAGATAATATATTTTGTCTACTATTTGAGTTAATTTAGTAAAAAATAATAATAACATATCATTTTTATAAAATAAAATTGAGTTTAAATCAAATATTCTTATGAATAATTTTATTAAATAGAAATTAGTTGTATTAAATTTAACTTGAGACGAAAAAAATAATTTTTTATACACTTGATTTTTTTAGTTGATAGATTTTTTTTTTTTTTTTTTGACATAACATTTTAAAACGATAAAAATTGGACCAAGACTGAAAATGATACGATATGAAATAATAAGCGATTTGAATTAATGTTTGAGGCAATTCTAATTATGAATCCAAAATGATACAATACGAACATGATCCAATATGACATGACACAACAAAACACACGTACGGGAAAAGAATCTACCTTCTCGTATAATCCTGTTGATCAATTCTGCTTTCCTCTGTACGACGTCGCTTTATCACCTGAAAACATAAACGTGAGCTAGCCGGCGGGTGGGTGCCGGAAACCTCTCCGATGCTTAAGTCAGTAAGCAAGACAAATAGGCAAAAACTCTGTGTATTCAGAAAGCAAAATTGCGTTACCTCTCCAAAGGTGATATTGGTGAGCTTTTATAGGTTTCGCGTGGCACAATCCTGGTAGGACTCTTACTCCTCCATGTAGAGTCCTCCTAGGATTCATACTCCTGAAAGATAATGCTTATCCTCCAACACCCTCCCTCACTGCTTAAACCAAGTGAGATGGTTTTACCACGGCCGAACTACTAGTATGACCGAAGTACACGTTAGTTAGGCACTTACTTCTCTTTCTCTTACCTCGGTTTCCCATACTAAGACCGAGCTAACCATAAGAGAGTTGAGCCGAACTATCTTTAGAACCACGTCCTCTCAAGGGCTTGGCACACCTCGGTTTTCATATGCCCCGACCGAACTCACTGCTGAAGACCGAACTTCACTCAACACATTTCTCAACCGAAGTACGATTAAGGCTTTATGCGACCGTGCTAACCATCACGGTTGTGCGACCGGTCTGACTCCAATACTACCTCTCCAGACCGGAGTAACTTATATGGTCATTCTACTCGGCCCTTCGTAGTGCGGCCAAAACTGGCCCATTACTTGGCTTGGCCCAGCTCGGCCCATTTCATCCAGCTCGGCCGAATTTATATAAATTACCCTCTCAATTGCCCCTTAATTCCGTCTGCAAAGCATGATAGGGATTACTTGCTTATCAGCCGAGCTAGAGTTTTAACCTCGCTTGCCGAGCTAAAAACACCTCATCAACCTTTCCAGCCGAGACAAAACACTAGCTTTTCTAGCCGAGCTACACTCCAGCCGAACTGCGCACGTTCGGTCAAAAAACGTCTTTTCAACTGCGGCAACTGAAACGCTTCTTCTCCCAGGGATACGTGGCAGCCTTTTATTGGTCAATCCCAACTGTCGCGCCGCCCTCGTACTCCACACTTTTTGAACAGTTCCCGCTCTTTTTCCTTTTACACCAAAAGAACTCCTCATTTTTGAATCATACCATACTCTGTTCATCTTCTCTCTCTCTGTGCCTCTGCTCTGAGCTTGAGATTGCTGCGTTTGAGTTCGTCATTGCTTCCTTTGCTTCTACCTCCAGCTTCTTCCTCTTCCTCTGGTAAGCTTTCAAAAACCTGTTTCTGTTCTCTTGTTTTCGTTTTTTTTTTGCTTTTATTTGATCATTTGTAGTTTGCTGTGTGCTTTGCAAAACACTACATTTGTTTTCTGGGGAAAAGCCTTCATAAGAACACTTTGAGTATCATGAGTGCAACCTGTAGAACATAGTTTAGATCCAAAAACATGTCCCAACCGAACCAGGATACCGTTTGTGCTGTATGTAGTTTTAGGCATACTTAAACCGAACTACAACTTGAACATATCACAGTAGTTTCAATAGATCACCATCTGATTCACACTAGCCGAAATAAAAACACACTTGAACTAGAAATTCTGGCCCTCGACCGAGCTAAGCCTTGGGGGGCTAAGCCAGCTTTCTCAGTTCCTAAACCGAACTCAAAAAGCTGCCCCTTGATGCCTAACCGAAGTAACAAAAATCATAGGTAGAACCGGGATAACCAAACATCTTGCCAAACCGAGATAACAAGCACCATGGTTACAACCGAGGTAGATCCTGCAGTACACTGCGTAGCCGAAGTAGGACTTGTCTTTTTTGTTTTGTTTTTTGTAGCACGGTCAACGATCTGTGCTTAACACCTTGTTTTCCACTTTGCAGACTTAGGTTGCCAGACACTTCCCTGCGCTCAGCCGAGCTACTGAGCACACTTTTTTGACCGAGATAATTTATTCTTAAATTGTACAATAAATGGGGAAATATAGGTTCCTAGTAGAAACCCCAGGAGGCCTAGCCGAATTCAGAAAAGATTACAACATTCCAGCCGATGTAAACCTCACCTTAGCCGAACAAGACGTTGACCCATGGGGCAACGAAGGCTTCGTCCCCTTCACCCTTCAATCAATAATAGAAACCGGACTTAGATTCCCAGTCCAACCCTTAATATGTGAATTCCTAAGGCAGACCAGACTATGCCCAACCCAGCTGTCCACCAACACATACCGCATAATAATGGGTATAGCCGCACTGAACCACCAAACCAGTCTCCACCTAGGTTTGGCCGAGATACTTCACCAATACTCCATAGGATCCAAGAACGAAGGCTGGTGTTATTACTTGAGAATACGCCGTGGCCGAGAAAAAATAATTAAGGATACACCAGACAAAGACCTAAATGACGATGACTTCTTCTGGGTGTCTGGGAACTTTGAGGACCTTCAAGCCCAAATTCCTGGCCGAAGAATAAATTGGAAAAAAGGGGAACCCGGTATACATACTTCGGTCTTTATTCATTCTTTTCTTTGTAATTCGGTTTTCATTCTTAACCGGACTAACAACTATCTTCTTTTTGCAGATAAAGCCCATCTGCTATCGAACTACGGTTACCCAAACCTTGGTGTTTTGCGCGCCGCACTACGAGTTAAGGAGAGAGGTTGGGCAAAACTCTTGAATTTCGAGCCGACCTACCGATACAGCGGTCGCCGAAAAGCGAGGGTGACTGACTTTCTCCTTGAAGAAGCACCGGAACCGGACCCATCCCTGCCCGAGATTGTCCTTGTGCCACTTACTGCCGAACAGGAAATGGCAAAGAAGAACAGGCTAAAGGCCCTCCTGACTGCAACAACTCCAACCGACGTGCGACCAACCATTCAAGCCACTGAAACCGTGGTGGCCCTTCCATCCCAGCAACCATCCACTTCTCGCCGAAACAAGCGTGCTCGGACTACCCAAGCCGAGCCACGTCTTGCTGATGAGGACGAGACCGTTCTGCCACAAAGCTCTCCTCCAAGCCCCCAGCCAAGCCTCCGACCGGAGCAATCTGACCGAACTGCCACTTCCTGCAAATGGGCTCCTGTCCTTTCCTTTGACAACCGAGATATCACAGCTGAAGATTCGGTTGTTGCTGAGAAGGACCACTTGTTGGCTTACAACCTGGCCAAAAAGTGTGTGCCTTCCGAAGGATATGGAGCACCATTACAAACAGCTTAACACCGAGCTGAAGTCAATTCGGTCTCTACGAAGTCCATGATCCTGGTAAACAGCTTTCCTCTTTCTATGTAAATTTTTTCCAACTTTGAGTCCGGCTAACGTTACTCCTCCTTTAAGGCCATCCAGAAAAATCAAGTCACTCACGGAGGGTCATGGAACTTCGGCGCAATACAAGGGAGGCCATGGCTGGGCGAATCAAAAACGGCCGAACTAGAAGAAGTCAAAAAACAGCTGGCGAGCTCCGTGCTGAAAACGGTCGCCTGACCGAAGTGGTTAATTCGGCCGAGGCCGAAAAACAAAAGATCGCCATTGAGACCAAGGACAGGTACCTGCGTCACTTGGCTTCAAAGAAAGAAAAAAGATGCCGAAATAAACCAGCTGAAGAGGGGAGATAAAGAAGGCCGAAAAAAGAGGCTTCAAGAAGGCCGAAGACGCCTACACCCTTCAGTGCAATGCAGCTAAAGACTTATTCTTCCAATGTGGCTGGAGGAGTGCGGTGGAGCGGCTTGGATGTACGCCTGACACCGATGTCTACGACGCTCCGCCGTGTTCTATTCCGGCCTCACTTTCTCAATATGCTGCCGATCTGCAAAGGCAGTTCCTAGAGGGATCTGATGATGAAGAAGATGATGATGATGATGATGAAGAGGATGAGGAGCAAACTCTGACCCCGGCCGTCAACGAACAACCCAGCAATCAGGCAGCTCGGTTAGAGCTAGTAATTGAAGACTTGACTAATGAGCTACCGGCTGATACCGTGCTGCCGATTGACACCACTGTCCAAACCGAGCTCCCTCCTCAAACCGGACACCCAGCCGACACCGGACTCAAGACAAATGCTGGGGATGAATTTGATGCTGAACTTGATGCGCTTCTTCGTTATTTTTTCTTTCTTTTGTTTTTGAACTTTGTAACCGGGCTACGGCCCCCCAATTGTACTTGCTTGTTTCTTCAATGAAAAAATCTTCTTTACTCTTATTCCGGTTTTGTGTATGTATGCTTGCACTTGTAATGAATTTTCCATGAACTCATTTGCTCGACTATGATCTCGGTTTTAGCTACCTAACTTACTAGCTCGACTATGATCTCGGTTTTAGCTACCTAACTTACTAGCCAACCACTCTTCAGCCGATATAGATACTTCGGCTGGAGAGTACAAAGAATTGGTTTAATCTAGCCAACCACTCTTCAGCCGATATAACTTACTTCGGCTGAAGAGTACAAAGAGTTGGTTTAATCCAGCCAACCACTTTTCAGCCGATATAACTTACTTCGGCTGAAGAGTACAAAGAGTTGGTTTAATCCAGCCAACCACTTTCAGCCGATATAACTTACTTCGGCTGAAAAGTACAAAGAGTTGGTTTAATCCAGCTAGCCATTCTTCAGTCGTGTACTTACTTCGGCTGAAGAGTAACAAGTGTTGGTTTAATCCAGCCAACCACTCTTCAGCCGTACACTTACTTCGGCTGAAGAGTATAAAGAGTTGGTTTAATCCAGCCAACCACTCTTCAGCCATACCCTTACTTCGGCTGAAGAGTACAAAGAGTTGGTTTAATCCAGCCAACCACTCTTCAGCCATACACTTACTTTGGCTGAAGAGTAAAAAGAGTTGGTTTAATCCAGCCAACCTCTAAGTTGGTTTTTCCAGCCAACTTAGAATAAAGTGTTTGGTTATACCGACCAAACGTCCTGCAGCCTGGATCCTGATCCTGGGCTTAGGAAGGGTCATAGTTGGTTATTCCGGCCAACTATGTTTACAATGTTACTAACTTACGAAAGCTACTTTCTACTGAAAACAATTATGCTAAAAAGAATCGATTCGTTTTATTGAGAAAGTAAAAAATTACACATACTTAAAGAGAAAAAAAGCTAGAAATAAAACAACTTGAGATTTGTAGTGTTCTATGGTCTGGGAATTGCTTTGCCGTTCCAAGTGGTATGCTCCTTTGCCTGCTAATCCGACCACTTTGTAAGGTCCTTCCCAATTAGGTCCCAACTTGCCATCCCCTGGAACTAAGGTGTTTCCCATTACTTTGCGCAGCACCTAATCCCCGATCTTGAATTGTCTTGGATGCACTGTTTTGTTATACTTTCTGGACAACTCTTGTTGGTAGGAGGCGATGTGAACCAATGCTCTGTCTCTTCTTTCTTCCGCAAGGTCAAGCTCCAATGCTATGGCTTCGCCATTTAAGTCTGGATCAAAGTTTTCGCTTCGGATTATGGAGAGGCCCACTTCTAATGGGATAACTGCTTCCATGCCATAAGCTAAGGAGAATGGTGTTTCTCCTGTTGATCGTCGAGGCGTGGTGCGGTAAGCCCATAAAACATGGGGGAGCTCTTCTGCCCACTTGCCTTTGGCTCTCTCTAACCTTTTCTTCAATCCATCCAAGACTACCTTATTTGATGCCTCTGCCTGTCCATTCGCTTGGGGATATGCCGGTGTGGAATTGTAGAACTCTATCTTGTACTCTTCACAAAAGCTTCTGAAAATTCTACCGTCAAATTGAGTGCCGTTGTCTGAGATCAGTGCCTTTGGTATGCCAAATCGAGTGATGATATTCTGCCAGACGAACTTCTTTACATCTTTCTCCTTGATTGACGCCAAGGCTTCTGCTTCCACCCACTTGGTGAAGTAGTCGGTTGCGGCAAGAAAGAACTTCCTGTTGCCTGGTGCTGTTGGAAGTGGGCCTACTATGTCCAATCCCCATATTGCGAAGGGCCATGGGCTAGTTAGAGGTAAAAGTTCTCTGGCAGGTTGGTGTATTTGGTGTGCGAATTTCTGACATTTTTCGCACTTTTTAACATACTTCTCTGAATCCGCTTGCATGTATGGCCACCAATATCCTTGCGAGATCGCTCTGTATGCCAATGATCTTCCTCATTGATGGCTGCCACAAACACCCTCATGTATTTCGAATAAGAATGCTTCCACTTTGCTGGGGTGAACACACTTCAAGTAAGGTCCTGAGAACGACTTCTTGTACAATGCCAAGGATGGGGAGAGCCAAAATCGCTGTGACTTTGCTCTTATTATGTTGGCTTCTTTCTTCTCTTCTGGTAAGGTACCGTCTTTCAGGAATAGTATGATGGGATCCATCCAAGAAGGGCCTAACTCTACACAGCATACCTCTTCTGCCTCTGGGTCTTTAATGCTTGGTCTAGGCAGGTAGTCGATTAGAAGTGGGTGAGGTATGGAGGTATCTGCCATTGAGGCGAAGCCTGCGAGTTCATCTGCTCTGCTGTTTTCCTCCCTGCCGATCTGTTCTATTCTCACCACTTCAAACTTCTTTATCTCCGTTCTGACCAGTTCTTGGTACTTGGCCATTCTATCATCCTTTGCCTCGTAGTCGCCAGATATTTGGTTTACCACCAGCTGTGAGTCGCTGTAGACCATTAGCTCGGTGGCCTTCATGTAGAGTGCTGACTTGAGACCTGCTAGAAGCGCGTCATACTCTGCTTCGTTGTTTGACGCTGGGAAGCCAAGGTTGATGCCTGCTCCATATAGGCCGTCTGGAGAGATGAGAACTATGCCAAGTCCTGCTCCATGCCGGTTGGATGCTCCATCCACGAAGAGCTTCCACATCTCTCCAACGAACAACTTCCAGCAGGTGGAGGGATCAGATGATGCCTTGGGATCTTCCATGTTGCTGGTGGCTTCTTCGGAGTCCATGCTCGCTGTCTGCCCCTTGCTTTCTGTTTGTACCAAGTCTTTATTTGTCGGTGGGTCCTGACTTGTTGTAGCATGGTTTGTTTCTTCTTTCCTTTCTTTACTCTGGTCTGCCTTGGGGCCTGACTGAGTAACCAGTACTAGGGGTTGCATTATTCCGACGTCAACTTCTATCCCTAGTTGCTGGGACGAATGGTGAGGTCTGCAGCCTCGCCAATGCCTTGTCCGTTGGTTCGTATGCCGGGCGCGGTATTGGCATTCCAACCTCGACGCTTCCATGTGTCCGAGGAGCCAACCGCTGTAAGGCAGGAACCCTGTGTGGATCACGCGCCCTGGCGTCCTCCTTCCATCGTGCCTTCTCTTCTAGCACGGATCGTAGGTCGGACGATCTGGGTAATTCCGTCTGTCTAGACCTTGTCTGGTGCGTATGTGAGGGCCAATATGTGCTTCCCTCAGTGTATGACCTCTCAGACCTCGTCCTCTCAGACCTGGAGTGACGAGTCCTGGAAGATCTGGATTGCGTGTCGCCTGTCCTGAGGCTTCTGTTCTCTGCTTGAGAGGGTGTAGAATTCCTACTACGACCCTCTGAGTGGCGAGGGGGCGTCTTGTTGTTGCGCCCCTCTCCTGTCGCCACTTCTTTTCCTTTTACCTGGCGCTTAAGAGATTCCATGTCCGCTGCCATCCGACGAATCAACTCGTCTTGTTCCCTGACGCGATCCTCCAGAGCTTGAGGATCAATCCTGCGCCTTTGTCTTTCTGGGCTTTGCGAACGAGAGGGATGAGGGCTGTTGTTCCGCCTTCGTCCCCTTGCATCCCTCCTGGAATTCTGTCTTTGCGGCTCCAGGTTTGCCATGGGAGTGACCAGGGGTAGGCCTTCGCGCCTTGCACCCCCATCTGGGGTTTGTCCGTCAATGGCGGACTGGGGTAACTCTTCATTGTTCGCCATTGATGTTTGAGAGAAAAAGCTTGATCAAGAGGTTGTTCTTGTCTGCGTTCCCACAGACGGCGCCAATTGTACGGGAAAGAAATATACCTTCTCGTATAATCCTGTTGATCAATTTTGCGTTCCTCTGTACGACGTCGCTTTATCACCTGAAAACACAAACATGAGCTAGCCGGCAGGTGGGTGCCGGAAAACCTCTCCGATGCTTAAGTCAGTAAGCAAGACAAATAGGCAAAAGCTTTGTGTATTCAGAAAGCAAAATTGCGTTACCTCTCCAAAGGTGATATTGGTGAGCTTTTATAGGTTTCGCGTGGCACAATCCTGGTAGGACTCTTACTCCTCCATGTAGAGTCCTCCTAGGATTCATACTCCTAAAAGATAATGCTTATCCTCCAACACCCTCCTCACTACTTAAACCAAGTGAGATGGTTTTACTACGGCCGAACTACTAGTATGACCGAAGTACACGTTAGTTAGGCACTTACTTCTCTTTCTCTTACCTCGGTTTCCCATACTAAGACCGAGCTAACCATAAGAGAGTTGAGCCGAACTATCTTTAGAACCACGTCCTCTCAAGGGCTTGGCACACTCGGTTTTCATATGCCCGACCGAACTCACTGCTGAAGACCGAACTTCACTCAAACATTTCTCAACCGACAGTACGATTAAGGCTTTATGCGACCATGCTAACCATCACGGTGTGCGACCGGTCTGACTCCAATACTACCTCTCCAGACCAGAGTAACTTATATGGTATTCTACTCGGCCCTTCGTAGTGCGGCCAAAACTGGCCCATTACTTGGCTTGGCCCAGCTCAGCCCATTTCATCCAGCTCGATCGAATTTATATAAATTACCCTCTCACACACCCACTCCTAATTTCAATGATCTATTATTTTGAGGCACTCAGGTTAAAAGTCCATTTTTGAAATTCTTGGGCCAATACTGAAGCTTTTTTTTTTTTTTTTTTTGTGTATATGTGTGTGAGGCCAAAATGATATTATTTGTTCAAAAGAGATATCTATTTGTTCAAACTTTATCTGTCTGTTTATCTATTCAAATGTCACTTATTTGTACACATGTCACCTATATGTGCAAATTATTTGTTCAAATGTCACTTATCTATACACGCATTTAAAAGTCTAACTATTTGTACATGTGTCACCTATCTGTTCAATTTATTGCCACCCACTATTGCCGCTAGTTACCACCACCGGCTATTTTTCTGACGCCAATGATTTTTCTAATAACTTTTCAATGGGTGTCCTCATTAAAAGAAAAAAAAAAGGTTTAAACTTTAGACTAAATGACATATGGTAGGAATAACCCATTATTTTTTAAGATCTTTCGTATGTATCATTATTAAAAAAATTTAAATTTAAATAAGAGCACTCGGGTGATAAATTTAAATTTTAATTTTAATTTCCCAAAGGTCTACACACTAAAATATCATGTCTATAAGGACAAGTTTCTACAAAATGATGAAAATACTCATTCATACAGATCTGTTGAAATTGACGTTGTTTGTCTATTTCTTCAAACTATTTTTTTCTCTTTTTCTCTCTCTCGCACCCTCCAAACCCTCTTTTTACCTCCTCTCTCTCTCTCTCTCTCTCTCTCTCTCTCTCTCTCCAAACCCTAGATCTAACGAAAACACCATTGTAGCCTCACTGCATTATCAGAGCAGCGTCGGTAGAGGTGGCAACATTGCTGATGGTGAAGTGGACCACCGAAAAATGCCACAGTAATTAGACATTCTCTGTCTCAAAAATGGCGAAGAAGCGGAGGAGGAGAGTACCAGACAAGGATGGATCTAGGGGGGGCGGAGGGGGCCGGCCACACCCCTAAAAATTTGAAAAATATCATATATTATACTAGAAATTTTAAAATAATTTAAAATTATAGGAGTTCGCACTCCCAAATTTTTTTTAGATAATTTCAAAATTATATAGAGTAGCCCCCTCAACTTTTTAAACTATTTGGATTTTTTTTTTTTGAATTAGTTAACATATATAATAATCTATTTTAAATTTCATGTATATGTATTTTTTAAATTAGGTCAAGATGAAAGCAAAAT
The DNA here is from genome assembly GCA_030407325.1 of Camellia japonica. NCBI lineage: Eukaryota > Viridiplantae > Streptophyta > Magnoliopsida > Ericales > Theaceae > Camellia > Camellia japonica. The sequence goes on along the minus strand of JAPPVO010000036.1, from coordinate 153,039,150 downwards.
TTTAGAAACTTTAATGGGTCAAAGTGTAAAATATGAAACTTTTACAAATATATAAACTATAAGGCTTGCTGGAGAAAGCTTGTTCAAACAAAGCACTAAGATTAAAAAAGAAAAGAAAAACAACTAATCTGATAGACTTGTTGCGATTCGAAAGAGAGGAGAGGAGCGAAAAGATGAGGGAAGAAACGGAGAAGCTTTGTTGTCAGACTTCGTCAGAGCTGGTCGGTGTGGACGGTGGAACCGTGGACTCTCATTGGTAAGTTATCTGATATCCCTTCAGCTTCAATGTGATGATTCTGTTTTTAGACTGAATATTATGATTGATTGTGATTTTACACTGAATAATGCAATTATTTTGCCATTAATTTGATATTGGTTGTTATTGGTCACCCATAAGCCTGCAAACAACTAGAAATCTTCAACCCAAGTTTCAGTTTTGGTATCCCAAACTTGACAACCCAAATCCCCAACTTCCTACATCACATAACCCACAATTACACCCCCACTGTCAATAGATTTCGCTCCTCTCTCCAAACACTCTTTTATTTTACTATGCCAATCGAAAAAATAAATACACATACACTCTTTCAATACACACATCAGAACCCACCACCTCTAACATTATCTGGGTTAGTAATTGATTTTGAATTTTTTTAAATAAATAATAATTTAATGACAATGTTGGGCCAATGCAAGCTAGTTGTTTTTTTGGGCGAAATTGTGGTAGAGAGGCTGGCATAGGGTGGAGAAGCCAGGAGTTGCGATGAATATCTGATAATTGTTATTGGTACAATTGTTAACTAAATATTGTGAATTTTTTTTAATACTATGATTTATTGTAATTGGTAGGTACTGTGTTGTGTGATTTCTTGATAATTGAATAGGCTTTTTAGGTTATGATTTGTTGATTTCCTCTAAGAATTTGGATAAAAATCTAAATGTTATTTTGTGCTACCATATATTTTATGACTTTTAGGAAATAGGATGGAAGATGGTTTTCTGGCTAGTACTTGATTACGTACATTGAAAAAGACATTGCTCGAGGGTTTGATGTAAACTTTATCATTCATGCTTTTGATATTATGAAAGAGCGTCGAGCTCAATTGAAGATGCCTAATTTTAGTAAATAAATGCATGTAGAAATAGTTACTACTTTTTGTAGTAAGTGAATATGGGCAAAAAAATATTCTCAATTATATGATCATCTTTTGGTACTCAACTATGTTGACAAGGAATATATAGTTCAATATTTTGTCGTAACATTATTGATTTTTTTTCATGTTAGTAGAAATTGGTATTGAACTTCAAATTTTATTGGTTAGAGGTAAAACGTACTTTGGCCCTCCCCAAAGTCATAATCCTGGATCCGTCCCTGGTACCAGAGGTTCTATGGAGGCTATTAAACAACTGCGGTCGCACTCTTGCTAATACCATCATCTCTTTGATTCCACCATCTCCACCGCCGCCCGAGTGTCGTTGCCAAGGATGCCAATGCCTCGGTTGTAGTGGTGACGGTGCTATGTCATTTCTCCTTAGGCTAGATAACCCTTCTAGCTATCGCAAACTCTTAACTCACTGCATCACTGTTGTCTCTAACAATGCTCCCCCTCTTCACCTTCCGTCTCGACTGTTGTTTCCAAGACAAGGTCTCTTTTTACTTCTGCTCTCTCGTGTGAAACTTTGGATCTCCTTTGATGGCATGAGTCATATCCACCATCGCTGCCGCCACATCCGCACTGTTGTAAAGAAGTTTTTGGCGAACAGAGATCTGTATACTGGCAGTTCTGAAAAAAAAAAGTAGGGTAGATCTGTACACCAGCAAATCTGTATATGTGTGTATAGAGAGAAAGAGAGAGAAACAAGGTGAATCAGAAGGAAAAAAAAATTCAAATAGGATGATGAGATTTGAAGAAGTGATTGTTTCTCTCTCTCACTACATTACATAGATAGGATCAATCTCTACTATTTGTACAGATAAAAAAATGTACAAATAAAAGATTGGACAGATAAAATTTGAACAGCTAAGAGAAAAAATTAAACATATAGGAAAAAAAATTAAACATCCAAAACAACCAAAGGACTTCTCACCAAACTATTTCATAAAATGTGGGCTTTTCACCAACAAAAAATATTCACTGGACCTAATGTATTAAACAATTGTTAGATTGGACTTTTCAATAATTTTCTCTTTAAATAAAAAATACTCATAAAAATCAACCCATAATTGATCCTAAAAAATAATAAATAAATAAATAAAGGATTAATTACATTTTATCTGTTATAGTTTAGGTCAAATACACGTTGCCCCCTCAAGTTTAGAAATACACACATAACCTACTTGTGTTTTGAGGTAAAGTGCAAAATTTAACTCTAATAATGATTTTTGCACAAGTCAATATTACCTTTATTTTTATTCTCAATTTTCTTCATATGCCATTATCACCATAACTTTCTCTCTCTAAAATTGAACTACACGCCCCTTCTAACATACCACCATAACTCACGACAATAATTCAACCCCTTCACACTGTTTCCTTTCTAACCCAAGACATCCATTTTATGCCTGCTTCAAAGCAACCATCATCATCTTCAAGCGTACAACCCTTTCAACAACGAAGATTGTAGATTTGATTCACAAGGCAATGTAATTTTTGAAGAAAACATGAAGCCCATTGTTGTATTATATATATAATTTTTTCTTCTTCTAGTAAAACGGTCAATGTTAGTAATTTTGTCAAATTATTTTGTTATTTGCATTATGAAGCTTTGACTGAAGTACTTCTATTGGAATATGTCTTCAATTATAAAGTTCAAACTAATTACTCTCTTTTGTCTTGGTTGGAATTTGGTGAGCATTACAACAATTATAATTTGAAAACGTGGCTAAAAGTTAATTATTTTAGGTCATATCACTTCTTTATTTTTTTCGCACATTTTTTCAAAAAAATTCAAAAAAAACTTAAAAAGTTAAATTTTAACTAACTTCTTAAAACAAGCCATTAAATCACTAATTTATTTGAATGAAAGAAGGTTATGGAAAAAATAATTTTGTGGCCACCATGTGATGACTGATTCTTCCAATATATATATATATATATGTGTGTGTGTGTGTATGACTGTGTTGTGTTAATAGGAAATTGTGGGGAGTGATGATGGTAGTGTTTCGATGAGCGGGGATGTGGCCATGGGTTGTGTGGCAGTGGCATTAGAGCAATTATGGTTCTGGGTTAGGTTCTTTGTGATGATACGCAATACACAAATTGTTGGTGATAAAATAAGGGAAGGAGGGCATTATAATAATTTTGATTTCAAATTATATCCTTAATAATGTCACCACGCTTCTTACACTGCTATCTATAACGGTTTCCATTAATTTTACATTTTATTCAAAACCATGAAAGATTTATGTGTATATTTATAAACTTGAAAGAGATTAGTTTGTTTGGTTTCACTTTTCAGAATTTATTTTTCAAAAAATTAAAATTTTTATTTTTTATATTTTTTTGTTTTCATTGAATTTTTTTGATATTTTCAGCCAAATTTTTTTAATTTTTAAATACACTTATCTAAATATACTTTAAAATATAATATTTGTGAAAAAATCTATAAAAAAATCACTAAATACCAAAATAAAAAATATAAAAATTAATATATTTTTGTATTATTATTAGGAGTGTAAAAATGGCCCGCAGCCTGAAGTGGGTACGGCCTGTTTAGGCCTATTTTGGCCCGAGCCCAAGCCCAGTTCGACCCCTTGGGCCTGCGCTAGGGTCATCATTTTAAAACTCGGCCCGGCTCATGGCTTAGCCCATCGGCTTGCTTAAGGCCCACCCGATGCCCAGTGTTTTTTTTAGTAGAAAATAATAAAGGTTCGATAAAAAAATTAAAAAAAAAAAATGGTTAGGTCGACCTAAGCCCGAGGCCAGACCTAAGCCACGGGACCGGCCGAGGGCCGACCCACCAGCCCTCCCAAGGACCAAATACCCCTGGGCTTGTACTTAAGTCTGTGCCTAATTTTTTGGCTCGTGGGCCAGCTCTATCCGGCCCGAATTTTGGCGAGAACCCACGAGGCCTGACATGGACCAGGTCGGATTTACAAACCTAATTCTTATATATTTATTGATTTTTAAAAAAATTAAAACTAAACACAATAAATATTTTTGAGTTAATTAAACTAAAAACGGGTAAAATATGGCCAATTTGACAAATTATTTAAAAGTTAAATTTTAACTTTTTAATCTATTTTGAATTACTTAGGTGTCGTTTGGTAACACTTACGTTTTCAGTTTCTGTTTATATTTACAAAAATTTAAAAAACTCAAATAAAAATTTGTTGGTAAAATTTTTGATTTATAATCAATGGTCTCAGTTTATAATTTGGCCAAAAATGAAAACACAAAAATGTGTTTCCATTTTGAGTTTTCAGTTTTTTTTTTACCACCCAACACTAGCCACACCAGCCACCATTTTCCACCATCGTCTCCGTCACACCACCCACCACCACCTGGCACACCCACCACCACCACCCACCTGCCGCCACCCCCACCACCACCATCACCCACCCGCCACCCACCTGCCACCACCACCTACTTGCTACCACCTACCACCGCCACCGTCACCCACCCACCCACCACCACACCACCGCCATTCGCCACCCACCTGCCACCACCACTCACCACCGCCACCACCACCACCACTCACTTGCTACACCTACCACCCACCACCCGCTACCGTCACCCACCCAGCCACTACCACCCGCCATCCGCCACCTACCTGCCACCATCACCCACCACCTGCCACCACTACCACTCGCTACCACACCCGCCACCGTCACTGACTGTCACCCACCACCACCACCCACCCGCCACACCTACCATCACCAGCAGCTACCCACACCCACCGTCACCACTTTCCACTACCATCTTCCGCCGCCACTTGCCACCACTTGTCATTTCTCACTCTTTTTTATATTTTTAAAATTTTTTAAACATTTTATTAATTACCAAACGCGTTTCTAATTTATGTTTTTTTAAAAATAAATAAAAACCAATTTATAAATTTTTTATAAATATAAAGTGAAAACCTAAACGTTACCATTATTTAAAAGCCAAATCCTAACGAGAGTCGACGCGATCCGCAAGAAATACAAGTACGACTTCGACAAGCAGAAAGATCTCAACCTCTCCGCCGCCGCCGACGCCTTCGCCCGCCTCTACGCCGCCGTCAACTCCGACATCAACGCCGCTCTCCAGGTCTCTCTCAAAAAGTTCTTTTTTCTAGGGCCTCTGCGGGTGCTATCAATGCCGAGATTCGACGCACCAAAGCTCGGTTGCTTGGAGAAGTCCCTAAATTGGAGAGATTGGCTATAAAAAAGGTTCGATCTTTGAAATTATTCTGTTGATTTTATAGTAGAAATGTATAATTTGATAATTTACTTTGACTTTATTGAATTTGAATTTTGTGGTTATGTGATATTTTTGAAATCATAGAACTGAGGTTGACTTGATTGTTCAACAGTTTTGGGGAACTAATGATTCTATGTTTATGTTAGAATGTTCTAAATTTGGTTGGGTTTCAAAAGTGACAGCTTGTTGAATTTTTTAAGCTTGATTTGTTAGGGTTTTGGGGTTGAAATATCCATTTCGAGGACTGTGAACAGTGACCTGTGAATACTAACTTTTAAGTTTTTGTGAAAATAAGGAGAAGGAAGAAGAAAAGTAGAGGAAGCAAGAAAAGCTTACCCTGATAAGGGTGAAGCAAAACACATAAAAAATATATAATCTCCAATTCTCTAGAGCTCAACTCCATTGAATTGAGGAATTACAATAGTATTTGTAGGATTTTAGTAAAGTCTGATTATTTATCCAAAAAAAAAAAAAAATTAGTATTTGTAGGATGCTATATTCACGTATTTCCATTATGAATTTTGACTCACAAATAAGAATGATAAACCTTACTGATTAAAATATTGTAAACCAACTGTAAACTATAGGCTAAGAAGCACAGACACTTCAAAGAAGATGACGTATCCGTGTCGTGTCCGTGTCGGATACCGACACTCTTTGGACACTCTGAGGACACGTTTCCGACACTCTCTAAAACGTGTCTTATTTTTAAAATTTTTTTAAGACCCAAACACTCTTTGGACACTTAGAGGACACACGTGTCAATCGCTTAAACACACGTGTCTATCGATTAGACACATGTAAAACTAATTATAAGTTTGAACAAAATAACTTCAGATACAATAATAAAACAAAATTCATATAAATTTATAGGAATTAGTGTCATATTGCATTTTTTATTATATTTGAATGATATATTTATATATAAATATATAATAAATATATAAAATTATATATTTCATGCTTGTCCTTCACGTGTCGTGTGCTGTATTTTTTTAAAATTAACGTGTCGGCGTATCCGTGTTGTATCCGTATCGTGTCACGTGTCCGTGTCTGTATCCGTGTCCATGCTTCTTAGACTATAGGAAAGACTCAAAAACATTTCAACCATAATACGACTCATTGGCGACCCTCATGACTTGTGTTCTGGAAAACTGAAAACTACTGAAATACACTCAACTTAACCCTTAGAACCTAATAAATTACATGTAAATCTTTTTTTAAATTTTTTTTTTTTAATTTTTTTTTTTTTATAACTGGGTGTTTGGGCCAGCTTGCTTGCACCTCAACTAATTCTAGGGCTCTAAAATTAACGACCAGGCAAATCTCTAGTAGCCCCTTAGAGTGTGACTCGAACTTGAGATCTTGAATCTTATCCTCAAGTCTTTATTGCTCGGCTAACCCCTTGGGATTTAAATTACATGTAAATCTGTCGAGCTACGCCCAAACAAACTTCATATTATTATAATTGGAGACTCAAACTTCCATGGCCCTTCCTTTTGACTGAAAAAGCGTCTTGATAACCGTGGTACCCATGGCCTTTGTCTTAAGCTTCTAAAGCCTATTAAATTTTTTTAACCATTTGATAGATGTTGCATCAATAATAAATCTTGCGTTCAGGTTAAGGGGCTTTCGACAGAAGAACTTGCTGCCCGTAATGATTTGGTCCTTGCTCTGCCAGATAGGATTCAAGCCATATCAGATGGGACTGCCGCTGCTCCCAAACAATCAGGAGGCTGGACAGGTTCAGCTTCACGCACAGAAATCAAGTTTGATTCAGGTGATTGGTTGCCTTTATTCTACTCTTTTTTTTCCCCTCCTTTTTTCTTTTTTCTAGGAGGCTCTTACTTGAGATTTGTTGTTCAATTATTTGTTTCATTTGGATCACAGATGGACAGTTCAACAGTGAATACTTCCAGCAAACAGAAGAGTCCAGCCAATTCAGGCAAGAAATGAAATGCGGAAAATGAAGCAGGCATGTGATTCTTTAGAGTTGAATACCTTTCTTTTTTAATTGGAGGGAAATATGATTTTTTTTTCTTTCAGATGAGGATTTGTTTCTGTGGTTTCTGCATTCATTGTTCTATTGATTCCAAATAAAAAATAAAAATAATGTGTTTTACTTGATGTTCACACAGGATCAAGGATTGGAAGTGATATCAGAAGGTTTGGATACACTGAAAAACATGGCCCATGATTTGAATGAGGTTTGCTACTGCCTTGTGCATTTGTATCTGTTGCTTTGTCCCATTTTGTGCACATCAATTTATGACTTTGCAATTCATACAGGAAATGGATAGGCAAGTTCCTTTAATGGACGACACTAAGGTTTGAGAACACATCCTGAACTGGTAACATCTGAAGCTACAAGTATTCTTAAATTATTAATGGTGTATTTCTTCACATCCTACAGGTTGACAAGGTGGCATCTGACCTTAAGAACACCAATGTGAGACTTAAGGATACTGTTAACCAGGTGATTGAGCTGCCACTGTATTTTCTGTAGATTTGCATCACTTTGTGTGCTAGAGAGAGAGAGAGAGAGCTATGTCATAGATCTCTTTGCTGGATTTGACAGAAAGTTTTGATTTGTTTCAGCTGAGGTCCAGTCGAAATTTTTGTATTGATATTATACTGTTGTGCATAATTGTTGAGATTGCCGCCTATCTATACAAGTGAGTTTCACTTTCTCAAAAAAATGCAAAGGAAATGTTTTATCTAATTCTTGGTAATAGCTGACATGCTTAATGGACTCTAGAAAATAATTTCATGCATGGGTGAACTTATAGTTAGAAGCCAATAATTGAACTCGTAAACTAAAGCTAAGTGCATGGTTATTCTGGTTCGATCTTCTTCTTGCTTGATTCAGTTTCTCCTGTTAATCTTTCTTTTCACTGCCTTTGTACATTTCAATTAAATAACAATCGTCACATTGATTCTCATACTTGTCTGGGCTGAAATTTGATTGTTTGGTCAACATTTGATTTTTCAGATTTCCTTCTCTTTTGGTTTAGTATTTTAAGCCGTCATTCTGATGGTTGTTGTACCTGCAATGTATTGAAGAATTAAGATGATCGATGGGCTACTGTTTCTGCTCGTGATATTGGCCTTGTCTGGTATTGTTTTGCGTTGATTTAGGCCTTGTTATGTGCTTATTTTGGAGATGATTTGTTTTCCCGGTGTGTGCATGTCTTTGCTCATACTTTTGACTACTATTTCTGTACCTTTGTCTTTCAAATACAACTTTCGGCACATCAGACATTTCTGGATTAATAATGTATATTTGTTCCAGCTTTCATTTTGTCTCCTTAATTTAAGGTCTTATATTTCTATGCATATGATTAATGTTGTGACTCCTGTAAACACCACTTATGGTATTTGTGCAACCTATAAAGGGAAGAACTGAAATTGATGAATTTGTAGGCTAGGGTTGCAATAAGTGAAACTCCTATAAAGGATAAATTACCAATATGTCCTAATAGTTGGACTTAATTCTCATGAAGTCCTATTGAAAATAAGTCTTAGTAAAATTGTTGCTAAAAATGATTTTTTGTGACGATATTTTGCATGTCGCTAAAAATTGACAGTGATTTTTTTGTCGTCGTTTTTATAAATTGTCGCTAAAACTTACAATAGTGACTTTTTTGTTACGAATTTTTCAAATTGTTATTGAAAGCTGAAAATTAGTGACTTTTTCAAATTGTTATTGAAAGTTGAAAATTAGTGACTTTTTTGTGACAATTTTTTTAAACTGTCTCTAAAACTTATAATTAGTGACATTTTTTAATAGTGTTTGATGAAAAACGCCATTAATTATCATAGGACTTATTGGATAATAAATCTACCTATTAGGACTTACACGTAAGCCTCCCTATAAAAACTGATCTGGAAAAATCTGCAATTACAGTCTAGGATATTTGCTGTTAGGATTAAACTAGGGATTGGCCAGTTGAATGTTAAAAAAATGAATTCGTGCTGGTACTAAAGAGCAAGAGTTCAGGATTTTATTGAGTTGATTTACAACAAAAATTTGTTCTGCATCACTTTTTCATAGAAATCTCCTTGTGGTTTTAATTTCTTCTCGTAACTTTTTGTTTTTGTGGTTTTTTTTTTTTTTTTTTTTTTTTTTTTGTCTTTCTAACATTGGAAACATTATTGAAGTTGACCTTTCAGTTATAGCTGGGTTGTAATGTTAACAATTTCATGTCATAGACCTCAAACTTACATCATATGATACCATGATATTGTAGACATTCTATTTACTACAGACAACAAAGTAGTAGAAGGAAAGATATTTGGTGCTCTATGTTATAACATCCTCCTTACCATAGAAAAGTTGTAAAATCGATCAGAATACTAGTAGCATAGAATGTGGACAGCATTCAACAGTGTAACCGTTTATTTTTTTAAAACCTAAGAAGAGTTGTAAATTCAATCTGAATAAAATTAGCATAGGATGTAGCCTGCATTCAGTGGTGTTTGCCTACTTTTCTAGCTGAATAAAAATGATTGTCTCTTGGGTCTTCTTTTCCCTCTTGTTTATGGCATTTAATGGCTACTAGATGTTCCAACGAATTAGCCTTTTCTATGTTTCGTGGTGCGTAGAGGGTCCAAATGTAAGCATTGGAGAAATGGATACTGCAAACGTTTAGTTGGAGATGATGGAGATTAGTATGAGTAAAGAGCAACACAAGCAGTGTAGGACCCAAAGGAATAGTTGGTGAATATATGATCCAAATGAGGAGAGGAGCCTTCCTTTTATAAAAGAGGAGATTGAGGTAAAGTTACTTTAAAAAAAAAAAAAAAAAAAAAAAAAAAAAAAAACAGAGATTGAGATAAAGTTGAAGTTCGTTTAGTATGTAAGCAGGCCTTGTGTTGCAATTGAAATAGAAATTATTTGTGATCTATTAGGATTCTTCTCTATGATAATCTGATGAGGATCTTATGATGTCAATGATATCAAGATAAGTGCCTGTTGTCGATTGGTCGAGGTGACGACATCATCCACACCATGATTAGACTTTGCTCTTAGCCACAAAGCCACATGATTCCCAATTCTCATAATGGATCATGACACTGTTAGAATATTCTTATATATTTGTAATTATCTGTTCCTGATTTCATGCCTTAGGGCTCTCCTTGTAAGTTCGGTTAATTAATATAAAAGTGAATGAATTGATATTCATTCACTAAGGTTTGATTTTACCTCAAGAAACATGGTATCAGAGCCCAAACCCTAAACCCAGCTTCTTCCGCCACCTTCCATCACCACTCTGAAAAAATCCATCTCCAGCCAACCCACCATCACCATTTTTCGGCCTCTCATTTAGCTATCTGGGGCTTGCGCACACTGCAGCAGGCCTTCCAGGCTCAGCCGACAACCGTCGGAGGCCATAGAGGCCAGGACGACACCAGTCGGAGGTAACCCAGGACCAGACGACTTTCGCTAGGGCTTGCGCACGCAGCAGCAGGCCTTCCAGGCTCAGCCGACAGCCGTCGAAGGCCATCCAAGCCAGGACGAAGCCAGTCGGAGGTCACCCAGGACCAGACGCCTTTTGTCGGGGTTCACCCAGGACCAGACGACACCTTTTGGCAGTTCGACAGTCTGTTTCAGTCTAGTCGACAGTCCCTTCGTTCCTCTGTGGATTCTCGCATGTCTCTGTGAGGTTTGCTACTGAGATATTGATTGATCGTGATACCTTATTCAAAAAAAATAAAAATAAATAAATAAATAAATAATAATTGTTTTGATTGAGGTTTTGATTTCAGTATTATTTTTTAATTTATTTTTGGGTCAATAGATGGCCCCAATAATTTGATTTTCATGCTCCCATAGTGGTCTGTAATTGTCATTACTTGGTTGTTCTCTTCCTCCCATAGTTGTGATTCTGCTGGTTGTGGTTTAAATAAGTAGCATACTCAGATGGCCGAAATTACTAGTGAATCCACCACTCGTATTCAGCCACCTCAAGTGGAGAGCCTCATTATGCCTACTCAATTCAAAAACTACAATCCTAGCCTCAAAATTACCACCTCGCTTTTTAATGGTCAGAATTATCTAGCCTGGTCGCAGAGTCTGACTCTTTTTTTGAAGAGCAGGAGGGAGATGGGTTATGTTGATGGAAGGGTTCAACCACCAGGGACCAATGATACTGGTTATGACCAATGGGAGATTACTAACTCCTTGATTATGGGGTGGCTTATTCATTCTATGGTTCCGGATATTGGTGAAGGCTACTTGTCTATGGAAACTGCTCGGGATGTTTGGGTAGCTGTGGCTGCCACCTATTCTCGCAAGGGCAATTTTTCGCAGACCTTTGAGTTGCGTCGTTCCATCGAGCGCTCCGTACAGGGGGAGCAGACTGTTCTTCAGTACTTCACATTTCTTACCAATGGCTGGAAACGTCTTGATCACCTGCAGGACTATAAACCGGTTTACACTACTGATTCCGTTGGCTACATGAAGTTTATTGCACAGGAGAGGGTCTTCAAGTTCCTGGAAGGTCTTAATCTAGAATTTGATCCAGTTCGGAGTCGTGTACTTGGCATGGATACTCTTCCTTCTCTTCAGGAGGCCTTTGCTTACGTACAGAATGAGGAGAGTCGTCGTTCTGCTATGATGCCAACTGCTTCTCCAGAACGCTCTGCCTCACTTTCTGTTCCTCCTCGGGATGGGACCACTCTGCCCCGTGCTTCTCCTAGTCCTTCTACAAAGGACCCTTTGTTCTGTGATTACTGCCACAAGCCACAACATACTCGTGAGACCTGTTGGAAGCTTCATGGGGCTCCATCTGGCGGTCGAGGTGATCGGTCTGGTTCTCGCGGAGGCCGGTCCAACCAGTCTAGAGGACGTGGCTTTAATCCGCGAGCCCATCAATCCAGTGCAATTGGCATACTTGATTCCACTCCAGCCCCAGTTGGCTTGTCCTCTGATGGGGTATCTGGCTTGTCTTCTTATGAGTTTGAGGATGTTTTGCGCCACTTGTTGGACCGCCGGTTTTCTACCACTCCTCCGGATGCATCCTCTTCGTCATTTGCCCGATCAGATAACTTAGTCTCTCTTCCCAGTGCTTTCCTATCCCATAAGTCTGTCCCATGGATTATTGATTCTGGTGCCTCAGATCATATGTCTGGATCTTCTGATCTTTTCTCCGACTATAAGCCCTCTTCAGGACACGACAAAGTTTGCATTGCAGATGGTACTATTTCTTCTGTCTCTGGAAAAGGTTTAATTCGTGCCACTCTTACCCTTCCTCTCTCTTCAGTTTTACATGTTCCTAATTTCTCTGTTAATCTTTTATCCTTGCGTCGTATTACTCAGGATTTGAATTATAGTGTGACTTTTTTCCCTGATCATTGTCTTTTTCAGGACCTTATCACAGGAAGGACGATTGGCAGTGATAAAGCAGATCATGGTCTCTATATCTTGGATCAGGCTGACAAGGTTGCACATCATTCTATCCAGTCTCCAACCACCAAGGACGATTTATGGCTGTGGCATCGACGTCTTGGTCATCCCTTCTTTTATCTGCTTCAACATTTATTTCCTTCTGTTTTTCCAAAAATAATGTGTCTGACTTTCAATGTGAGTCTTGTCAACTTGGCAAACAAATACGAGCTTCTTTTGCTCCTTGTATTAATAAAAGCGTAGTTCCTTTTTCTTTAATACATTCTGATGTTTGGGGTCCATCTCGTGTTGTGTCATTGAAAGGCCATAGATGGTTTGTCACCTATGAAGCACGGACACGGACACGCGACACGACACGGACACGACACGGACACGTGAAAACGCAAATTTTCAAAAAATAAGGGACACGACACGCTGGGGACACGTTTAATATATATAATTAATTTTATTAATATATGTCATAAAATTATAAAAAAAATCATTAAAAGGTAAAATTAATAAAAATATATCATTAAAATTAACAAAATTAATCATTGATTAGTAATTAGAAATAAATAAATAAATAAATAAAATAATGAAATCAACCATATAAAAGACAGAATAAAAAAAATAAAATAAAATTAGAAAAAAAAAATAAAAGTGAGAGAGAGAGACAAATCAACCGTATATAGAATAAAAAACAGAAATGCGTGAGAGACGAGAGAGAGAGAACGACTGAGAGAGACGAAGAGGGAGAGTGACAGCGACTGAGAGTAGAGAGAGAGAGCGACTGAGAGAGACGAAGAGATCGGAGAAGATCGGAGCGACTGAGATAGACCACCGACTGAGAGACACGAAGAGAAGTGATCGGAGAAGATCGTAGCGACTGAGAGCGACCAGCGACCACCGACAAGCGAAGAGTACCAGGTGTGCCGGCGACCTCTCTCTCTCTCTCTCTCTTTCTATCTTCTGTTCTCTGTTCTTTCGAATCTAGGTTTAACAATTTGTTCTGATTTTGTTATTTACAAATTGACCCCACAGAAGTTTCATAAATTATGAATTTTACCCCGCCGTGTCCCAAAGGTGTCCAAGCGTGTCCAGAACGTGTCCGGTGACAAAAAATTCAAAAAAAAAAGGGGACACCTTTCACTGCGTGTCGGACACGTGTCCACCGCGTGTCCGACGCGTGTCCGTGTCTGACACGTGTCCGACACTGATACGTAGCCTTTTCCAAGGTGTCCGTGCTTCATAGTTTGTCACGTTTATCGATGATTTTTCCCGTACTACTTGGGTGTATCTCATGAAAGAAAAGAGTGAGGTTTTCTCTGTATTTCAAAATTTTCATAAAATGCTTTGTACTCAATTTGGGGCTGTTGTCAAAATCTTACGTTCTGATAATGGGGGTGAATACATTGATTCGGGGTTAGAGAGATATTTTTCCACTCATGGCATTATCCATCAGACTTCTTGCACCAATACCCCGCAACAAAATGGGGTGGCGGAGCGCAAGAATCGTCATCTTCTTGACATGGCTCGGTGTATGTGTTTTTCTATGGGTGTGCCTCGGTCCCATTGGGGCGAGGCCGTTCTCACCGCTGCCTATCTCATTAATCGTCTTCCTACTCTAGTATTGCATAAACAGGCTCCTCTTCAGGTTCTCTTAGGGTCCGCGTCTCTGTTTTTCATTTCTCCAAAAATCTTTGGGTGTGTCTATTTTGTTCACAATCATTCCCCTACTCGTGATAAGTTGGACCATCGCTCTCTCAAGTGTGTTTTCCTCGGCTACTCCCCTACTCAAAAGGGATATAAGTGTTATCATCCTCCTTCTCGTAAGTGGTTTTGTGTCCATGGATGTCACCTTCTTTGAGTCCCAGTCTTACTTTTTGTTTTCTCCGGTGCCCCAGTCATTCCTTCAGGGGGAGCCTTGGTGTGAAGAGATTCCTGTTGTCTCTGTTACTCCTATGGTGGAATCTAATGCTATCAAGGACAGGGAAGGGCAAGTTTATGTCAGGGACAAAGACATACAGAAAGTTACTTGGATACAAGAGATCACTTCTGCTCACCCACTGCCATCTCCTACTTCTGATAAGAGTCCAGGTAACTTTGACCCTGTTGTTTCTCTTGAGTCTACTGATGTTGCTATTCCTGACACTACTGATCTTGATATTCCTATTGCCAAGAGAAAGGGTGTGAGATCTTACACTCAACATCCTATCTCTAATTTTGTGTCATACTCTCATTTGTCGTCCTCATATAGAGCCTTTGTGTCCAACATTTCTTCTTTGAGTATACCTAATCATTTTCAGGATGCTCTCACTACCTCTGAGTGGAAACTTGCTATGATTGAGGAAATGAAAGCACTTCGTAAGAATGACACTTGGGAATTGACTGAGTTACCTAGGGGCAAGCGAACTGTGGGATGCAAATGGTGTATACCGTAAAGCACAAGGCAGATGGTTCAGTTGAGCGTTATAAGGCTCGACTTGTAGCAAAGGGTTTTACTCAGACATATGGGGTGGACTATCAAGAGACATTTGCTCCAGTTGCGAAGATAAATTCTGTCAGGGTACTCCTTTCTCTTACAACTATTTGGATTGGCCACTTTACCAGTTTGATGTGAAGAATGCTTTCCTCTATGGTGACCTAGAAGAAGAAGTGTATATGGACATTCCCCCTGGTTTTGAAGATCTTCAGACAAAGGGGAAGGTATGTCAACTTCGAAAGGCATTATATGGTCTCAAACAGTTTCCAAGGGCTTGGTTTGAGAGATTTACTCAAGCGATGGTGAAGTATGGTTTCAAACAAGTCAGGCTGATCATACTCTATTTTGTTAAACATTCCTCCCATGGTAAGACGACGGGCTCTCATTGGTATGTGGATGACATAGTGCTTACAGGGGATGATGTTGAGGAAATTCCTCTGCTAAAGAAGTATTTGGCAAGTGAGTTTGAGATCAAAGACTTGGGAATCTGAAGTATTTTTGGGTATTGAAGTTGCCAGATCCAAGGATGGGATTTTCATCTGTCAGAGAAAATATGTCCTTGACCTGTTGAAAGAAACAGGGATGCTTGGAAGCAAAGCCTGTGACACTCCTCGAGAGCCTAACTAGAAACTGAGTAATGATATTGGAGAGAGCAGCTGTTGATAGAGGGAGTTATCAGCGGTTAGTGGGTAAGCTCATTTACTTATCTCATTCTGTCTTGATATTGCTATTGCAGTTAGTATAGTTAGCCAGTTCATGCATGCTCCTCATGCAATACACTTGGAGGCAGTTATGAGGATTCTGAGATACTTAAAATCTTCTCCTGGAAAGGGTCTTTATTTTTCCAAACATGATCATCTCTGTGTGGAAGCCTATACGGATACAGATTGGGCAGGATCAGTAACTGATAGGAGGTCCACTTCGGGGTATTGTACCTTTGTTGGAGGGAATCTGGTTACTTGGAGAAGTAAGAAACAGAATGTGGTTACCTGGTCTAGTGCGGAGGCAGAGTTTAGAGCCATGGCACAAAGTGTGTGTGAGCTCTTGTGGATCAAGTTGTTGTTGAGTGATCTAGGGATAGATCAGACGGATTCCATGCGGCTATATTGTGATAATAAAACTGTCATCAACATAGCTCACAATCCAGTTTAACATGACAGGACAAAACATGTTGAGATTGATCGTCACTTCATCAAGGAGAACTAACTAGCGGCACAATATGTACTCCATTTGTGAAGTCTGGTGAACAACTCGCTGATATCCTTACAAAGGGGGTTGGGAATATCCCGTTTCATGATATTCTTCGCAACCTGGGGATGAGAGATATCTTTGCACCAGCTTGAGGGAAAGTGTTAGAATATTCTTATATATTTGTAATTATATGTTCCTAATTTTATGCCTTAGGGCTCTCCTTGTAAGTTAGGTTAATTAATATAAAAGTGAATGAATTGATATTCATTCACTAAGGTTTGATTTTACCTCAAGAAACAGACACTACTCGAAGACCACACCCCGGACACAATATTGGCCATGAAACTATCTGAAAACCACACTATGGCTTCATACCAAGCTGCAAGAGCCCCCCAAGTCTTGCCAGTCAATTGTGGCAACACATCAGTTTGGGTGTGTGAGGGTGAGGAGGAGGTTCTAGTCTAGCAGGAGATCCTCACTCTTTTTCAAAGATAGGAGAAAGGCCCCTACCAAAGGGTCTCACTCTTTTTGAGGTTAAGAGTCAAGACAAATGTTTTTGTTTTGTCCTTATGGTACCGTTGGAGATGGGACGCTCTTTCAGAAAACCTCACCTAAAACATATGACGACCCCCTAGTCCAGCATCAGTTCTGTAAAATGGCACAAAAACTGACTCGTGTTAGCGCCCTTCCTTCAGCTAGCTCCGCTTGATCTATCCATCTTTTTTTTTCTTCTAATAGATACTAGTCATATAATTGATCTTTCGGTTTTTGAATTGTGCGGTTCAGTTCAGGTTATTTTACCAGGTTGGCAATTCAAACCCGAATTCCAACATCAGTTAACATAACTAAACGATGTATTTCACCGATTAAACCAATTTGCATATGAAGTTTCAGTTTTACAAATCAAACCTGAATTTCGTTTCCCCAAAATTCAACATAAATAGTGAATATCAAACAAAACAATTTTAGAATTCTAATTTGATAATCATACTTCATAAAAACTACCAACAAAAAATTCCATTCTAAGGATGAAAAAGCACCCTTATGTCTAAATTTTCTCATATGCTTCTCATTTGCTCTCATATTGGCCTTTGCTTAATCGCTTTCCCTCTTTGATTTCTTCATGGAAGGCACTGCAAACCTGACTATGCCACCTACATGAAGATCTCCACAAATGACTATGATTCCACCATTGATGGACTGAAATAGTAGCATTGCAGACAGTCATTGTCCAATGAGGAAGAGCAGAGTGGGAAGTGATAGCAGAGAATAATGGAGAGAGAGAGAGAGAGAGAGAGAGTATATGGGATTCATGAGTGGGATAGTTTTACAGTATAGTACGACAGAACTAGCAAACTTTATGTATAATCATGCACTAATGCATTAAATAATAGATTTGAAATGGGTAAATGGGATTTCTGTTGGTTTTGATTCACTCTGTCTCCAAAATACAAAAGCAGGATACCGAACCAAAACTGATAAAAACCCAATCGTTTGGTCGGCTATTTTACACCCCTACTTCCTATGGTATCTCGACTGCCAATAATACATGGCAGTTCGAGTACATAGAATAAAATGGGTTATCTTAAGAAACTGATCAACCACCAGCATAATTGAATCGTGCTAGGTGCTATGCCTAGGTAAGAGTAGCCCAAAAACAATACTCACATGATCACAATTAACAATTGCAATTGGGAAGTCACTATCTTGTGACTGGCCTGTAGCTAACTAATGAGTGTGACACCTATTGCTCATCTATCCAACATCCCTCCATATACTAGGCCTATAACATTTGTCTTCCAAGAAGAGAACAACTTTATCTTGCCTAAGATGGATTATACCCCTTCCTGTAGCTCTTGGATTAGAAAATTTCCATCTTCCCCATATTTGATTCACAACGAGTTTGAAAAAGATTCTGTGAATAACTTTAATAGCATCAGATTCAATTGCCTCAACCATAAAGTATTAAATCATTCTACAACTCAATGCATTTGTAACATGGTTTTGTGAACTATCCTCATGCTTAAGGACAAAATTGTAAGCTACAATGCTTGCACCACAACATAAAATTCCGCATTAATACAATTTCCTTGTGTCGTTAACTTCTTGCTTAAAATGCAATAGGTTTATTCCGTTGGCTAAGATTCTACCAAACTGACTTGAGAAACATCGCATTCCACTTGAAGTGCTAGTTGAAATCCTCCCCCTTGCAGGCAGGAAATGGAGATCTCTACATCATAATCAATGATTGTAAAAGAGCCACATTAATACATCAGTATTTTAAAACTCATAATGATGTGGCAATTTTATAGGCTCTGAATTTTGAATTTGATGATGTTCCACAAAATAGACCTAGGTGGTGGCCTCTCTTCTTCCTCATGGAATGAGTTTATCTCTACTTTTTTGGACATTGAAGCCTGTATATCATATCCTAAACTGAAATCGTAGCTCTTTTTGCAAGTTTTTTGCACTTCCCATGCAAGGGCTGCCACTTACTGGGTCAAATCTACTAAAAAGTGTTAATTTTGTCAAGCTGCCCTCCTTGCCTTGAAGTATAAAAGCAGTTTCTAAGGACTTGAACTTACTTTATTGTAAAAAAGCAACAAAGATAGAAAAATAGAAAAAATAAACACAGGAGAGTATTGAGAAAAAGACTTGATAATTCACCAAAGCAAGCATCAATAGCAGTAGATGAACAAAAATCCCGAAGTGGTTGTTTTTCTGACAATCTCTATACATATTAACAATTGAGTACCAAATCCTTATTTTGTCACCCTTATGAATACCATTAAATCCATGACTACAGTTGCAAAATCCTTTTCTGTTAATCCTATACAGTAAAAGCATAATAAAACACTCACTTAAATCATCAAACAAAACTCTAATGCTCTCTAAGATTAAGAATAAGATAAATAAATTGGCCACGTCCCGGAACTCCTCTTTTAACTCTGGCGTTGCTAAACTTTTTACCAGATTCTTCTCCTGAGCTGTATCACATAAGTAAACATACATAACAACATTAATCACATTCTAGCTCAAACAAATCCATATTTGGAAATATAAGTTTACATACATAAGTTTGCACCACAATTTAATTTCAATAAAAAATGCCTTTACCACCAACACATATTCTAAATTAACCTGAATTCATTTCAATTGCAAAAAAAATCGTTAGTTACCAAATATGAGATCATGCCTTGCACATAAAATTAAATTTACACAATGTCTAGGACTCTAGCATATACACAAATTTCCTAACTCATCCTAGCAACTAAAATTTAACATACTCAACATAAAATCTAAGAACAAATTTATGCACTTATATATTTATAGCATGTGAACTTATAAAAAAAAATGAAGTTTTGGGGTGTGAAAACCTTACTCGAAGCAAGTCTTTATTAATAGAGATGAAAAGAGTACAAAGAGCTTACAAGCTTGCACTCATCAACAACACCAACAACACCCTCAACGTCGATGATGCGACTTTTTATCATTTGTGTAGTTACTAGTAACAGTCAAACCATTCGAACTTACGTTCACCTAGTTTAGTTTTATATTGCTACTTCTTGTTTAATGGTTAAGACTTGGCCTAATAATCATGAGGTTATGGGTTCAAGTCTTGGGACCATCTCTTTGTGCATTATGCCAAAGGTTAGGTGTGTACTTAATCTTTCCCCTCCCAAACACACATTAATGTGTAGTAATTGGGCGTTGTTTTTTTGTTTTTCCTTATTTATTACATTTTTGTCTTATTTATCTCAAATTCTCAGTTTTGTTCTCTGTGTGTGTGTGTGAGGGGGGGTGGTAAGGGGTAATTTGATTACTAAAAAAGAGAGATGTAATGAGGCTTGGGACATGACCCTAAGTGTCCATAAAAAATAAACTTTTGAGGCAACACAACTCTTGGGCAACATAAAAACAAGATCTAACCAAACAAAGAAAGTAAAACCCTCACAGCTCGAGGGACTAGGCCAAAGCATGAAAACCAAAATATAAACAAACAAACTGCACCCATCCAAAACACTTCTTCTCACAACCCAGAGGCTCAGTAGTAGGCATATATAACTCAAGAACTATACAATAAACAAATAGAACCATTAGCCCACATCTCGTTATATCAATTAGAGTGTGAACTCTTCCTAGAAGGCTTTGGGCATGACTTCCTTTCCCTTGCAATTTGTTTGGTTGAGTTTTTAGAATTTGCTTTTGAAATTTTTTCAAAAATTGCAAATTAGTTTGACAAAAAAAAAAAAAAAAACACCAAACTAGTTTATTTTTGAATTTTTTAAAATTATTTTCACCCCCAAAAAGAGAAAACTATATGAAATAATGAATTTTTTTTTTTTCTTTCACCAAACTAGGTTTGTAAATTTTCAAAAATAGATTCTAAAAACTCAACCAAACATTAGAATTTGAATTTCTCTTTAAGTTTCTGTTCTCATCTCTAAAAGGATGGCATCCATAATCCTTTTAGTTTCATCCTTGGCTTCTCTTTTTTATTTTATTTTATTTTATATATATATATATATATATATTACTATTAGCAATAAAAGGAGTGTTTTGAGGCTAGAGGGCCATCTATCTCTCCCCGAAGCTTGTATTTTGTAGTTCTTGTGTGCTAAATAAAATCCTGTCTTTGTATTCTCCTCAGGGATCTTGTTTTCTCCTTTGTGATTGTAGTTCCTTCTGTGGCTGCTTATTTGGTATTAGAGCTGTGGAAGCTTTAACATTTGTTTTTCTAGTTTTTCCATCTTCAAGTTATAATCCATTACCTTTTTCTACTCTTGGACTTGACACAGAAATAGTATGCTCTGTGACTGTCGCTATTTGTGGATCATATCATCCATAGCATTTTCCTTATAAGAAATACTCACATCTTTCCTCTATTTTTTTCCTTTATACTGTGTTTGGTTGGGGATTTGGGGAGGGATTTGAAAGGGAAAGGGAAAGGGAAAAAGGAGTGTGAAATTAGGTGAAATAGAGTATATTTTATTTATATTTCACCTACCTTTTCCCTTTCTATTTCCATTTCCAATTCCAAATTCCTTCCCAAGTCTCCCAACCAAACACAACATTACTCTTCATCTCATCCCCAGGAATCTCATTTGGAACACATGCTGATAACACATCAAAAATATTTGATGAAGTTGGATAAGTGGACGTAGAGGTCACACCTCAAGCTTTTTCTTTGGGCAAGCATGCATGACATCCTTACCATATCTCTTTTTGGCTTTTCGCCCATTCACTGGGTTTTGTTTCCCCTTTATCCTTTTTAACTAACCATTCTTGTTTGGTTGAGGAACTAGAAACCATGAGCTTTGGTTAACGACTAAAAGCTTGCACTCATCACATTTTTGGGGTTTTCTTGACACTTCAACTCTAATTTCATAAGGGTCCTCATGACTAAATTAAGTATGAAGGAATTTGGAATCTCCTTATTTGCTTAAATTTCAATACACACGCTTTGGAAAAATAAGCCTACAATGGGATCGAGTATACTGCCAATCACATTCGCCACATAGCTGAAACCATCTTCTATCAAAGCTTAAATGGAACATCAAAAAACTTCCCACAAACCAGCACTAGAGAGTTCACTCCTAAATAATTTCATACCAGGGCATGTCTTTTTGCAATTGCATACATTTCAACTTCCACAATTCATGTTTGTCTTACTATATCATGTTAAGTAGCTTCCAAACATTTTCTATTATAAGAATTGGTTGGTCTTATAGTTCTTACATTTCACCCATGGCGTTGTGATATGCATTATCAAATTTCTCTCATTAATGATTTGACTATAGATAACAAAATGGTACCCTTTTAAAATCTATGGGGCTGTGATATTCATTATTTTTAATTAATTATGTTTTTGTTAAGTTATATTTCATCTATTTGATTGTAGTCTTATATATTCAAAACCTCTTAATCTAAAGCTGTTCTCTACTCTTAAAACATTTATTCTACTATAATTTCGTTGATCAATACTTTTAACAATTAACATATCTCATGTAATCTTGTCTTCAACATGTCTAGCCACTTCATTCATTAATTGCAAAGAAAACATTCAATAAGCTTGTAACAGTTTCATTTAACCCAAAGATTCACATGCTTGGAGAGTGAACTTTTAGTTGCAATATATGTATATATATACTCTGATATCTACAACATACCCATTTATGTACATATGTATTTACTTATGTAGTGTTTTACAGACTTTTAATAGAAATTCACTTGTAGAACATGGCATGTTTAGTTTCTAATTATTTCATAACAAATATCCATCATCATTGTTATTATTTTCTGTAATAGTGCCTGTCATTCTAGTTTCTTTTTTGAAGCATTCCAGTGAAATAAATCACTGTATTTGCTTTGGCCCACTACCTTGTTGTACAAGACTTATTTGACACATTCCATCTTTAAAAATATGAAGCATAACAGTCACTTCCAAAACACCTAGATGTTATATCCATATGGTTTCCTGAATACTTCACTCACCTTCTGCGAAGTCCAAGTGATTAAACTCTTGATATTGTTATTCAGAATTCCATTGGTTGTGTTGAATTTGTTACCTTTGGACTGGTTTGTAATACATAAATTCGATTCAGTTCTGTTGTCGCTCCATTGATCATCTCTGTCAGTTCCTTCTTGGTGGATGAAATTCTCATACTGAGTTCCTTCAGTGGGCTGCTTTCTCTTATGTCCATTGATCGAACTGTCCAAAGGTGGGACTGAGTATTGTGAATAGTTTGTCAGAATAGCCTTCACAGACTGAAGTAGAGGTTTTGCTAGCTTCAAAGCTTGTGCTAGAAACTGTGTCCATGGAAGACCCAATGATTACTGGTAACACCAGGCAATCTCTGTACAGAAATTCTCTGACCATTTCAAGTTTGGCATTTGTACTTGTAGAGCATGGTTCTTCACAAGTGGTTCATTTCTATAACCAAATTGATCTTCCAAACTGTTCCTTATATGTTTTTCTGCCGAACTTGGCAGAGTACCCAATCATCGAACTGTTAAGAAGAAAAGCATTCGGTCAATCTCTGCTTAGTGTAAAAAATAGAAAAATTATCAATATTTTGTGCTGGTATTGAGTTGATATATGAAATGTGTATTGTGTCTGCATGTGTTATTGGAAACTCATGAGACGAGGGCTGCTTAGAGCTTGTTGTAGACTAGCCAATGCAAGAAGTGGCATGAAAGGTTAAGCCCTTATGTTGGATCCAGTGATTCTGAAGAACATCACTTCTTGTTAACGCTCCATTTGTTTGCAACTGGTGTTTGGCATAACGGAAAACAAAAGTCAACGCAAAATGTTTCCGTGGTCAATGGAAAAGAAGCCTATTTGGGCCGAAAACGTTTTCCAACTAACGTCATACCTAGTGGCACTGCACTACACCCCCTACATCACCTTCACCACCACCATCACCACTGTGGCCGCCCCATCCGCCCCACACCACCACTAATACAACCATTAGTACATTAGAGCTTGTTGTAGACTATGCCAATGCAAGAAGTGGCATGAAAGGTTAAGCCCTCATGTTGGATCCAGTGATTCATAAGACATCCACTTCTTGTTAACACTCATTTGTTTGGCTGTGTTTGGCATAAATGGACAACGAAAGTCAAAGGAAAAGAAGCCTATTTGGGCGGAAAACATTTTCTGGACTAACATCGTACCAGTAGCACTGCACTATCACCGCTACCATCACCTTCACCACCACGATTACCACTGCGGCCACAACTGCCGCCCCACCACCACGATCACCACTAACATCGTACCAGTAGCACTGCACCACCACTAATACAATCATTAGTAGTTTCAAGGATGCAGCCAAACATAGGAAAGTGTTTTCTCTGAAAGTTTTCCGTTGAAGCAAATGGATCGTAATTGAAAGCTAGATATCATGCAAAACAACTTACCCTTGTGCATCCTTTTTGGTTGGAAGTCAACATCGTTGCTTCGGGCAATCTGTACTCCTGCATGTTCCAGTCCATCTTGATTCCTCTTGGAGGGCGTCCTCTATAGAACACCAGAGCTTTTTTCACTCCAATTATCCTTGCTCCACATGAACTGCGAATTGGTTTATTAGTTCCCGTAGCCTTCCAATAACCTGAAGCTGCCATTCTATTAGGCCTCACTCTGTTGGGGTACTTCCTATCCCTTGGGGTGAAGAAGTAGCATTCCTCCTCGCCAAACAAAGCTTTCCCTGTTTAAAAAAGAAAAAAAAAATTTCTTTTTCGCTTGGTAAGTTTGACCATCAAAAGAATAAAAGAAGATTTCAAGAACAAAGTGTTGGGTTGGGTGCAACAACTCAAACTTGGTAACTCCCAAGGGTTGCACTTGTAGAGATCTACTTCAGCAATAATAGCTGCTGGCAGTGAACTTGCAGTTGCTTTGTTTCTCAAATAGTGCACAATGAACTCCTCGTCAGTTCGGTGGAACCTAAAACCAGGTGGAAGTTGAATATTTGAGTTGGTTTTTTTCTCCATGGAAGAGAGCTTTGTTCTTTTTTTGTTGATGGAGGAACCTAGGATGAATTAACTACCGATATTATCGAGTGCGGTCGATGTGAATTAGAGAGCAGTGTACTGGTTATATTATATATGGTGTACTCTCATGCAGATTACGGCATTGATGTTGGCTAATAAAATAGGATTAAATCAATTACATGTGGGTGGTTTTACGAAATTGAAAGTGATGGTAGCGACTTATTTGTGTGGACAATGATGGGTCTTTGTATATACCATATTTAGAAGTGTGAGATAGTATTGTAGCCTCTTGCTAGAATTTTGACCAGTATAATGATTGTGGAGATTCAATATGAAGTCTGCTAATTGAATGGCTTGCATCATCTAAGTATAACCAATCTATGACTGATTTTGAGTTGGCGCAGCATGGAAGTAATGTGTGAAATGTGATAACGTGGTTAGGTTGCATTATGCTTAAAATTGAATGGCTTGAATTGTGACCAGTATAATGAACCAGGCTCTTTGTGACGTTTATTTAGCCATGATTTTGTTTTGTGGGAAATATTTTTCAGTTGGATCAAAGTACCATGTTTGTTTTTCAGAGTCTTTATCAGAAATTTGATGGCTAGCCTCGATTTATTCTTGTATGTTACATGTATGAACTGGTTGATCAAACATCTTCCTGAGAGAACTAGGAGTTATTTTCTGCATTCTTTGGTCAAACATCCATGAAAAAGCAGGCATTGAGGAGGAAGTTTCCAAACCAACATGGCTAGCCTGTTGGTCAAGAGTCTCTATACCTCGCTAGGATGTTCGAGGTTCGACTCTTCTCACATTTTGTGGGTCATTTTTTTGTTATATTTGTTTGGAGTTTTCTGGTATTTGCTTGGTTTGATGAGCTTGCTGTATGATTTTGGCTACATGTTAGACTTTATTTGTACTTGTTATTTATCTCCTCCTTCCTATTGACCAAAAAATAAAAAAGAAAAGAGTTTCTGTTGGTATTGATTTGATGCGAAATGATAGATATATAAAAGCAGATGGCTTCAATTAGTCTCGGCAATATCTTTTATTTGTAAAATATTTCAAAATTGAAAGCTTCATTCAATTATTGGATTCATCAAAATAAGATTTTCAGAGCATATGGAGAGGGTTTGATCCTTTTAATGCCAACATAGTAAGATAGGAATAAATCACCTTATAATTATTATTATTATTGTTATTTGTTATATATGCATTTTTTGTCTACTCGTACAGAATAAAATATAATGAACAGAAAATTAAAGCTAATTAAAAGTGAGGAGTCAAGACCTGGATCAACCTCTAGTTTGACTACGAAAATAAGGAAAATATTTAACATAAATATTTTCTTTATAGAAAAAAATAAAGAAAAAATTGTACAGAATCTTGTAGGGCGTCATTTTTCTATTTTTCAATGGATGAATATTATTTTATACATATAAAAAATTCAATATATAAATTATTATGTTTTTTGTTTGTACAAGGTTGCCGTACAGATGCTGCCCTTTGGGTCCATCCGTGCCATGTCATGACTTGTCTTTGTCCGTATAAAGTTCCAAAAGGAAGAACCGTGTGAGGGCATTATATAAAAGAACTGAGCCGTTAATAAACAATATAACTCAGCTTGTTTAAAGTCAATTTGAGTTTGACTCATTTGTTAAATAAATAATTTCAAATCAAATTTTTAGACTTGTTTAGTATTGAGTCGAGATTGAGTAGACTCAAATTCGATTAAGCTTGTGAATATAGTTACAAAAATTAATATTTATTTTTAATGATATATCAAATATATTTTATTTGTGCCATTTAAAGGGGAATTGGAGTCAAGAATTGACATGCATGCATGATAGATGAGGATATGGAATTTATATGAAGTTGAGTACATGGGTTTTGAGAATTATGAAAAGAATTCAAGATAATTTATGAGGTGGACCATGATTTTGGTCAATTGGTTCCAAATTACTCATGTTCTTGTGTTATATGATGTCCTTCCATGCTTTTGTGGAGTTTTGAACCTTTGAACATCAAGTTTTAGCTTCAAGAATAGTTCTGGAAATTCCAGAATTTGGCATGTCCGCTCGAGCGGGGAAAGCGCCGCTCGAGCGTGAAATGTTAGTTCCCAGAACTTTTGCAGACATTGATGTCCGCTCGAGTGGAGAGAGTCATGCTCGAGTGCTAGTCACGTATTTGAATTCCAGCTCAAGCGTCTGAAGTCACGCTCGAGCGTAAAAATGAGGCAACCAGTACTTTTGCAAACCAAAGGGGTCCGTTTGAGCGTCGAAAGTACGCTTGAGCGGGAAGCCCTGTTTTTGAAACTTTGAAAGGATGTTTTGTGCTTCATTTTTCGTTCCCTTCCATTTCTAAGCACTCTTAGGCATGCATTAAGCATTAAAAATGGATGTAGAAGATAAGAAAGAGGCCTAAGAAGAATATGTGAATTAAGAACGGATTGAATCGTTTGTGACCCATATGTGTTATGTAATGTGTAGGGTCAAGTTCAAGGGCAAATCCACCGGTAGAACATTGTGAGTAATATCTTAGTAAAGATATTTTGAAGTATGCTATGTGTCCAATCGCTTACTCCTATTTGAGTTTCATAAGTTTGTTAATTTGAATTATGGACAAATATCTGTTTGACATGAATGATTGGGCCAAAGGCCGTTTGATATGAATAATTGGGCCAAAGGCTGTTTGATATGAATGATTGGGCCAAAGGCCGTTTGATATGAATGATTGGGCTAAAGACCGTTTGACATGAATGACTGGGCCAAAGGCCGTTTGATATGAATGATTGGCCCAAAGGCCATCGGATAGGAATGAATTGGGCCCGAGTCCGTTTGATACATCTGAATCTGTAGCCGCTTGATACACTAGATAGAAACATGAATTGGGCCCAAGGCCATCTGATGTGTTTGTTTCAAATTCCGTTCATGTATCTCCTTTATTGATATTATTCACTGGGCTTTCGCTCACTCTTATTCATGTGTCTGTAGGTGATCCAAGAGATATCCAAACCCAGCCTCAGTGAAGTATGTGGGAAACAGTCAAAGTTTTGAGGAGTCAGCCCATACGTCTCACGCACGAGACCTGTTTTCGCCTTTATGTTCTTTGGTTATATTTTTACCTTGTTGGCAAAAACGTTGGATCACCTTTGTATATAAGTTTTGTTTGGCTGACTGCATAACTGAAAGTTTCTGGATATAGATTAACTCTATGGTTTGTGTGAGTTATTATGAAATACTTTTGGAATGATTTTGTTATACGATGTAAGCATAGCTCTATGGACAATTTGTAAGTTTTCTTCCATTTTGGCCCCACAACTCTGATAAGATATGTTTTATTTGGTTTGAGGCCGCAGGTAATTCTTTGATTACTGGCCGGTTATGACCTTAATCCATAGGGGCGGGTTCGGGTCATGACAACGAAACTATCATTGATTTCTTTAAAAAAAATCACATGGCTACACAATTCACGGGAGGGAGTAGGAGTCGCAAAGATGGTAGGAACTTGCAAAGAGGTGAGAGTTCACGACGAGGAGGGAGAAGTGGGAGGAGAAGGGGAAGGGGACGTGGCGATGCTGAAGACGAAACAACATAACCTTTCTTAGATTATGCTTGTGGTTATCGTGATAGGTTTGGGAAGCGACATTTTATGATGCCTGAGTATTATCGAGTTCAAGGAGGTTCATGTATGGATCCATCTGACAGTCAAACAGAATATGATTTAGCAGACATTTCTTTTCTCAAGTGGCCCGTGCTATTTATAGAGCGAGTACAATTGGAAAGATTAAGTTGCGAAAATCGATTGAAGGTGTTGAAAGCACGTTCTGCTAATATCCAAAAGGAAGATCTTGAAAATATTGATCGACTATGTGAAAGACTACAACGTGAGATTTCTCAAATGCGTTGTAGGTTAGCCCACGATATGCAACTATATATAGTCAAGAAGGATGCCCAGAAGAATAGAACGGAATAGAACCAAATGCTGAGGCTATCAAGGTTATCATGGAGGATCCTACACTTGTCTCTAACCCTGAGCTTTCGGATTATTTGGACTCTGACATTGCCGATTTAAGCGCGAATTAGGTGTTTATGTTAGGTTATGCATAATTGTGTAGTGTGTGTTAAAATAAGTCTTTCGGTAATAAATTTGTCACATTTTCTGTCTAATATTTGTCTATGTAACTGTTAAGTGTCGTAATCGTAACTTGATGTTTATGTATTGTGTGAGTTAAGTTTTGGGTGTCCATAATTTATTTTTGTAGGAGACTTATGTATCAACCACCTATGTAACTCTAAACTGTTACATTTGCAACTTTAGTTATGTTGTTTTCATGCATGTACGAGTAATTAGTAAATTAGTTACTTTGTATATTCTGTATTAAGTTTTATCAGAAAATGATGACAACAAATATTTTACAGGAAAAACACTGTTTCTTAACAATTTTGAGCTCGGGTTTTTTAAGTTTGTTGAGCTCATCTTGGGCTTGAGTTATCAAATTTTTAGCAAGCTGAGCTCGAATATTTCAAAATATATCTCAATTCAATTTGACTCGACTCGGTTCACTTAGGCAAGAAACGTGTTTTGAGATTATTCATACCGATGCTTCCATGTCATGTTCTGTAGATATGTACGTTGAACCCTATGGGAGGTTTTGTTTGGGAGTCTGGAAACGATATGGATATTCTTTGGGGGCTCGAAATCTTGGCAGCTAGCACAGTCTTTGTATTGACAAACACAAACCATTTTACTAGTAATGATGAAATTGTTTTTGAGGTTGGTTTGACAAAGGTTAGTGTGTTAGGTGCTGTTTGGTGCAAGTTAGGATTGTTTTTTTCAGAGTTTGTTAGTGTTTGGTGCAATTTTGCCGATAAATTGTTAGGTAAAAAATATTTTTAAAAGCTAAAAAAAAAAAAAAAAAAAAAATTTGAAGCCGAGTAGGGATTGTTTCTAGCTTTGTGTGTTTAGGTTTTAAACCAACAAATTATAGTAATTTAGCTATCTATTGTTTTACAAAATAAAGAAAAAAAATGCCTTTAATGTATATATATATATATTTTGGGGGGACAATTACAAAAGAAATTTCAAAATTTGAGTCTTTTAACAAAATAAATTATGAGTTTTTAATTTTATCAATTTAAATCCTAATATTTGATTTGTTTTCAATTTAAACCATTCATCTATTTTATTAAGTACAATCAATGAAAAAAATATTTTAGTCATTAAACTAATATAAGAGCATCTCTAACGTTGTATATTTATTTTTACCAAATTTGAGTAAAAACTCCATCTAATATTACGTGCTCCAACAGACTTTCATCAAAACACCAGTCGATCAGGTGGACGACCAGCTGGATGTCCTGCCGATTGTCCCTCTAGATGGACCACCTCCTTGCAAAAATTTGTGAAAAAATTATACTAACCAGTTGTCTGGTGGTGAAAATGACCTGTAGTTCCAACGGCTATGAATAGTGATTTGATGCTCAATTTGGTAAAAAATTTGAGAAATCTTAGATTTGATGAAACATTTGGTGATGGGTTGGAGCAGCAAAAGGTGGGTTTTTTCATCAAATTTTATATTTCATGAAACATTTTTTGTTAGGTTGGAGATGGTGTAATATACATAAAATGTCTAAAATATCATTTTTACTGAGTTTAATGACTAAAATATCATTTTATAGTTATTTTTACTTAATAAAAATAGACAAATGATTTAGATTGAAAACAAATTAAAAGTTTAGGGTTTAAATTGACAAAATTAAAAGTTTATGGTTTATTTTGATATAAGGGTCAAACTTTGTGATTTTTTTTTTTGTAATTGTCCCTTTTTTAATTTTTTATGGTAATGCATTAATTTATAGTTTAAATCTGGTTTCTGCTAAACCCTGCCCTAGTTTTGATATGTAACCTATAGAATAAGAGATGTCAAATGGGTTTCTCACTTGCAAGGAAATCTTCTAGACTGGGCTATTACTAAGAACTATTGGTGAAAATGGATCATTAATGTTATGTCCCAAACTTATCAGCTTAGATTTTTTTTGATATTGTGTTTGTATGGTAAATATTAAATTGATATAGTGTAGAGTTTACATATAAATGAATCTAACTCATAAATTGATGTTTTTGGATAAAATTCGGGATAAAAATTATGAATTCGTAGTATTACTCAAAATGGATAGGTATAGGGTTGAACATGGTTCAGTTCTGAGGTAAATCAAGACTAAATCACTATTTGTAGTTTTATGAAATTTAGAATCAAAGTGAATTATGAAAATTTTGGAACTAAATCAAATCGAAATTAGAAAATGTAATTTGCTTCGGTTTGGAACAACGGTTTTTATATACTTTGCCATTATGTACAATATAACCACAATACGCTCAAAACATAAAATAATGTCATAATTTTACAAACAATAATTATTTAAAGGAAAATTTGGTCAAAATCCCTTCATAATAAAACTTTCATATATTAAGTACAAACACAAAAAATTTTCTTGGAAAGTCCATTGAGTGATTAAATAATTTAAAATTTAAATTCCTATCTAAAAAATAAATAAATTTTAAATTGATATAACTTTTGATTTAGACATAGTTTTTTAATAAAATTAATATTTTTAAGATTCTCTTGTTAAAATTTATCAAATAAGATCCATGAAATTCTTTAACAAAAGTAATAAAATTTTTACCGTTGAAATTAATGTCAACAATAAAATTTTACTATATCTCACAATAAAATTTATAGTGAATCAAAGTAAAATTTTACTATAAAATTTATATTTTATTTGTATTTTCTTCAAGACTAAATTGATTTGAATTTAATACTTTAATGACTTAATTGACAAAATCGAAACTTGAAGAACTTAAACGAAAAAGATGTTAAATTGTAAGGACTAACTGTAATTTATCCAAGTAATATCAACCTGGAAGTTTATACATGGTACTGCCCATTTTTCAATCAATCAACCCACATTAGGATTAAAAGCAACTTCTTTGAGTCTCCCGTATAATTTATTCAATAATATTGACAATCACTCATGACATTGGTGCAATTGCACACAAAACACAAATTTCAAATTCACCCATAAATTATTACATGGCTAATAATTAAGTAAGTCCAGTTGTACCCACAAAACACAAGGTTTTGCTAGTAGCATCATCAACCCAACAAACAAGAACACACACTACAAAGAGCAAATAGTAAGAGCTAATAACTTATTCAAATTTAGACAATAGTCCCATAAATGTAATCATAACAACTAGAAAGTTTCCACAGATATATGAGACCACCCTATAACCTAAATTGGTTTCTCCAACTTCTTGATCTTCATAGAATTTGAGAAAATCATGCCCCGAAAATCACCTGAGAAAAAAAAAAAGCCAAATCTAAATAGTTTATAGAGATACCAGAGAGACGAAAAATACTAAAAAAAAAACAAACACATGTTCTCATATATATATATATATATATATATGTTTCTTTCTTTACTCTCTTTTCTTTTGAACAGACAACATGGATGTCTCAACAACATATGCCGTTTCATTGTTGGTTTAGTTAACAAATCTAGAGATGGCCAACAAAAGCAAAGCTAAATAGTTATTAGATCAACCTCAAAAGAAGAAGAAAATTATTAGGAAAATCAGACGGGATAAAAATTCTAAAACAGGAACAAGTACAAACATATTGTTATCCCCAGTGGTTGTGTGTAAGTGTAAACAAATGTAGAAAAAAAAATAAACAAAACAAAAATAATTAATCCAAAAAATAATTATAGAAATTAAATTTCAAATCAATTGCTTACAGAAATTATAAGTCGAGGCTTGTGTTGGACACAATCTCCTTAAAGTAGATTTTGCCCTCGCTTCGGTGTTTCGAGATTATCGGCGTCTACTTCGCAAGATGTAACGACTAATACTTGATTTGCAGCACTACAAACACAAGTCTAACGAACCAAACAATGCTGTAACTCTCTCTTTCTTTTTTTAGAAACTAAATGGTAGACAGATACAAGAGCACATAAGGACGAACAGAAGAAGAAAATGAAGAAATGTTTGGAAAATTTCGATGATAGAATTGCTGGAATGACAGGATATATATAGGAGAACAGGTAGCTTTTTCGAACAGATGTCAACAGATAGAAAACCTATTCAGACAAATTCAACAGGTAAAAAATCTGTTTGGACAGATTTGAATAGAAACAGATCTGTTTGGGTGGAATTTCAACAGGTATGAACCTCTTCGGGTGGATTCTAACAGGTATGAACCTGTTAAGGTGGAGAAAAAAATTTGGATAGATTTATTTTGAATTTTGAAATCGAAATTCAAAATTAAATAAATAAAATACAAATGTTTTTGGCTCAAAAAGATAAGTATTGGGTCGGACAAGCCCAACCCAACCCAACCTCATACCACGCACCCGCGCCCAAGCCAGGACGACCGATTGGACGGACAGCGACGACGTGCGCGTGTTTTTGTTTTGGGTCCAATAGATCTAGCCCACTTTACCCATAACCTCACCCTTCCACAAACTTGGGTACCCCTTGGGGCCCATCCCAAGTATCCCAAACTAGAGTTTATATACCTATTTAAATCCTTAAGCCTTTCCAATGTAGGACAAGCACATTTCACAAATGTGTAGGAAACCCACCTAAAGCCATTTTTATGAATCCGAAAATGCGCGTTGAATTCTCATTCATCTGGAAATGGTTTTGAGCAACCAAATATACAATGTTATTCACTATGTGACATTAAGCATGGACCCAATTAGTAACGTTAAAAATAACGCTTGAGTTCTACCTTAATTAATACTCAAAGTTAGCAAAAAATAATAAGGTTTTTTTTTTCAAAACCATTTCCCAACAATCCCCCACATAAATGGAATTTACGATAATGGACATGCAACAAAATGCAGACAAAGAAAGAGTACATTAAGAAGATACACCACATTGAGATAGGTAGCTTTCGGCTTCGAACCTCCTCTAGTGAAAGCCTATCGGACTTACTGGCTAACTAGTGGACGCGATGCTTTGAACTGTTTGTGTAAGCCAAGACAATAGACTACACATAGTGTATCCGCAGACACAGTTTGGTTCTTACGGTTGTGTTCATTTTGGCCTTGAACAACACCTGGTAATTCATGAGTGTTCTAGAGAATTTAGCCTTCTCAATTCTCATAGAACCGGCCCAATTCACACTCATATAAGTGACTTCTTATTAAGAGTATCTTGCTATACCCTACTTGGATATCCAAGTTATAAGAATCATTAAAAGAAAAGCTTATCATACTAACGTTGCAGGTATCACTCTTCTTATCATAGAAATGGGTAGGAGTAAACCTCCTTAGTGATATGTGAAGTCATCCATAATTCGGTTGTCCCTTTGAACCTAGATCTCGGGGATCTCCAGTCAGCTAGGTTGGGTTACCATTATGGCGACTTTTAAGTAATAGGCTTTAATCTCATTCCCCTCGATAAATGGTACACTTGCTCTTTGGCTAGCCCTTTAGTCAATGGATTCGCAATATTCTCCTTTAACTTTACATATTCTATAGAAATTATTCTATGTGAGAGCAAATGCCTAACGGTATTATGTCTTCGACGAATGTGTCGAGACTTACCGTTATACATATGATTCTGTGCCCATCCTATTATTGCTTCACTATCACAGTGAATGCATATAGTTGGCACAGGTTTAGGCCGCATTGGAATGTCTTCTAAGAAATTACGAAGCCATTTTGCTTTTTCTGTTTTATCTAATGCGATAAACTCAGATTCCATCGTCAACCTTGCTATGCATGTCTGCTTGAAGGATTTCCAAGAGGCTATAGCACCTCCTAGGGTAAAGATGTATCCATTAGTGGATTTTGAGTCTTTAGTATCCGATATCCAATTCGCATAGCTGTACCCCTCGAGTACTGCTGGATATTTGGTATAATGTAAGCCATAATTCTGCGTATGTCTTAGATATCTAAGTACCCTAATTATCGATTTCCAGTGATCAGACCCTGGATTACTTATGTACCTACTCAATTTGCTTACAGCATAGGCCATATCTAGCCTAGTGCAATTCATTAAATATATCAAGCTTCCGATTATCCGAGAGTGCTCTAACTATGATATGCTTGCACTTGTATTTTTTGACAAATGAAGACTAATGTCAACAAGTGTTTTAGCAGGACGGTCGTCATGCTTTCCAAATTTCTCCAGAATCTTCTCAATATAATAAGATTGAGATAAAGCATATCCTTCAGATGTTCTGCTAATTTTTATTCCTAGAATTACATTGGCTACTCCCAAATCTTCAAGTCAAACTTTCTGTTCAACATTTTATTTGTGGATTTAATTATGTCATTATTGCTTCCAATAATGAGTATGTCATCCACATAAAGACAAACTATGACATAGCCTTTGTCTATGTGTTTAACATAGACGCATTTGTCATATTCGTTTATCTTAAAATCATCCGAAAGCATAACGTGATCAAATTTTGCATGCCATTGTTTCGGAGCTTGTTTTAATCTATAAAGGGATTTAACAAGTTTACAAACCTTTTTCTTTTGGTCGGGAACTTGAAACCCTTCCGGTTGTTCCATATAGATTTCCTCATTTAACTTATCATTCAAAAAGGTTGTTTTAACATCCATTTGATGTATCTCTAGATTATACAAAGTTGCAATCGCAATTAGCATGCGAATAGATGTTATTCTTATCACTGACGAATAAGTGTCAAAATAATCAAGGTCTTCCTTCTGCCTGTATCCTTAACAACAAGCCTAGTTTTGTATTTATCAATTGAACCATCTGCTTTTATTTTTCTTTTGAATATCCACTTATATCCAAGAGGTTTATACCTTGGTAGAAGATCCACCAGTTCCCAAATATGATTTTGCAGAATTAATTCAATTTCACTATTCATAGCCTCTTTCCACAATGGAGCTTCAGGACTTGACATTGTTTCCTTGAAGTTTTGAGGCTCATTTTCTAATAGGTATATCAAAAAATCTGGACCAAATGATTTAGAGATCCTAGCCCTCTTGCTACGTCTAGGTTCATCTACTTCTTTCATAGCACTATCAAAAGTTCTTTTATTTGAACTTGTCTCTTCAGTTTCCTTTCAAGGAAAAATGTGTTCAAAAAACGATGCATTCCTTGACTCAATAATAGTGTTTACATGCATATCAAGATTTTCAGATCTATGAACTAAAAATCTGTATGCACTACTATTATTTGCATAACCAATGAACACACAATCAATGATTTTTGGTCCTATCTTAGTTGTTTTAGGACTAGGGACTGCCACTTTGGTCAAACACCCCCACACTTTGAGGTAATTGTAGGTAGGTCGTCGACCTTTCCATACTTCATAAGGTGTTTGATTGATTTTCTTGTGGGGTACCCTATTAAGGATAAAGTTAGCAAACAAAATCGCCTCCCCCACAAGTTCTTCGGTAACCCTGAACTAATCGACATGGAATTCATCATCTCTTTAAGAGTTCGATTCTTGCTCTCAGCTACTCCATTTGACTGAAGAGAATAGGGTGTAGTGGTTTGGTGAATAATACCATGCTCAAAACAAGATTCCTCAAACGGTGCATCATACTCACCACCTCTGTCACTCACTGTCTTAATAGTTTTGCCAAGTTGATTTTCAACCTCAAGTTTATATTGCTTAAAAGCTTCTAAGGCTTTATCTTTACTTCTCAATATCGGGTGCAATCATCAATAAAAGTAATAAAGTATTTTTTACCTCCTCTAGTTTGAACAAATTTTAAATCACAAATATCTGTGTGAATTAAACTTAGAGGTTTAATACTTCTTTCTACTTTATTAAATGATGCCTTAGTGAGTTTTGCCTCAACACAAATCTCACATTTATGATTAGAATCAAACTCTAAGCTTGGCAAACATTCTAAAGAAACAAGTCTATGCAAAGAATTAAAATTTACATGTCCTAATCTACCATACCATAAAAAAGAAGACTCAGCAATATAAACAGAAGATGTATTCTTATTATTAATAGCCAAATTTGGTACAGTTAATACATTGAGCTTAAAAAGCCCATCACTCATATAACCTCGCCCCACATACATTCCACTCTTGGAGAGTACAATCTTTTCAGATTCAAAGACTAGTCTAAACCCATTTTTGATATGACCCAAAAATCAAATTCTCGCGAATCTCTGGCACATGAAGCAAATTGTTAAGAGTGAGTTCTTTCCCCAAGGTCTTTTTCAGCACAATCTTTCCTTGTGTTTCCACAGTTGATGTGAAGGACTTTCCCATAAAAAGTTGTTCCCCACTTTCTACCACTTTGTAGGTTGAGAACATCTTCTTATCAACACAGTTATGGCAAGTTGGTCCAGTATCCACCCACCACTCAATGGGATTGCCCACCAAATTTGCCTCAGAGACTACTGCAGCAAGATTGATGTCTGCCACTCTATCGGAAAGATAAAAATCCTCGGCTATGTTGGCTTGCGCTGGCTTTTTTGATTGAACTCCCTCTATCCTTGCGAACGTGACAATCCTTAGCGCGATATCCATCTTTGCCGCACACAAAACACTTGCCTTTGAACCTCTTGTTGAACCTGTTGTTGACCCCTTTGTTGATCTTACTAGTGGATCCTTGTTTGGGACCATTGCCATCATGCTTTCGCTTCTTGTTGTTGAATTTTGACCCTTGTTAATGTTCCACAACATTTGCTTTAGCCTACATGATATGGTTTCCTGACTTCTTGTCGGAACCACGGTTGTCCTCCTCAATTCTGAGTCGCACTATCAGTTCTTCCAATTTTATTTCCTTGCGCTTATGCTTTAGATATTTCTTTAATTCTTTCCAAGATAGTGGCAATTTCAATGATTGCCGCTACTTGGAAAGATTCACTAAGAACCATCCCTTCTGCATATATGTCATGGAGAATTAATTGGAGATCTTGAACCTGGTAATAACCGTCTTGAAATCCATCATTTTAAAATCCAAAAAACGGTTGACAACAAATTTCTTTGTACTGGCATCCTCTGTCTTATATTTATGATCTACAGATTCCCACAGTTCTTTTGTAGTGCTTTTGACACTATACACATTGTACAGTGTATTGTCCAATCCATTGAGGATATATTTCCAACACAGAAAATCACCATGTTTCCATGCATCGACTGTGGCAATCACTTGCCGGTCAATTTCTCCCTCATTCAGTGCCGGAGCTTTTTCATGAGTGAAGCGAGCCAAATTCAATGTTGTAAGATAAAACATCATCTTTTGTTGTCATCTTTTAAAATTATTTCCATTGAATTTTTCTGGCTTTTCCCCGTGATTTACCGATACTGCTAGAGTCATCATTGGCACAACGGGTGTGGGGGTTAGAGTACGAACAGTCTCAGTACTGTTTGTTTCAGTAGTCATATTTCTGACGAAACAACAATGTACCAATCACAAAATTTATACAGAATTTAATTTACACACAAAATATACAGAATAATATTTTGTAACAAAACTCCAATGATAAAGAATATATGACTACTATGTTATCAAAGAAATCATTAAACAGTATATTACAACTTTCAAGAAATTAAACAGTATACGACTACTATTTAATTTCTTGAAACAAAATATTCATCTGTCTAACACACAAATAAAAAAAAACAAAAATCTACTTTAAGATTGTTATCCCCAGTGGTTGTGTGTATGTGTAAATAAATGTATAAAAAAAAAAAAATAAACAACAAAACAAAGATAATTAATCCAGAAAATAACGAATCAATTGGTTACAGAAATTATAAGTCGAGATTTGTGTTGGACACAATCTCCTTAAAGTAGATTTCGCACTCGCTCTGGTGTTTCGAGATTTATCAGCATTTACTTCTCAGGATGCAACGACTAACATTTGATTTGTAGCACTACAAACTTAAGTCCAGCGAACTAAACAATGCTATAACTCTCTCTTTCTTTTCTTAGAAACTAAATGTTAGAAAGATGCAGAAGCACAGAAGGACAAATAGAAGAAAAAAATGAAGAAATGTTTGGAAAATTTCGATGATAGAATTGCTGGAATGATAGGATATATGTAGGAGAACATAAGGCTTTTCCAAACAGGTGTCAATAGATAGAAAACCTGTTCAGACAGATTTAGTAGATAGAAAACCTGTTTGGATAGATTTGAATAGAAACAAATCTATTTGGGTGGAATTTCAACAGGTATGAACCTATTCGAGTGGATTCTAACAGGTATGAACTTGTTAAGGTGGAGGAACAAATTTGGACAGATTTATTTTGAATTTTGAAATCAAAATTCAAAATTAAATAAATAAAATACAAATATTTTTTGCCCAAAATGATAAGCATTGGGTCGGACAAGCCCAACCCAACCTCACACCATGCACCTACGCCCAAGCCCAGCCCACCTGGACGGACAGACGGCGCGTGCGTGTTTTTGTTTTGGGTCCAATGGGTCTAGCCCACTTTACCCATAACCTCACCCTTCCACAAACTTGGGTACCCCTTGGGGCCCATCCTAAGTATCCTAAGTTAGAGTTTATATACCCATTTAAATCCTTAAGCCTTTCAATTGTGGGACAAACACTTTTCACAAATGTGTAGAAAACCCACCTAAAGCCATTTCCATGAACGAGAAAATGCGCATTGAATTCTCATTCATCCGGAAATGGTTTTGAGCAACCAAATATACAATGTTATTCACTACGCGACATTAAACATGAACCCAATTAGTAACGTTAAAAATAACGCTTGTGCCCTACCTTAATTAATGTTGAAAGTTAGTAAAAAATAAGGTTTTTTCAAAACCATTTTCCAACACATATATTTCATCTATTTGTTTGTACTTTTATTTTTGCATAAATTTATTTCTTTCATTAAAAAGAAGCCTATATACAAACCATGTACTATGCTCTGTCTATTTTGAAGGGGACACAAAAATCTATAAGAGGTGTTTTGAAAAAATGTGTTTAGTAGAAAACATTGTCCTATATTTGG
This sequence comes from Camellia japonica, assembly GCA_030407325.1. NCBI lineage: Eukaryota > Viridiplantae > Streptophyta > Magnoliopsida > Ericales > Theaceae > Camellia > Camellia japonica. The sequence continues at coordinate 152,999,209 of JAPPVO010000036.1, read as the reverse complement.
TTAGGACTCTAAAAATGATAATACTTATAGTCGTGGTAGCGGTGGTTGGGATGGTGGCTATGGCAATGGTAGTGAAAATGGTGGTTATAAGGTGGTTAGTGGTAGAGAGGTGATAATGGTAACTAGTGGGTCGTTAAGCACACCAAAAATAAAGTCCAAACTATACCTAAATTTTGTAGAATAATGGCAAGTCTAGGTATCGATCTATAAGGACTAATGTGAAATTCAATTAATTTTAATGGCAAGTTTCCTAGATTAATTTAGACAAGAATGATTGATAATAATTAAATTAAAGTGAGAATTAAAATAACTAGAAAATTAAATTAACACTAAAGATTAAGGTTGAGAATTCGATTTGGGAAAAATCCTAGGGCAAAGAATCCACCACTAGTTGCGTAAATAGGGTTTAACATCGGCATCTAATTGCAATGCAGTTTGAACTAGCCAATGTTTCACAACTACAAGTTTGAAACACTGATCAAAATGATTGTTGCGTTCAACATATAGGCACGAATCATCTCAAGTAGTATGAGTCGTTCACTCTAGACTACAGTAGTAACACGACTCGTTTCTTGTAGCATGACTCGTCTCATACTTTGAGTACAGCACATAGAAAACCACTGTATGAAAAGCATTCAACAATCACAGAAAGTAGAATACTGAAAGGAAATTGAAATTAAAACTTCTAAAACATTCATACAACTTGCTTAAACCATTTAAAAAATCAAAGCCTAGTTAAAACTCTATTTACATGGCTAGGGTTTCATCAAAACTTTAGAAAGAGAAGCCTAGCTGCTCATGGAGGAGTAGAAAGATGATGAAGAAGCTACCATGGAAGACCTCCAATCCGTAAACTCCAAAAATCCAAAAGCCTAGCCTCCGTTGCCTATTTTTTCCAGAGAATTTTCGAACCCTAGAACAGTCTTTTTTTCCTCATCTTATACTTTTCCAGCAAAACATGTGACTTTATAAAAAAACATGCATGAAATCGACGTGGCCACACGTGCGGGAAATGTTGGCCACATATGCGGAAAAGGCGTACGTATGGGAAAGGCTTCGCACGTGCGAGAAAAAAACCTCTGCAAGTGCAGATTATGCAATTCGTTTTGATCTTCAGGAAGGGGGCCACATACGTAGGAATGACCCTCTGCATGTGCGGTGCATGCTTTTCAACTAAAATATTACTTTTGGCTCATTTTGTACTTGAAACGCATCAAACCAGATTCACATCAAACACTAGTAAAATTTACAAAGTTGCATCAAGAAAATGGTTAAGAAATCTCAATTATAGGCCTTAATGGTATACATTTTGACTTCAATCTCACCCTCCAACTTACAACTTGCTAATCATCGAGTACGGAAACAACGAAAAAAAAGAAAAAATAAAACAAAGCAAAATCTAGTTGCATCCTCTTTCGTGAAAAGAACGATTGCATTTAGCATATGTTTGAATTGGATAATCCTTTGTGATATGTTTAAAGCTGAACATATTGAAATAGGAAAAAGAACATTAATTGATGCAAGGAAACCATATGCAAGTTATGTCATTTGTGAGTTTGATTATCATAAATGGCATAACTTAATACCATGGGAGTCATAACTAAAAAAAAAAAAAAAAATTGAGTTATAACCAAACATCACATGAAGTATAACCAAACAACTCTTAGATCATAAGTAAAATAATGTCATAACCAATATCACAATATGTCATAACTAACAACACTATAGTTCATAACAAATGACACATAAATCGTAGCTAAAAGTGCATATAGTACACACTACCATATAATTTTTGTGCTTAGTATTCCTCAAAAATAAAGTTAATTGGTAAAAACACGAAGAATTAAAATTTTGTGCAATGACAATTTTGTGTGTGTGTATCAATAGGATATGCATGCAAAAACCTTTCCTCTAAAGAGTTGACAAGCTGCAATTGTTAATACCTGACAACACTGTTAATTGTCATCGTCGTCAGCGTCAAAGTCAGAGTCAGAGTCAGAGTCAATCTCAATCTCAAACTCAAAGTCAAAGTCAGCAAACTCAAAGTGAACTCCATTCTTGTTGCCTATGTAGTAATTAAAGAGAAACTAATGTTAATATTTGGCAATGTTGTTGAAGTAAAAATCAATTTGTTTGTAAAATAATGAACCTAGCCACATCTTCCACATGCGATGGCATGAAAGCATATCTAAAGCAGGGCCGGAGCTAGAATTTTGGCTCGCGATGGGGTAATAGTAAAGTAAAATGTTATTTGTATATATTGTTACCCATCCCCTTAATGATTTAATAAAAAGACTAAATATATCCTTGTATTTTCTTCATTTGTTTGAAAGGTAAAGTGCATTTAATCCCTTGTGCTTTATTCCATGTGCGATTTGCCACCTTGAAAATATGAAAATAAGCATATAACTATTGTGTCTGCCACATGTTTTACACTTGCTGTTAAGTTGGACAAAAGTTTAACGGTACACTTTAGTTCGACAAAACTACACTTGGGGTTATGTGGTTATTTCCAACGTTAGGAGAGGTAAACCGCATATTACTCAAATCACAAGGAGTAAAGTGAAGTTTGCTCAAAACAAAATGTTTAATTATGAATGTGTGGTTCTTAGTTATAAATCAATAGTGATATTTATTATGATTTAGGTATAATTCATTATAGTGTTGGTTATGATTTAGTTATAACTTATTGTAATTATTATTTTGGTTTATAATCGAAATTTTTTTAGTTATACCTCAAATGATATTGATTTATTGTGGTGTTGATTGGCATATTGTGGATACTATTTTAATTATGACCAACGAGATCTTTAGTTATATCTCAAGTGGATTTTGGTTATGACCCATTGTTTTTTTTTTACTTTAATTATGACTAAAAGTGATTTAATTATGATATTTGTAATATTATGTACCACAATTATCATAACTTTCATACAATACACGCCTAACATCGTTTGTATCTCAAGCATGGGATAGGGTGTGTGTATCATATGCATTGTTTTACATTTTTTTTTTGTGTGTATATATTATGATAATTTGTGACAATTATTACGTAATTTTCTGATTGCTATTACGAGAGTTTATTATTAAATAAAGTCAAACATTACAAAAATGTCTAATTTTATTTTTGAATCACAACTATTTATTTCATTAAAAAAAATTACATAATATTTATTATAAAATATTTTAAAAAATACTTGCACCACTTCCAGGAAGGGATTTCCCTTGTCGTTGGACACCAATAATTATAGGAACCCCACTTAACTATGCCGAATTTTCTAGAATGAAAATGTGTAGTTGAAATTGAATTTGTGTATGTATGGTCCATGATAAAATTAATCTAAACTATAAAATGATAATCTAAAAAATTTATAATTTTACTGTGGCTGCACCACACCATGGTTGTTAGTGAGGTTAGTTGTGTGGTTAGGTTTAGGTCTCGTTTGGAGACTAAACATTTTAGTCAGAAGTCAAAATGTCATTATAAATTGTGCCACTCTTTATTTTCAGCACATCTTTTCGTAAAAAAATTAAAAAGTTACTGATTGATTAGTATTTACCTTGTGAAAAATATTTTTAGAAGTTAATTTTATTTCACTTTTATAATTTGACTCAAATTTTATTTTGGTCCTCATCCAAATTTTTGTTAATTTTTTCTGCATGTAATTCTAAAATTGTTAATTTTAACTTCTATCTTGAATAGAAGGACAAACTAAAACTACATTTAAAGTATAGAGACCAAACTGTTCAATTTGAAATCATAAGGCCAAAGTGAAACTTGGGTTAAACTACAGGAGTCAAAGTGCAATTAACCCTAATCTTAATTACTAACTTGCAATTTCCTAACTTTATAAAAATAAAATAAAAATAATAATTAAAAATAAATAAATATTATCATTTTGCAAACTTATAAGCACCTAATTGTAATTTTCCTAAAGTTTAACCATATTCATTAGTAATGTGAGATATTGTGTAGAATATTATAAGCACCTAATTGTAATTATTCTTTGGAATTAAATGAAATAGAATGGTCATTCCATTAGAACATATATTTTTCATATTTAGTGTACTAAAAATATAATATAAAATATATTATAAATAGAATTATTATTTACTATGGTAAAAGAATGATCATTTCATAAAAAGGTTAAGAAATGATTATTTAGTTTCAATATTTTATTTCAATGAATCAAATACTACCTTATCATAACTACTTTTTTCTAGCTGTAAGATGTGTATGTATAGCTAAAAAATTGAGTAGTGAAGTTGCCTTCTTGAGTTCGTCGAAAACTTGCAAATATATAATTGGAGTTTTACCTGGAAATTTGGGGCAGAATCTTACAAAGGCAATTCTTGCTGGAATTTCAGTATTATTTACATCCGCGCCAAAACACACGAGACTTGGAAGATTTGTAAGTACGACAGAGTTAAGTCTTTGCGAAAAGATTTCTTCGTTTTCCCCGGTGACAATCTTTTCTACCTTCTCGCAATGTTCAACTGTTAGATTTTGTAGATTCACAAGAACGTTGGCCATGGAAATTGTGAATATATATCTCAGGTTGTCACAGTGCTGCACTGTTAGAAATCCTAGATTTTCGAAACAATGAGTTGGTTGGGAAATATTCTTCCATATGTGTGTCAACTTGGGCAAATACTTCAATATCAATTCGCTTAACCGAGTGATTAATGTCTCTTTCCCAGCAACATCAGCACATACCCCCTCTTGGAGATCAAATATCATTTCCAGCGAATCACACCACCATACTTTTAGCCGTTGTATATTGTGCAGCCTTTGCATTAACTTGGACGAGACAACACTTGATAATTTTCCACAACACTGGACCTGCATGACTCTTACTTTGTCAAGGCATCCGACTTCAAGTTGATTGTGCAATATCTCAGTTGGCTCATCTATTCCTGTGACATCAAGCATTCCCTCGGTGCTTAAACTAAACTGCAATTGTTATCACTTCAATTGTGTTAGTGACATATTTACTAATCCATTGTTTGGTTAAAAAATGAAGATCGGATTAATAGTCAAATACATATCATTTCGAACAAAATAGTTAAGGCACTAATTATTTAGGACTAACAGTTTATTATATTGTAAGCCGCCCCTATCTAGTCCTTCCAAACAAACACTCCCTTGGTGTTAACACCATTTATTTGGGAGCTGGGAACAATTGACAAAAGAATAATGATATACAAACAGAAAAAACAAATAACATTTGTATACAGAATGATGTGGTTGCACCAAGACTTATCCTTTTAAAATCATGTGCCCATTAAAATGACATTTAATTACAAAAAATACCACCATTACATCATTCTAGAAAAAAAAAATTAGGAAAAATATCATATCAAAAGAGTTTTGAAAAAATAATTACAAATTAGTGAGAAACTTTATAAATATTAATAATCAAAATTATAAATTACTTTTTCACGAACCTTTTTTTTTTTCCCTTCTGACATCCACTGTGGGATGTAATAATCCCAAAAATTATGTCTAATTTTTTTTTTTTTTTTTTTTTTTTTTTTTTTTTTTTAAAGAATGGATTAATTTTCTTGACAAAATCTTTGACCGCATCAATGCTAAAGAGTTTATTCTCCTTGACTTTTTGTACCCAACAATTCTTTCCTCTTCAAACATTTAGAGGTTTATCCTTAGTTTAATGGATATTGGAATATTTTCTTTGAAAGAATTGGTTGTTAATGTTGAATTAATACTGTAATTTTAAGACCACTCACTTACCTTTGTATCCAAGAGATGGTGTTGAGCTGAGTTAAAAAATTCCACTTCTCGAACATTGCGCTGCGATGCTGAAGGGATTGCCCTCATGTTGGGACAGTTGATTACTTTTATCTTCTCGATGAATGATCCTTCAAATGTGTAAGCTTGGGGACATAAACTCTTGAGGTTTGGCAGATGACAGAGTTTGAGCCTATTCAGTTGAGGGAACAAGATTATATTTGTTGCGACTTCATCATCTACTTTTGGTTCCTCATTAACAATCGCTTCCAGCACACCACATTCAACTACACTTATTTTTTGTAGTTTCACAAGAAGTTTGGCTTGAGAAGATGAGAATATATATCTCAAACTGCTACAACCCACTACTGTTAAGGATGTCAGGTTCTGAACGCTTGGAATTCTTAGTAAGTTGTTCTTCCAAACATGTGTCAACTTTGGTAGATAAAGTAGGGCCAATTCTGTTGAAGTAGGGTCAATTCCTTCAAGATCAAATGCTACTTCCACAGATTGACAGTACCCCACTATAAGTCGTTCAATACTCTGCATGCCCTTAAGAATATTCAATAGCTTACGACAATGTGAAATTGACATCTCTCCCACTTTAGGTTGAAGTTCCCTAGGCCATATCTCTATCACGTTATCCATTCCAGAGATCACCAATTCCTCAATGGTAATTAATTTAACCTACAAAGTCCATTCACAGGGTTACAAATATAGAAACACAACATATTTTATTTCCATTAAAAAAAATCCATTAAATATCATTCATTTAATGAGAAAATAACATAGCAGAATTTTCGATTCTATTTGTGTCGAGTGTGGTTTAGATATCAGCAATGCTAGGTATCATGAAAAATCTTTCATGAAAATAATCATGAAAGTTTTGTAACTCTTGGATTACACTTAGAATAAAGCACCACACACTAATCAAGATAATCCAAGGATCATAACTTTCATGATCATTTTCATGAAAAAAATTTCATGATCCCTAATTTTCTCTTTAGATAATGAAGTTGCTAACCACTTAATCATGATCTTGAGTGAATTTCATTTTTTTTTAAATTAAAATTATTTTCTTCAAAAACTATAAAATTAGAGCATTATTATACAAGTTCAAAAATTAGACCCACTTTTTAAGTTCAATGATGTGACAATTAAGGCATTTAAGGTAACATTCTTTCTCATATCTTCTCTAATTATCAACCAATCATATTACTTACATATCATTGGATCTAAAAAATAAGTCTAAAAAGTGGATTTGTATATCATTTTTTTATAAAATTATACACGTTTTCTAATGCAAGCTGACTATACTTGAAAATCATTGATTTGTCATTTCATAGCAAGATAAGGTTAACAAAAAAAATAGAATATATTTTTGACTTTAATAAAATATTGGCCTCCAAACACGTTTTACAATGTAAATCAGAATTTTGACAATTTAAGTAAATATGAGCAAGTAAAATGATTTAGTGGGATCTATGTTTGTTGTTGTTGTTTGTTGTTTTGTTTTTCCTTTGATTAGTCCCTCTCCAATTCTTGGGTCAAGTGCTAGCTATAAGATTGTATTGCTTTTCAGTGTCAATCTAATTGGGATTTTCGACTCTAGCTATGATACTTTGTGCACTTCCGTCCTTTGTTGATGTAAGTTATGCTTGTAATTTTACTTCTTCATCAATAAAGTCTTTTTCTTTACTGATCAAAAAATATATTAGATACTGTAATTAAATTTTACCATGTTAGAATATTTTTATTGATAGCTTTCTTGGTGACCACTCTTACTTGATTATATATAGGCCTCTCATTGTATTGTAAACAGAGACATCATTTAATACACTTTTCTATTTCTTCAATACTGTTAACATGGTATTAGAACTATACATTAAGTTCTTGGTGTTCTTCTCCTTACCGATGGGCGACAACCTTTCCTTGGCCACTCGCCGGATCTCAGTCCTATCTGTTATCCTTGCATCCCAAACCCCTCAGTCCTTGAACTTGAGTATCTCACAGCCACACATTCGTCTCTTTCTCCGGCCATCGCCGCCATTACTCACCGCAACTTCAGCAATTGCCTCCACCTCGGACGTCTATTCCATCACGCGAGCTACAGCCGGCCATCACGCCGGCAGTTCCGACCATCGCCGCCATCCTTCGCCGTTGCTAAACCACCAGCCCACATTCAAGATCTTCCTCTCCCTCTCTCGGATTTACCCCTCTCTAATCTACACTCTCATTTTTTTAAGCAAACCCATCCTACACACTCTCCCAAACCACAATTTTTTAATTAAACCCATCCAAATTCTCTCTCTCTCTCTCTCTCTCTCTCTATATCTCGGGGTACACTCTTTCTATTCAAACAAAACAATATGTTTTTCAACTCTATCACATGGGCTTGTCCCACTATTAAAATAAAAATTCTTTCTATAATAGTTTTTTAGAATATGATCTCCCTTCCGCTCCACTCTGTCTTTCCCTCTATTTCGACCTCAAATAAGTTTATATCTTCAAACCTATTTGAGTTTGAGGGGGGGGGGGGGGGGGGGTAATATACTTATATCATGGTGAGCAAAGTGATACACTATGCTAACCACCCAAGCTATCACTTGGCGCACCACCCAAGTCACCTCCTTAGCGCACCACCACCTAAGCTGCCCCTTGGCACACTACCTAAGTCAGCCCCTAGCGCATTCTGTCTTAAGTTGCCCCTGGCACACTAAATTCCTACAATGGTCCGGTACAACCATAAATTGTCTTATGACATTAGCTCCAGTTGCTCCTACAACGGTCCGGTATGACCATAAACTATCTTCCGGCATTAGTTTTGACTGCTCCTACAACGGTCATGCACAACCATACATTGTCTTCAAGCATTATTAGTTTTATTTTATTTTATTTTCTCTTTCCAAACTCTAGTTGGTCTCTTTGCAACCACCTTAAGTTTAAGGGAGACTGTTAGTGAATATTGTACATATATATATATATATATATTATATTCACTATATATATTAGATACTGTAATTAGGTTTTACCATATTAGGATATTTCTATTGTTAGCTTTCTTGGTGACCACTCTTCCCCGCCTATATATAGGCATCTCATTGTATTGCAAAGATACATTTTATTGAATACACTTTTCTATTTCTTCAATACTGTGAACATTGAGAAAGAATAAGGTTAACAAGAATGCTTTCTATTAAAATATCAAACTTAAATTAATTAATTTTTGCTTTATTAATATTTTGAAAATCGAGAAATTACAGATTAGAGGCGAACTTATAAATTTCCTCTACTTTATCTGGGGAAAGCTCACCTAAAAACAAAATAGGTTTATCATATACACACACACACAGATCAGGGTGGCTTAGGGAGGTAGAGGTAGGGCCAGGGCCAGCCTTGAGATTTATGAGATCTTAGGCAAACTACGAAATGAGGCCCTCTTACATATACTTTTTTGGGTAAATTACAAATACATTCCATGAAGTTTGCTTAAAATATAAATTGCCTCTTGTGGTTTTGAAAGTTACAGGCCGTCTCTTGAAGTTTCTAATTTCATAACAAATTGCGCATTTTATTAATAAATCATCAAGCCAATTAACAGGATCTAATGATGTCATAAATTTATTTCAATTAATAATTTAGGTAATTCTATTATTGAATAAGAGAGCAGTTAGAAATTTCATTTTTTTAATTAATTCTGTTAAATAAAAATTTTTGGCAATGGGATATTTGAAATTTTCTAAACCACAGGGGCAATCTATATTTTAAGCAAATCTCAAGAGGTATTTATATTTTACCCTACTTTTTTTGTAAAAATTTTATAGATAAATGATAAGTACTAATAATTTTTTAATTTGTTAGTAGTCACAAAAAAAAATCACTTGCACAAATAATCGTTAAAATTATAAATTAAAATTTACTTCCATATATTAAGATAAAAAGAAATCATTGCAAAGAGTCAAAAAGATAAAAATTTGATGCTGTTATTTTATAATTTAGCAATATTTAGTTTACAATTGACTCAACTATCACATTTTAGCAGCAAAATCACTAATTAAATTTGCATAATCTAATTATTTACCAAATCTTTTTCAATAGATAATATAACTAATCCATTCAATAATTCTTGTAACATTGTTGATCAAAGGAAAGATTTATTCAATATATATATATATTCAATTTGGCCCAACAACACATATGAAAAAATAAAAAATTGTTCGTTGCTGGTACAAGAATTTTTTTAGGGGCCCTTTAGACTAGGCCTCAATTAATAATAAAAAAAAATGGTAAATTACAAATACATCTTTTAAAATTTTCTTAAAATACGAATTCCCCTTGTGATTGGAAAATTATAAGTATTCTCAATTTTATTTTATTAGTCAATCCATATAATTTTAGTATAGTATGAGAGAGCAGTTAAGAATTTTAATTTTTTCAATTAATTTTGTTAAATAAAATATTTCGCTTAATAAAAAAAAATGGGCCCCAATGTTTATTAGGTCTATTTGAATAATATAGTATAAGGTACTAATGCATTGGGTTATCTACCAGCCGGTCCTATTTTTGGATTTTATTACCATTAGGTTCTGAATTAGAATCTTATGTACACATAAGTCCTAGCCCATCTATTATTTTTCCTTTTTTATCCTTGAGTGTTTTGTGTTGCCCTAAACAATCTTTTGTTCTCTCTCTTCCTCCACCATTTGCGCAGACTCTCTCTCTCTCTCTCTCTCTCTCTCTCTCTCTCTCTTTCACACAGAGAAGAGTACTCATCTCTTTCTACCATTTCTATAGAGTTTCATCGCCGCACCACTACCGTCACATTGGTTGTTCACCCACTATGGCCATCGTCATCAACCACTGCCACCACCATTGTTCACCAAACATCTCCACCGTTCTTCTCTGTTGCCATCAACGTCACCATGACAACCACTACAGTCATCGTTGAGCCATCACCACCATCGCCACCATCATCTTCCACTCGCCACCATCGTCGTCCATTCGCAACCACCATCGATCTACACTCCACCATCAAGAATCCACCACCTTGTTCACCAACTACATCAACCATCACCGATCTACACTCTACATCTCCGATCTTCACTCTATGGTCGCCAATCCATCGATTTAGCTATAGATCTACATTGACCTAGTTGTTTCAATGGTGAAATCGACTCCAAATGACTCCAAACAACACTATTTTTTCATATCTTACTTCTTCTCTTCCTCATCCTCATTCTCCTCCTCCTCTCTCTCTCTCTCTCTCTCTCTCTCTCTCTCTCTCTATTTTTAAAAACAGATTTGCTGCAAAAAAAATTAGTAATAAATTTATCAGTATCTAGTTTTGTTCAGTGACAAATTTATCACTGAACGTATCATTAATTTTTGTTGATTTTGTATTGATCTATGATGGATCCATTATTTTTTCAATGATAAATTTATCAGTCTCTATTGTTTATTATGTGTGTGTGTGTGTGGATTATTGTAAATAAGTGAGTGAACATGATTAAGAGTGAATTATTCAAATTTATTTGTAATTTTTAAAAAATCTATTATCACTGATGAAAGTGTGTCTAAATATGACTGAGTAATTGAGTGGTGGAGATGGTGGCAACAGTGATGTAGTGGTGATAAATGTTATTTTTGTTTGAATTGAAACAATTCAATAAAAATATCATTGGAGGTGGTCGCCAGCGCCGAAGGTGATCGCCAATGACCAGAGGTATCGGTGACCGGAGGTGGTGCTGGCGGGAGGGGAGAGAAAGATATAATAGTGTTTCTGGAGGCGGGCAAGTTGCTGGATAGTGAGTTTTGGGCTAAGGGTAAAATTGGAAAAACATGGTTATGATTTGGGGTTAGGACCTAGTGGGCCAAATTCTGGGGGTCCAAGCCTTGCTTACTCACCCCAGGCTAGTGAGGAGGTGTCTACTGGGGAAAGGGAAGAAGGAGACAGGATATTATTTTATATCCAATATCTAAAACCATAAAACTCATTATAGAATATCTAAATAAAAAAAAAACATTGAATTAAGCATATATTCCTCAAATGAGTGATGTGAAATCTGTTTATTTTAAATCATATCTAAAAGCACAATTATATTATTCATTTTAATGATGGTTTCAGTTGAAATTATAAGAACAAGTTTAAGAGCGAGAGAGAGAGAAGAGAATATGAAAAGAAGAGAGAGAGAGAGAGATAACTAGGAAGAGCCACAAAACGTCATCTTAGGGTTTCTCTCTATGACACTATGTATTTATACTAGGAGCAATAAGTACATAAAGAAAAAAATACCCTTCATCTAACTTAACACTCCCGCTCAAGTTGGTGCATAAATATCTCATGCCCAACTTGCACACAATACGATGAAAAACCTTGCTACCAAACCCTTTAGTAAAAACATTGGCTAACTAATGTTCGAATTGCATAAAAGGCATACAAATCACACCACTACTTATTTGCTTCTTGATAAAATGTATGTCAATCTCAATGTGTTTGGTCCTATCATGCTAGACAGGACTATGAACGATGCTAATAGCAGCCTTATTATCACAATACAACCGCATTGGTCCACCATTCAACAATTCTAAGTCAGCCAATAACACTTGAAGCCACAGGAGCTCACCACAGATGCCATTTGCCATTGCCTGGTATTTCGCTTCTGCACTTGATCTAGCCACAACAACTTGCTTCTTACTCCGCCAAGTCACCAAATTATCGTCTACAAAAATGCAATAACCCGAAGTAGACCGCCTGTCATCAACTACACCAGCCCAATTTGCATCAGTGAAAGCCTCTATTTTCAAATGACCATGATTAGAGAACAAGATTCCTTTTCCAAGTACGGATTTGAGATACCTAAGGATCCGATCAACTGCATCCAAATGCCCTATTCGAGGATCATGCATGAATTGACTTACAACACCAACTACATATGCAATATCTGGCCTAGTATAAGAAAGATATATTAACCTCCCTACAAGTCTCTGATACCTTCCTTTATCTGCACAATCTCCATCACTGTTGCTAAGTTTGTGATTGACCTCAATAGGAGAATCTGCTAGTCTACATCCCAGCATACCTACTTTCTCAAGTAGATCCAAATGTACTTTCTTTGAAAAATAAAGATGCCATTATCCGATTTAGCAATCTCAATCCTAAGAAAATGCCGCAAAGAGCTAAGATCTTTGATTTCAAACTCCTTGGAAAGTTGAGCCTTGATTTAGGACATCTCCTCTACATCATTACCAATCACCACTATGTCATCCACATAGACAATAAGAATAACAATTTTATCTCCACATCTTTTGATCAACATAGTATGATTAGCATGATTTTGCTTGTACCCAAATTTGAGCGTCGCCTTAGGAAACCTATCAAACCAGGCTCTAAGAGACTGTTTCAATCCATACAAAGCTCTTTAATCGACAAACATTCCCTTCAGTGACCGAAGAAGAGAAACCTGGAGGAACATCCATATACACTTCTTCTTCTAGATCACCATGGAGAAAAGCATTCTTTATATCAAGCTGCTGTAATGGCCAACCCAGATTTGCAGCACATGAAAGAAGGGCATGAATAGAATTCATTTTAGCCACTGGAGCAAAAGTCTCCTGATAATCAATGCCATATGTCTGAGTAAACCCTTTAACAACCAGTCTCGCCTTATACCTGTCAATAGTCCTATAGGCCTTCTGCTTGATTGTAAACACCCATTTGCAACCCACAGGTCTTTCACCCGATGGTAGAGAAACTGATTCTCAAGTGCCATTCTTACTTAGAGCTCTCATCTCCTCTACCATAGCTTCTTTCCACTTAGGATCAGTGAATGCTTCATTCTAATTCTGAAGAATGGAGACAGAACACAAAGACGAAACAAAAGCATGATATGATGTAAACAAGGAATCATATGACACAAATTTAGAAATAGGATGTTGAGTACAAGTTTTAACACCTTTTCTAATAGCAATAAGAAGATTTGAATCATCAATAGGAATAGTATGAGAAGTAACCAACGACTCATTACCTGAGGATTCCATAAAGAATTAGGAATTGGAGTCGGAGGTGATGATTGACACGGCGGCACATAAGTCGACTGTTCTCTTTGTCTCTAAGACTAGGTCTGAGATCAAGTCTATCCAACCTACTAGACTCCTCCTGAACACAATCTAGTTTATCCAACCTACTAGACTCCTCCTAAACACACTTACTCAGATCCTTCTCACAATACGGCGGCGCCTCCTCCCCCTTATAACAAATAGTAGAAAACAATGGATAAGAAGAAACAATCTCTTCCATTGAAGGAACCTCCACTTGAAGAGATTGGGCCCTGAAGAACGGCTCAGACTCATAAAAGGTGATATCCATGGTGACATACGTTTTGTGAGAGAGAGAATCATAGCACTTGTAACTTTTCTAGGTGGAGGAGTAACCAATGAAGACATACTGAAGAGCCTTGGGATCCAGTTTGCCCGGGTAGAACGAGAAATGTGAACAAAGCAAACACAACCAAACACCTTAGGAGAAAGGAAATGAGGGGGTACAGACATGGGAAGGAGGAAGGTAAGGGAGTGCTGAAACTAGAGGACACTAGAAAGCATGCGGTTAATGAGATACACGGTGGTGAGAACAGCATCACCCCAGAATGGTTTAGGTACCCGCATTTTGAACATAAGGGCACGAGCAACCTCAAGAAGATGATGGTTTTTGCATTAAGCAAAATCCTTCTATTCGGGAGTGCCAACACAACTGGTTTGATAAAGAATACCATGCCCCTCAAGACATGTGCGAAATTCACCATCAATGTACTCAGTACCATTATCACTCCGAATGACTTTAATTTCGGTTACAAACTGAGTACGGACCATCTTATGAAATGTTTGAAAGCAAGAAAAGACCTCACTTTTGGTGCGAAGTAGTAAGTAAACCTAAGTGACACGAGAATGACAGTCAATAAAAGTGACAAACCAACGATAACCAAACACAGACATAGTACGAGAGAGACCCCATAAATCAGAATGAATAACCATAAATGGAAACAAACTTCTTTTATTAATTGAAGGCTAACAAGTTCATTTATGTTTAGCAAAATTACAAACATCACAATGAAAATGATTCCTATCACAATCCTTCACAAAACTAGGACAAAATTTCTGCAAAACTGAAATAGAGGGATGGCCTAAACACTGATGCCACTGATGTAATAGAGAAAGAGATAAAGTGCTGGTTACATGAAGAGCTTGGCTGGTAACAAAAGATCCACCCTCTAGAAAATACAATCTCCCATGTACTTTACCACTGCCAATTGTTCTCCTCGTACCCAATTCCTAAAAAACACAATGAGAGGGTAAAAAGGTTACAGAACAATTTAAGGAATTAGTAATACGACTGAGACAGTAAATTAGAAGAAAATTTGGGAACATGAAGAACAGAGGAAAGAGAAATAGAGGGAGAATAATGAATAGAACCGGTCCCAGACACAAAAGATAAAGACCCATCAGCCACTCTTACTTTATCCTTGCCATAACAAGGAAAGTAGGAGTGGAAAAAGATGGACAAACCTGTCATATAATCTGTAGCACTGGAGTCAATAATCCAAGGGAAGGAAGAGACAACACTCAAAGCATGTGTAGGAGTACCTGTAGAAGCAAAGTTAGAGGAAAGATGATCAGAAGCAGAAGCAGGAGAAGAATCAAGCAGAGCTATCAGACGCCGAAGAGTATGTAACTCATCATATAGCGTTTCTGGTTTAAAACTGACCCATTCGACTTATGGATTTAGTTTCTTTTCCTTATATAGTTGTTCTTGCATTATTTTCCATTATTTCTCCTTGAGTTGGGCTATTGGGTTGTGTTTATTGCGTTTGGAACAGGTTGGTAACTTGTTTTTCAAACTTTTGGTTGCCCAGAATTTTATTCGCTTGAGCAAAGCTTCTTCGCGCTTGAGCGGTCTTCGCGAACATCCAGTATTTTTGCAGGTCTGTAAAACTACTGAGATTTTGTATTCTTCGCTCGAGCGAAGATTCTTGCGACGCTCGAGCAACGACCTCTGTCTGCAAAACTACTGAGAGTGTGTCTTCTGCGCTCGAGCGAAACAACTTATTGTGTCTGGTCGCGCGAGCAACAACTCTTGCACTTGAGCGAATTATGCGTATATCAATTCGTAAACAGCCCATTTTAAGTCACTTTTTTATCTCTCTAAACATTTCAAAACCGTAATATCTCTCACTCTCTCTCTCTAAAATTCGTCTTTAACCCTCCAATACACTTTCGTCCATTGATCTCTACACCCTAGTCCCTTTATTAAAAAGGTAGAGCTCACCTAGAGCTACCATTTGATCGAAGCAAAGTCCATTTTCGACTCCATTGAAGTTTCACCCTTGGTCTTGCTTGTCTTCTAACTTGAGGTAGGGATACTTTCCACACTTTTTTATGAGTTTTAACTTAATTATTTGTCATTCCTAAACCATATTGTGAATTTGGAAGAATTTGAACAAATCTAGGGTTTTGGATAAAAATCAAAATAGGGGTTTTTCAAATAGGTTCTTGGAAATGGTTTGATGTTGGAAATAATGTTGAGTTGGGTGGAAATGGTTAATTTTGATACTTGAGGTTGTTTTGAAAGAGTAAGAATTTTGCACTAAATACCTCAAATGTTGGTTTTGTACAAGTAATGAAATTGATGTTGAAATTATGAAATTGGATTGATATTGATAAAGATGGTAGAGTTGGATATGTATTATCACTCGCCTCTTGGAAATTTGGAAAGTGTATCTTTATGAAATATAAATTATCTATTTAGAAATATTTGTTTTGGGCTATCGGTGGAGGATAGCTATGAGTGTTGTAGAAATCGCATGTGAATTAGGAGAATTGAAACTATTTTCTCATTTATTTGTATTGAGCATTATTTCGCATTTATACATTGAAAATGTTTATCATTTTGAGAAAAAAGGTGAAATTGGGAAACATGAATTGTATTGTTGAACTAAGTTGGCTTGAGTGTCCTAGGTGAAAGTCCCGAAAATCGCGCGTGTACATGGGTGCCGATCCCACAGACGAAATTTTCGTGAAATGGCAATAGTAGTGCTTTCATAGCCTACGTTTACATGGGTCCCGACTTACGGTTTCCTCCCAACGAAATTTCCGAAAAAGGCTGCATTTGTTTTGAAATTCCCAAATTCACTACCCTATTTTCTATTGTGATAGAAATGATTTTATGAATCAAGACATCAACTTCGCATTGCATAGTTTTGAAAAGAGGTATATAAAAATGTTTTGGCACAAGCATTGCATATGCATCCACCTTATAGCTTTGTTAAGATTTATATACTGGGTTAGATTATTTCTACTGGGCTTTAGCTCACCTTACATGGGCAAAACATTTCAGGTGCTGATGATATGCCTCCGCCAAGGCAATAGCTTGGGAAGACTTGGAATGAGAGCTTCTTTTTTTGTGTGTGTATTTATTGTATTTATTTTGTACAAGCCAAGGGCTTTAATTGTATTGCACTTAAGTTCACTTTTGTTGTAGCCAAGCATCATCTTGGAAATATATAAGCCCTTAGGACATTCTTGTCTGTTTATCTTCCATTCTTTCTTTTAACTTGCAACATATGCTATAGATTTAGGGCTAGGTATTATGAAATGTATGGTATATGTTTCTCTTTTGTAAATCACATTGGACTTAATGGAAGATACTTCTATTATTATTGTTGTCATAAGTGGACATTGTGGATGGATTATTGTAATTATTTTGGGATGTTACAAGAGAGCTACAGAATCACCTAAAGTACTAGTAGAGGATTTTGACAGGCGTGCATGAGAGTGGACAGTACCACCTCAGCCACTAGTACCACCACGGCCACTACCTCTCCCATGATTAGGTCTACCATGTAACTTTTAACAGTGCTCCCGATCATGCCTTTCTTTCCCACAATAATCACAGATAATTTGATTATGAGCACTAGAAGGACCTTTACCCCCTGACGGAGATAGACCAAATCTCCCATCCTTAGGAGTAGAGCAGACTGGTTTTGAAGAGGCTGATGAACCATAGCACTCCATCGACTCTCTTCTTGGAGAACATAAGCATAGTCCTCACGGACAGTAGGAAACAGCTGGCGACCGAGAACCTGAACACGAATCCAAGTTGAGACTGGCAAGAAAGTCATAGACTCATTCCTTGGACACCATCTGCTGAAAGATAGCGACAACTTGCGAACAGGCAGCTTGGAAGTTATAATAAAAATCAAGTTCTTGCCACCTATCTTTCTGATTAAATCCCCGAATCTTTTTTCGTAGTTCATATGTTTGAGCATCATTACCTCGTTGAGAATACATCTGAGAGGCTGCAGTCCAAATCTTATAAACAATATCCATCAACATAAAGGATCGGCTAATGGTAGGGTGGATGGAATTGATTAGCCAAGTCATAACAAGTGCATTCTCCTTATTCCATTTGTCATGTGCTGGTCAATCCTCACTAGGAACCTTAGTAACTCCAGTTATGTAACCCAACATACTATGAGCAGTAATGGCCAACTGAAAAGAACGTGACCAAACCAGATAGTTGCTACCATCTAACTTGACAGAAATCAGTTGAAGAGAAGAGGTATCACCCAGAGATATAATAAGACCAGACCCTTTGGCCTCACTAGGAACCTTATTCCATTTGATTAGCCAAGTCATAACAAGTGCATTCTCCTTATTCCATTTGTCATGTGCTGGTCAATCCTCACTAGGAACCTTAGTAACTCCAGTTATGTAACCCAACATACTATGAGCAGTAATGGCCAACTGAAAAGAACGTGACCAACCATATAGTTGCTACCATCTAACTTGACAGAAATCAGTTGAAGAGAAGAGGTATCACCCAGAGATATAATAAGACCAGACCCTTTGGCCTCACTGGTCATAAGGTTCTTGTTATCATCAGCCATGGACTAAGAACACAACTATATCAAAACAATAGAGAGAACGGTGGAACAGCCCTAACAAACCTCAAAACCAATCCCACAAGAGCCAAAAACAATCCAAAAAATGGCAAAACAGTAAAGTAGATTGAAAAAACACCCATAACTGGACTTGGAGTCCAAAAAACAAGCCCAGAGCAACAACTAAAGTCAAGGAGGGCAAGAGAGGGTCTAGTCGGCTCCTAGGGTTAGGACCCAAGCCACGAATCCAGCAAAAAACTCACAGAACAAACAGATCAAAAAATAGGGTCAATTTTTCTGAAAAATAGAAAAAAATTCAAAAAATAGGCAACAACCATCAAGAAAAATATGAAACTTTTTTTGGGAAATCTGGAGCCCTAGGCGAGCATCCTAGATATATTTTTTTTCTTTTTACATTTTTGAATAAAAAAAAAAAGAAGAACGAACAAGAACAGAGAAGAATAGAAGATTACCTCTGCACAGCTCTAATACCAAGTTGAAATTATAAGAACAAGTTTAAGAGTGAAAGAAGAGAAGAGGAAAATAAAAGAGAGAGAGAGAGAGAAAGAGAGAGAGAGATAACTAGGAAGAAGCACAAAACCTCATCTTAGGGTTTCCCTCTATAACACTATGTGTTTATACTAGAAGCATAAGTACATAAAAACAAAAATACCCTTCATCTAACTTAATAATTTCGAAGGTTGATAAGAATGAATATAAAAGGTGCATTACACACAAGTTCCCTTTTGTGAACTTATACTTCATTAAGTCTTAAATAAGATTTTGAGTGTAGCTATTAGCACCTACTTAATTTTTTTGGACCCTCCAATTCTCACCTTTTTTTTTCAATTACAATTATACCTTGAAGTAAAATTACATTAAAGGCCAACTTTTAATGGAACACCCACCTACCAAATGAAAACAATTAGAATGGCACTCTATAATATTGGACACCCATCTTCATCCTTATCTATACATATTCCTTACCAATCTAAACCCTAATCGTATTATCCTAAACCCACGTATTCATCTTTAATGAAAAACATTTGAAACTACCTAATCAATTACCGTTTTGTTCGGTGGTTTCAAATGTGTTTGGTATTCCAAATCAGTTAATGTTGCAAACAATCCTATTACAGACTCCAAGTTCATACATTTGTGGTCGTTGTCACCATTCGTTGATACTTATAGAGTAATAGAGGACGATGACAACAACTCTGATGAGGTTAGCATTGCATTGGTAAGTTTATCTATCTTGCATTTATGATTCTGGGTTGTTTTCGTTTTGGTATTGTTTGCCGACTGTTAAGGTTCTGTTCTGTAATACAATACTGAATAGAAACATTGAGTTTAGTAATACAGTGTTGAACATAAACAATTTGTTCGGCACTGGAATACCTAACAGTTCCATTTTGTAGAATTTTCCTGCTATTTCTATTTTTTTCTAAGGGTTTTTCCCTCTAAAACCCCTGTACCGAGGGTTTTACCCTGAAATAAACAAAAATAAATAAATAAAATAAAATGTGATAGGGAGTTGGAGGTTACCTAAAAGAAAAAGAAAGAGACCATCGAAGAGATTTCCGACTAAGATACTGTTGTTCACGGTGACAAGCAGAAAGAGACCATCGTTTATGAGAGAAGGAGAAGAGAGAGACAGTCAATTCGTCTCTCAATCGTTTGTTGCTCTCAATCGTTTCTCAATTGTTCATCGTTTACTGAGAGAAGAAGAATAGAAGGTGTGCAAAATTAAGTGGGTGTGCACTTGGGTGTAATGATATTATGAATATGGGTAAAATTGGTATTAAGTGGGGTGTTAAAAAAAAAATTCTTATTCCAAATAAATGGGGGGTCCAAAGAAATTAGGTAGGCGCCAATAGCAGCCCTCATAATTTTTGTTCCTTCAAGTCCCATTAATTTTTAATAGATAAAAATTATCCTTCAAACAATGGTTGTTAATCATTTGTAATTGTTTTAAAAAAAAGAATGGTGATGTAACATTTATTTTGATTTTCAAACTTCAAATCATCATAATTTTTACAATGTATATTTATTTTTTGATAAAATTTATATTTTTTACAATCAACAAAATGAAATCTATCAAACCAGATTAATATTAAATACAAAATTATATAAAAATTAAAATATGTTTTTATTACAAATTTACAATTTAAACCATTTTAATAGTAAGTTTTAACTTACTTAACTAATTATATTTTTTTGGTCTAATTTTGTCAATTTTTTTCAAGTTTGAAAAACTAAGTTTTAAAACTGGAAAAAAATGAGAAATTTCTCAAAAACTGAGAAATTTTTAATTAATACTGGAAAAAAAAAGAGAAATTTCTCAGTTTTACTGGATAATTTCGCAAATTGAGATATGATTAGTTTTGTATGGCTAAAAAAATATATTTTATTTTTATAAAATTTTATATTCGATATTGGTCTTATTTGATAAATCTCGTTGTGTATACTCCAAAAACATAAATTTTATTAATTATGAAGTTTTTAAGTTTTGAAACAAGAAAATAAAAGTAAAATGCCACATCAACAATGTGACGACCGGGTGCGTAGCTCGCCTTGTTTTTCTTTTGATTGTGTTGAGCTTACTCATGTTAGAGTGTTGGGGATTAACTTGAGGCGTTGTCGACCGTTTGGATTCACCGTTCTTGAAACCTTCTTCAGGTTCTTGTCTTTATTTTATTCCAGAGTCAAGTTTTGCTTGTTTCGGAAGGCATGAGGTTGGATCCGGGGTGTCTGGGGTGCAACTAATGAAATTTTTGGCTGGGAGGCAGAACCGCACGTGCGAGGCTTAGGCCACACGTGCGGAAAGGGGGTCGCATGTGCGAGAGACGAGGCCGCACGTGTGGTGAGGAGGGAGTGTCGATGGTGCAAGATTGCTTTTATTGCACGAGCAGAGGTTAGGTGTGGAGGGATAAACCGCACGTGCGAGGGTAAGTGTAGCACGTGCGGCACACATGCGGAAATATGTTGAGTCTGAAAATCTGCTTTTTTCTTCTTCTTGGGCTGAGTGCATCTCACTTTTTTACACACCTCCCTCTCTCTAAAAATATCTTTTCCTCTCCCTTCTCTCTAAAAACATCCACCAAACACCATAAACTCTGATTTCTTCCAATCCCTTGGAGTTTTGACCCAACACCCTTCATTAATTTTGGAGAGCTAACCGAGGGCTTCGTTTTGTGCAGTGGAGGTTGGATTTCAACGCCGTCAAATTTGGGGGTTTCTTCTCTTTTCTTCTCCAAAACTTGAGGTAGGGATTTTCTTTGATCTTTTTCAATACCTTATCTATAGATAGACATGTGGTAGTTTTATTACATAAAAACCATGTTTGTTATGGATTTTTCGAAAATCATGAAAGGGGATATTTGAGATTGAGATTTGTGAAATTGATTGTTGTTTGGGCTAATTAGGGAGTGGTTTAACATGTTCATATTGAGAAAGAGGTAAAGCCCTAGTTTTTGTAATAATGTCTAATAGGTAAAAAGGGTTGAAATTGTGAAATAATCATGTTATGAATTAAGGAATTTGATTAATGATTTGGTAATTAATTTAAGATTAAATCGGGTCTCATGATTTTAGCATTAACTTTGTGTTGGGTTGATTATAGTTGAGTATAACGAATTGGTAGTTTGTTAATTGCTAAAAAGGGGATTAACCATGAGATTTGAATCATTGGGTTACACTTTGTTGAGTTGAAATTGAATGGATTATGACTTTGTTATCCATGGATTGGGTTTTTGGTTAATGAAGGAAATAAGTTTTTTTTTTTTTGAAAATATAGTTGATGTATTGTGAATTAGGAATTGTGGAAATTGATTTTGGAAAGAAGAGGTAATTATAACTCTTTTGCAAATTGAGAAAGAACTTTAGGTAGAAGTTGAAAAGCTTTGAATATTATTGTTGTTGTTGGGCTTTAACATGTTCATATTGAGAAAGAGGTAAAGCCCTAGTTTTTGTAATAATGTCTAATAGGTAAAAAGGGTTGAAATTGTGAAATAATCATGTTATGAATTAAGGAATTTGATTAATGATTGGTAATTAATTTAAGATTAAAATCGGGTCTCATGATTTTAGCATTAACTTTGTGTTGGGTTGATTATAGTTGAGTATAACGAATTGGTAGTTTGTTAATTGCTAAAAAGGGGATTAACCATGAGATTTGAATCATTGGGTTACACTTGTTGAGTTGAATTGAATGGATTATGACTTTGTTATCCATGGATTGGGTTTTTGGTTAATGAAGGAAATAAGTTTTTTTTTTTTTTTTTTTTGAAAATATAGTTGATGTATTGTGAATTAGGAATTGTGAAATTGATTTTGGAAAGAAGAGGTAATTATAACTCTTTTGCAAATTGAGAAAGAACTTTAGGTAGAAGTTGAAAAGCTTTGAATATTATTGTTGTTTTTGGGCTTAACATAAGAATTGGATAATTGTATTACATATATTTAATACATATTGTTTAGAGGTTTTTCCCTTGGTCATCAGTGGACGATGACATTGTGATGTTGAAATGATTATGTATGTGTAGTACACTCGAGTTATTTATGCTTGTTGTACAAAGTGATGGTTGGAAAATGTGCATGCGCTGAGAATATGAGGTACCAGTACCTTCCAGCTAGCGCTTAGAGAACTTGGCTGCACTGGTAATAAGAGGTACCAGTACCTTCCAGCTAGCGCCTGGAGAATTTGACAGAGGTACCATCACCTTCCAATCGGTGTCTGGAAAATTGGCATTTTGTTGAGAAAAGATGTACCGTTGGCTTACCGTGCTTAAGGAAGATAAAGCAAAGTTGTTTATTATTATTGTTACAGTGTGACTGTGATATGTCATGTGTTATGATGATTGTGGTTCTGGGAGACCGAGTTGTCTTAAAGTTGAGTATGTATTGGTTGAGTGTGTGTTGTTTTCACCTCTTGAGCTAAATGGTTATGTGTACACGTGGGTGTATCAAATTGATTGTTGATAGTATTTTCCTTAATATTGGTTTTACGGCATCGAAAAGTGATGAATGTATTTATGCATTGAGGTTGTAAGAAACAAGGAAAAGAAAATCGGATCTTTGTGATTTGTTTCAAAGGCAAGGCAATTATTATGTAATACTTTGTTAAAGATGGGAAAATGAGAAGTAAATGTGAACAAGTTGTGTTATTGAATAAATCGGATGATTTTGAGAAAAGTATCTATGTATGTATACTTTGGTTATAAACCATCACAATATGTATATGATATGATGTGAATCATTCATAATCATAGCTATCTATATGTTGCTATTGTTTAGGATCATGTTGGGATCCTTACTGGACTTTATGTTCATCCCACGTTACTAATTCTTTTTAGGTGATGTTAAGAAGTGCTCGAGATCGAGGATCATCCTTAGTTGTCGGCCACGGGGCCTTTTTATTTGTGGGCGGAATGCCGTTATTGTAAAAGGGTTAAACCATTTCTTTTACTTTTAAAGATATAAGCCTACGGGCAATTTATTTAGTTATACTCCTATTGCATTCATTTTGTATTCAGATGAGGGAATCTTTATTTATTATTTCTCATTGCTGGAATCTTGAATTAATTTAATGATTTTGGTAATGGATTCTGAGTAATAAAAAGTGGGGCGCTATAAACAATACCATTTGAATAAGAGAAAATATATGGTACTTTCGAGGCACAGTTAGGTGATTACCAAAAGTTGTGTGTATATGGAGAGGGTGGGGCCCAATTTATATTGGAGCATGAAACATAATGATGGGTGATTGGTGGATAATATTGCCATGTATTACACTTATAACACCAAATAATTTTTTATTAGCACTTCATGAATTGTTGCTTCTCAATGCCTTCCACCTTTTAATAAAGGTAAAACAATCATATATACATAAATATTTTGAAAATAAAACTCTGTGTTAAAAAAAAAAAAAAGAAAATTCTATTTACACCTCAATTACTCTCAGTTCACACCATTATTTATAATATTTTAATTACAATTTTATCCTTTAATCAAATATCCAAATTGCCCTCATCTCGATTTCATCCCTTCATCAACAAACCCTAACCTAACCTATTGATAGCCACCACCACCGATCGGCCAACCACCACCATCAGAAAGTCATCTTTACCGTTGTTGTCATCGCTCTCCTTCTTCTTCTTTCATTCCGTCGTTGCAGCCATCACCACCCTCCTTTGCAACTTTTCTCCGTTGCTCCGCCATCGCTGCCATTGCCGCTTCGCCTTCCCAGTCCATCGCTACTGCCACCATCCCGTAATCACCACCATTACAATGACCTATCACCATTATGCCTCTCATCACGTTGAGACCACCACCATCGCAACTCGCCTACATCTGATGACCAACCATGTGTAGTCCGTAGAGAGATTTGTGGGATTGCGACGACTGTGCATCACTTCAATGAGGGTTGCGATGGTGGTAGGGCAGTGGTGGTAGGGGCAAAGATGAGGGTTGCGACGAGAAAGGGAGAGGGGTGGACGTCGGTGGCTGACGACCAGCGATGGACAAGGTTTTGGGTTAGGGTTAGGGTTAGGGTCAGAGACTATGAGAATAATTTGGTATTATTTAAAAATTAGCGTTGGTGTTTGAGAAAAAATTAAAAGCTTTCATTTGTGTGTGGTGTGAACTGAGCAGGTGATGTGTACTAAAGGATTTGTGGTGTGTAAATAGAATCACCCTAAAACAAAAAGAAGAAAAACTTAATGGAATATCAACCTTTATCAATAGGACTTTTAGATGATGAACCCTACAAAATAACACTATAAAACTAATCATTTCAAAAGTTCTTCCCAAGAATTCTAAGTAAAACAAAAACCTTAAAAGTTATAAAAAACTCTTTGGAACTGCTACTCAAACAAGCAAAGATCTTTTGTAGTGTTTTTCCTTGTAGTGTTTGTGTAGTGCACCAAAATGACGTCGTTTTGGTGCACATACCAAAAAAATGAAACGAAACGAAATGTAAAAGAGAAAAAAAAAAAGCCAGAGAGAAGAAGACCCACAGTGCAAACAAAGCACTTTTTCACCTTCCTTTCTCACAATCGACTACCATGACCACCTCTGGCAATCACCCCTCATTTTCCCATTCTCTCTCCTCCCTTCTCCTTTCCCAAAATCTGCTATTAACATCTCTGGCGGGCCCCCGCCTACGAGATCCACCTCATCTTCCCACTGTAGACCCACCCCTACCAATCCTTTCTCCATCTCATTTTCGACGAGCCTCTCTAAACCGTTTCTATCCCCACCCGCCCCTGCTTGGCCACCATTGCCAAAGTTTGGTCTTGAGTCTTCCAAGCATGCACGCACTCCCATGAGCACCAGTCTTCACCTTTCCACAGATTCCTCTGGTATTGATGTTGATCCTACCCTTTACCCTTTATAGGAGTATGATAGGGAGTCTTTTGTATCTCACAGCCAGTCGTCCTGATATTTCCTTCAGTGTCGGTGTTTGTGCTCGTTACCAAGCCAGTCTTAAAGAGTCTCACCTTCTTGCGGTAAAACGCATCATCAAGTATGTTAATGGGACCTTGGGGTATGGGGTTTGGTTTTCCACTGATACTATAGCCGAAATTACTGGTTTTTCTGATGCCGACTGGGTAGGGTTGTGCTGATAGGAAAGTACATTCGGGGGGTGTTTTTACCTTGGGAATAATCTGGTTTCCTGGCATAGTAAAAAGCAAAATGCCATTTCTCTTTCCACTGCTGAGGCTAAGTACATTGCTGCAGGGAGTTGTTGTGCACAAATGTTGTGGATGAAGCAAATGCTTCATGATTATGGGATAGAACAGAACACTCTCACACTTTTCTGTGATAACACAAGTGCCATAAACATTTCAAAAAATCCTGTCCAACACTCTCGCACCAAACATATTGACATTCGTCATCATTTTATTCGAGAGTTAGTGGAAGAAGGCCTTGTTGTTCTTGAGCATGTTTCCGCTGAGCATCAAAAAGCTGATATTTTTACAAAACCCCTTGATCTTCTTCGGTTTGAGTTCCTTAGAAAGACCTTGGGTGTCATGCTCGATCACTAGAGTGTTACTTGTTCCTTGAGTAGGTGTAAGTATTTTGCCTTATTTGTGCTTGGAGGCCATAATCTCATTATCATTGATATCTGGTTTTCTTGCATCCAACTTTTTATGTACACTACTCATGCTGCTTACAAGATCTCTTTATTCAGTGTTCATAGCTCATTTTGAATGCCCATGCTCATTAACCTCATGATCTCATTTTGTACACATCCTTGAGATAAATTGCTGCAGGGGTTTCCGCATAAGTGATCAAAGTTCTCTATGGACCACTAACAGTGTTTCTTGTACTTTTACAGTGGAATTGACCGCTACTAGTATATCATGGGTGATGTTGAGTCTCTTAACCATCTACCATCTGTTTTCACTTCCGCGGTTTCTCCCTCAGTTCCTTGAAGTCCGGGCATTAGGAAAAGGCTACCTCAGAGGCACCAACCAGGCCATCCTTTATGATTTCATTCTTCTCTGGTTTGGTTTCCATACTCTTGAGCGTGAATGCCACCAGTGAGTGCCCACAAGAAAGAAAAAATTAAAAATAATAATAAAAAAAGGACTCATTGATTGAGGGGGAGCCTCCGCTTTTACTCAACAAATACCCCGTGATTTATAGTGGTTTGACTTTTCTCTCTGTTGTTCAGTTACTCTTGTCGGAGGTCCAGCCATTCGATCCCTACTAGGATTAACTCTAGCTCAGTGGACTCTCATGGATTGCACACACACACTTTCTTTTATGAGCTCTCATGTTGGATTTTGAGTTGTACATTCTCATGTAGTTTGTGATCACTGATGATATTTTATCTGCTTTGCTCATGATTTCCAGTGTCATTATTTTTAAACATTGCAAGTTTACAGAATTCATGAATTGCGGATTATTTGATCTTAGTACTCATTGTGGCCAAATGTGATCATCCACTCTTGTTACAGGTCTCTCTTCTAGATATTGAGTATCTTGTTTTTATTTTTATTTTTTTAAAAAAAAAAAAAAATTGGTTTTTGTTTTTTTTCCTTCTTGGCTCGAGCGACGTGTTCCTCGCTCGAGCGTGCTTCTGCTTTTGCATTAGACCTAAGAGAGTGTGTTTCTGGATCGAGCGACAATTTCTTGGCTCGCGCGCACCCTGGCGTTTTTTTTGCCCTCGCTCGAGCGAGAGAGTCTTTGCTCGAGCGACCTGTCGCGATTTAAATTCTGCAGGGGTGTCTCTTGAGTTCATTTTTTTTTTTCCTTTCTTCATGTTTCTTCTCTCTCTCTCTCTCTCCCCTAGGGTTTTGGTTCTCACCATTGCTGATCTCGTCTGCGGGTTCTCTCTTGGCTATAGGGTTCTTCGGTGGTCTCTTGTGCATCCCACAACATTGGTAAGTTTGTTTTTCTTCTTCGATTATCCTCCATTTGTCGATGTTATCTTTTTACTCTAGGATTCTCCCTTGTTACTGTTGGTTATTTCTCCTCATTGTTTCGTGTTTCTCTTGAATCTAGGGTACATGGGTTTGCATTTTATACTTTGCATTTTTCCTTGGTTTTTCCCATTCGGGATTTTACATTGGGAAATTTTTCTTATACTCTGCTGCTTTTATGCTCTGAGATTGGGGATTGTTTTTTTGTTGGAATTTCACATTGGGCATTTCATTTCCCTCACCATATATGCCATTATCTGATTATGCTGTCTTCGTTGTTCATATCATGCTGTTTCATTCTATAATGGCTTTCATCATTCATTTTCTCTATGGTTGATTGATGTTCTTAAAATGGCAAATGTTACTTCTTTCCTTTCTATCCTGCTAATGCTAATGGACTAATGTTTTTCTGTGCTCCTTGGTTTGGAATTGGGGATGTGGGGTTTTGTCGGTTCTGGATGGTTATTGGGTGGTCTGTATTTCTGGGTTCTGCCTTGCTCTGTTTTTTCTCTGTCTTTGTCCTGCTTCTGTGGTTTGTTTAGTAATGGCAGAGTCTTCCAAGCGTCGCAAAATGGTTGTCTCTCGTTTCCCTTTCAACACTGCCAAATTTGAGTCGAAAGAAAAGGCCAAATTGTTTAGAGAGACCTTTGCCTCTCGCAAAGTCCATTTAGAGCGCAATGTTTTACCAAATGCTTTTGAGGTCATTCCTATTCGTCCATTGTTCGATTCCTTGGGTGGGGATCAAGTGTTACACTTTTCAGGTCCACAAAATCTAAGTCTTATCCGGGAGTTCTATTGCAACATCCACTCTATTCACAAAGAAGCCTGTACTTTTCAGACTTGGGTTAGGAAGAAGTCCCTTGCTATCTCTGGTGATGTGTTTCGGGTCTGTCTTGCTCTTCCTGAAGTTACTGATTGTCATTTTCCATTTCTTACCCGGTCAGGTGTTGACTTTGATAGGGTTGCCTCCGAGTTATGTGGTGTTGATCAGGTTTGGCCTGCTGGGGCCCTCCTCCAGCAGAATGAGTTGCTCCCCCGGTTCCGTCTTCTCAATCTCATTGTTTGTGCTAACATTTATGTCACCACCCATTCCTCCCATATTACCCAGGACCAAGGCTATGTTTTGTATTGTATTCATCACCGCCTTCCTATAGATCTTCCCGAAATGATTGTTTCCAAAAAGATTGGGGTTTCTGAGGGTCGGAAATCTTTGGGGCTTCCTTATGGCTGTTTGATTACTCGTTTTCTCACTTCACTTGGTGTTCCTGTTTTTGAGGACGATGAGTTTGCACATCCCACTAAACCCATCACCAAACTCACTGTATCCCAGAGTCAGGCTCACGTAAGGGGAGTGTGTCTGGGGTCAGGCATTCCGGTGCAGGTGGTACAGGTCCTACAGGTGATGATGATCCTCTTGCCGAGGAGGAGGAGGTTGAGGCTGCCTATGCTACTCCAGCCAGTGCTCATGATCGTCCTCGCTCTTTCCGTGGACAGCTACAGCACTTGGAGCAGGCTGTGACTCATCGTCTTGATCTCATGGATGCTCGCCTTGATGAGCAGCATACTATGCTAGCACAGATCCTCTCTCTCTCAGCTTCAAGCATCCACCTCCTTCCTAGTGTTGGTTTTTGGTTATTTTCTGAACTCTTTTGGATAGTTTTTTTTTCACAGTTTCTTGTTTCTACTGTATATGCCTGCTTCTGTTTTCCTCCCGGACAAAAAGGGGGAGATTTGTTTTGGTTTTAGATTGATGTACATGGGCATATTGTTGATGTTTTGGATGGGCATATTGTTATTGTTTTGGATTGATATTGTTTTTGGATTGATGTACATGGGAATATAATTTGCAGACAGGATTGATGCAAGGATATGTATACTCATGATGTTTTTCTTCACAGCTCAATTGATTCATTTTTCGTATATAAATACAACTGTCTTGATATTTTTTTTTGTGCATAACAAATCTTTTTCAAGTTTGTGGTGTGCAGATTGGGTGGTTATCCAGATTGGTTTCATTGTTGTCTATCATTGAGTTGTAATTTATTGTCTATCATTGAGTTGTAATTTATTATCATTCCTTGAGTTGTAATTTATTAGATAATTCTTCAAGTTGTAATTGTTTTAGTTAGTTCTTGTGTTTAGGAAATTGTTTTAGAAAGTTTTGTCCGGGTATTGACAAAGGGGGAGATTGTTAGGTCCTATCTTGTCAAAACCCGCGAACAAACTTATTGATTGAGTTGTAATTTTCTGTGCATTTTTGTCTTCCTCGCTCGAGCGAAGGACTGCGTCTAGTTTACAACCTGAAAGAGGTAAATGTACGCTCGAGCAAAGCATTGGTGGCTCGAGCGAAGATCAATGTACGCTCGAGCGAAGATCTGGTGGCTCGAGCGAAGGATTGCATCCATACAAAAACATGAAGGAGTTTATTCCTCGCTCGAGCGAAGAGTTCGTGGCTCGAGCGAAGGCACTAGTAGAAATCACGCAAGATAAGCTCCTCGCTCGAGCGAGACAAGCTTCGCTCGAGCGAGCTTCAGAATCCGGATTTCTATCAGTGATTGGTTTCTTCCAGAACTAGGATTCCTTTTGGTTTTCTATAAGTAGATGGTTTTCTCCTAAGACTAGCGGGACTGGTTTTCTAGATCTGATTCAAGAGTTCTAGAGTTTTGTTTGAAGTTTTCTTCTGAGATTTTTCATAGTTTTCCTTGATGTTCTTGCGAGAGTTCTAAACTTATGAATTGAGATTCATACATCAAGGAGGTTGATACTTTACATTCAAGAGAGTTCTCTTCGGTGGCTTCCGAAGATCAAAGACATAGAGTTTCAAAAGGCGTTTGGTTCTCTACGTAGTCGTTAATTCGACAAGCGAAGTTGTGGAATCAACTTCAGAATTGATCAGTTCCGTGACGAAGGCGTGGTAAAAGAGTTACAGAATTCGAGGACAAATTGACTGGGTTGGGTAATTTGTGTATTATCTTTGTAATCTTTCGTTCTTCAGTAGTGGATTGATTAGTGGCGGTTCGCCCGTGATTTTTGATTACAATTGAAGGTTCTTCAATTGTGATTTTTTTCACGTAAAAAATCGTTTGTGTCGATTTATTGTTTATTCCTAAAAACAAACAATCTAAAATCACTCTCGTAAGTGCTTGTTGATTTTAGATTGAGTGTTTTGAATAATTGGGATTTGGAATATTTTAATCTTGATTTAATCACGAATCACTTAGGATTTTCAAATGTATATGAGATTAACAAGATTATGATCATGAATGCAATGATGTGTGCTATGCTTAAAATATAAGCTCTTTTTTTTTTTTTTTCAATAGGATGCTCAATGCACAACTTTCAAAATAATATTCATTTCAACATTTTCATTTCAAAACATCGGGCCAGTAAGGCCTTGTTTGGCAAAGGCTAAAATTCGGCTTTTTAGGATAAAAATTCACAAAAGAACAAAAGGCTAAAATAGCCAATAAGACAAAATGTCACATCAAACTCATAATCATTTCACTTTTTCTCTCACAACATCACATCTAACTACAAAAAATCCAACCATCTTCCCAAACACAAAAATTTTAGCCTACTAAAGTAGTGAAAAAACTAAAATAGCCCACTAAAATAGCCAACTTCCCAGACAAGGCCTAAATAAGACATTGGAATTTCCTAGAACGTGTCTGCAAGTAGGCTCTCAAGCACTACCAAATACTACTTTAACGGCTACTAACCAGAAGGAAATTGATACCTTTTCCGCTGTGTTTAGGACTTTTACCATGACTCAAACCAACTTAATTCTCAAATCCACAATTACATCCCCTATTCAGATTTACCACGTTATCAACATTTCCAATATTTTCAAAATAATAGCACAATCTCATTGTAAGGCCATGGAAGTGCAATGGATGCATGAAACAATAATCTGTAACAAAATATTCCAAAAAGAAAATATATTTACAGCATAACTCAACATTCTCAATAATTCCAAAATAGTATGAGATTCCTATAAACTCATCAGTTACTCGCAACATATATCCCATATTTCATAATTTCTATTATTTCAATAAATCCAATAAATTCAAGATAACTAATATCTCAAAGGAAATTCACAATCTCCATAATAACACCAATTTTCACATTATTCCAACAATTTAATCCTATTCAAAATCACATTTTCATTTCTCAAATTTTCTAGGGTTTGAAAAAAATTTAGAGTTTTCTTAATATAAATATAACCAAAGTTTTAAATAATGGTGGCGGTTACTGAAATGGTAGCGGTAATACAGACCCGGTTGCGGGGTGTAACTGTCGTTGTGTAACTGTGGCAGCAACTAGAGCCGTGAATTTTTTAATTCTTCGCACAACTTTAAGAAAGCATACCGATATGCATGTTTTTATTTCAGAATCACATTTAGTGAGGCTCAAAATGATTTTAGTATTTTTGTTTAGTTTTAAAAAATGATCCAATATATATACTAATTTTTATGTTAGTTTTTAAGTAGCTCTGAAAAATTTCCTATTGTTGAATTTATTTAATTTTTCATTAATTTACTATTATAATTATGGATAACTTTTCCGATTTGTTAAAAAAAAAATGAATATTAAAACAATAGTCTCATAAATAGAAATTCAAAATACAAAATGTCGAACATAATAATGTAAAAGTACGTAACATGAAATCTAAATTTGTTCAATAAATTTAACTTAAGAGAAATATATCAAGTTCATATTCAAATATAATTAAGTAAAAAAGTAATTAAACCCTGTAGAACTTGAAGATTGGACATTCAAAATATATATAGATAAGATTTTTACTTAAATTTTACGTAACTAGAAAATAAAAAGAGAAAATAGCAATATGCAAAAATTATATAAAAATAATATATATATATATATATGGTGTGTGTGTGTGCGTAACGGCTGTAACAGTACTGTAGCGGCAATGTAACGGCCGCTACAGCCTTTACGTATAAAGCCGCTACGGCCTTTACGTAACGATGGCGGCCGTTGCGGTCATGAATTTCTGTCACACCACTATAGCGGTCATAACGGGTAGCGATGATAACCACCACAATCATTGCATAACGACGTTAGTAATGGTTGCGGTTGCTTTTTAAAATCTTGAATATGACACTTTGAAATTTATATACATATATCATTTTGGTAGAAAATTTTAAACATTTGATAAAATATGAGCAAATCCTAATTTTTATACAATATATGTATATATATATAAAAATAAAAGACCTCAATTTCTTCAAAATCATAACGAACAAAAAATACCACACAATCAGGGTAAAACAAATATACAAAGAGGAGAAGAAAAGTCTCAAAATCAAATGCATCAAAAACGCGATCGGCTCAGGTCAACGAAACCCCCAACACACTATATTTCGTATCAAAATAGCAAGGTGTGATTTGTTTCAAAGGCAAGGCGATTATTATGTAATACTTTGTTAAAGATGGGAAAATGAGAAGTAAATGTGAACTAGTTGTGTTATTGAAAAATCGGATGATTTTGAGAAAAGTATCTATGTATGTATACTTTGGTTATAAACCGTCACAATATGTATATGATATGTTGTGAATCATTCATAATCATAGCTATCTGTATGTTGTTTATTTAGGATCATGTTGGGATCCCTACTTAACTTTTTGTTCATCCCACGTTACTAATTCTTTTTAGGTGATGTTAAGAAGTGCTCGAGATCGAGGATCATCCTTAGTTGTCGGCCACAAGGCCTTTTTATTTGTGGCCGGAATGCCGTTATTATAAAAGGGTTAAACCATTTCTTTTACTTTTAAAGATGTAAGTCTACGGGCAATTTATTTAGTTATACTCCTATTGCATTCATTTTGTATTCAGATGAGGGAATCTTTACTTATTATTTCTCATTGATTTGAAGAGTTTCCGCATGTCATCTCTGAAATTGAATTAATTTAATGATTTTGGTAATGGATTCCGAGTAATAAAAAGTGGGGTGCTATAAACAATACCATTTGAATAAGAGAAAATATATGGTACTTTCGAGGCACAGTTTAGGTGATTACCAAAAGTTGTGTATGCGGAGAGGTGGGGCCCAATTTATATTGGAGCATGAAGCATAATGATGGGTGATTGGTGGATAATATTGTCATGTATTACACTTATAACACCAAATAATTTTTTATTATCACTTAATGAATTGTTGCTTCTCAATGCTTCCACCTTTGAATAAGGGTAAAAACATCATATATACATAAATTTTTGAAAATAAAACTTTGTGTTAAAAAAAAAAAAAAAATTCTATTTACACCTCAATTACTCTCAGTTCACACCATTATTTATAATATTTTAATTACAATTTATCCTTTAATCAAATATCCAAATGCCCCCATCTCTATTTCATCCCTTCATCAACAAACCCTAACCTAACCTAACCTATTGACAGCCACCACCACCGATTGGCCAACCACCACCATCAGAAAGTCGTCTTACCGTTGTTGTCATCGCTCTCCTTCTTCTTCTTCATTCCGTCGTTGCAGCCATCACCACCCTCCTTTGCAACTTTTCTCCGTTGCTCCGCCATCGCTGCCATTGCCGCTTCGCCTTCCTAGTCCATCCCTACCACCACCATCCCGTAATCACCACCATTACAATGACCTATCACCATCATGCCTCTCATTACGTTGAGACCACCACCATCGCAACTCCCCTACATCTGATGACTAACCATGTGTAGTCCGTAGAGAGAGATTTGTGGGATTGCGACGACTGTGCATCACTTCAATGAGGGTTGCGATGGTGGAAGGGCAGTGGTGGTAGGGGCGAAGATGAGGGTTGCAACGAGAAGGGGAGAGGGGTGGAGTTAGTGGCTGACGACCAGCGATGGACAAGGTTTTGGGTTAGGGTTAGGGTCGGAGACGATAAGAATAATTTGGTATTATTTAAAAATTAGTGGTGTGTCTTGAGAAAAAATTAAAAGCTTTCATTTGTGTGTGGTGTGAACTGAGCAGGTGAAGTGTACTAAAAGGATTTGTGGTGTGTAAATAGAATCACCCTAAAACAAAAAGAAGAAAAACTTAATGGAATATCAACCTTTATCAACAGGACTTTTAGATGATGAACCCTACAAAATAACACTATAAAACTAATCATTTCAAAAGTTCTTCCCAAGAATTATAAGTAAAACAAAAACCTTAAAAGTTATAAAAATCTCTTTGGAACTGCTACTCAAACAAGTAAAGATCTTTTGTAGTGTTTTTCCTTGTAGTGTTTGTGTAGTGCACCAAAATGACGTCGTTTTGGTGCACATACCAAAAAAATGAAACGAAACGAAATGTAAAAGAGAAAAAAAAAAGCCAGAGAGAAGAAGACCCACAGTGCAAACAAAGCACTTTTTTACCTTCCTTTCTCACAATCGACTACCATGACCACCTCTGGTAATCACCCCTCATTTCCCATTCTCTCCCCTCCCTCTCCTTTCCCAAAATCTGCTATTAACATCTCTGGCGACCCCCCGCCTGCGAGATCCACCTCATCTTCCCACTGTAGACCCACCCCTACCAATCCTTTCTACATCTCAACTCCGACGAGCCTCTCTAACCCGTTTCTACCCCCACCCGCCCCTGCTTGGCCACCATTGCCACCGCAAGCTCTCTCTATCTCTATCTCTATTTCGATCTCGCCAGTGCTGGTGTTAGCGGGGGTAGTAGGGTGGTTAGATAGTGGAGGGGTAGTATCGGTCAAGCACCTCTCTCTCTCTCTCTCTCTCTCTCTCTCTCTCGCCTATAGATCTTCTCTCTCGTGCTTCTATGGTTTGCTCTTGCGTTTTGTTGCAAAATTATTTTTTGGGGGGTGTGCAACAAAATGACGTTAGTTTAGTTTGCATGTGGCATTTATCCATGCAAAATTCTAATGGTGAATGACAGCGAGACCACATTGCAACAAAATTGAAAATATAGGGTTTAAATTGAAACTACAGTGACTAAACTGGCATTTCATTTAAACTATATGGACTAATGGTTGTTCCTTAACCTCAAAACTCTTTATTTTAAATTCTAGGGATAATTACCACAAAAAAAAAAAAAAATCCAATGTTTGACCCTTGCAACAATATAAACTCTGAGTTTTCAATTTTATCAATTTAAACCATAATATTTTAATTTGTTTTTAATCTAAATCATTTGTCTACTTTTGTTAACTAGAAATGATCATAACAAAATAGTATTTTAGTTATTACATAAAATGTCCAAAATACCCATTTTCATTGAGTTTAATGACTAATATATCCATTTTTCTATCGATTGTACTTAACAAAAATAGACAAATGATTCAGATTGAAAACAAATTAAAAATTCATTTTAAATTTGATAAAATTAAAATTCATGGTTTATTTTGTTACAAGGGTCATTTTTTGTATTTTTGTTTTTGTTTTTTGTGTGTGTGTGTGTGTGTGTGTGTAATTCCCCAAAATTCTTCCATCCAAAATACAATCTTAGTATTTTTAAATAAGAAACTTACGTGTAAGTCTTAATATGTAGACTTATTGTCCAATAAGTCCTGTGAGAATTAATAGCCTTTTTCATCAAACACTGTTAAAAAAAAAATCACTAATTGTTAATTTTCAGCGACAGTTTGAAAATTTTGTCACAAAAAATTGTCATAATTATAAGTTTTAACGACGGTTTAAATAAATCATCACAAAAAGTCACTAATTTTTAACTTTCAGTGACAGTTTGAAAAATTCGTCACATAAAAATGTCACTAATTGTAAGTTTTAGAAACAATTTATAAAAAAACGTAACAAAAAAAAAAGTCACTAATTGTTAATTTTTAGCGACATATGCAAAAAATAGTCAAAAAAATTATTTTTAGCGACGATTTTACTAGGACTTATTTTCAATAGTACTTGATAGGAATGAAGGCCAACTATTAGGACCAATTGGTATTTTACCCTTTAAATAATTTGGTCAAAGTTCGCAAAATCACAGCCCAATTCATTTTTAGTTTAGCAAAATTTTTAGTCAAAAGAAATAGGGCAAATTATACCTATAGTATTATACCTATAGTCTCTATACTTGCCTCTCATGTCAATTTGGTTTATGTAATATTAATTTTGCCCTTTAATTTTTCAAATTGTGTCAATCTAGTTTATGCGATAATAGCCGTTAAAAAATTGAATAAAAATCATAGGCAAAATGAACTATTAAAAAGATAATGAATCATTTCAAATTGGATGCGAATCCTTCAATAACTTTGAAGGGAATTAAAAAAACCATTTTGTCTCTTCATTTTAGTCCAATTTCTAAATGAAATATTATCAATTAGACTAAATTGATACCATGTGCAAAATCGAAAGGTAAAATTGATGCATTAAAATTACAAGAACCAAATTGATATAAACAAACTAGAAGAATTAAATGTAATTTGTCTAAAGAAATTCGACTCATAAAAAGAGAAATTTGTTCCTAAATACTAATTAATTTCAAGTGTAGTTTGACGTTCTTATCTTTGCATCCAACAACATATTCAATCCAAAATATGTTGTGTTCTCATTATAGCCCAAAAGGTCAAATGAAAATAGCAAAATAATAACTAAATTTATAATCGCCCCACAGCAATGAAGCTTAAATAAATAAATAAGCTTAAGTCAAAGAAGCATACCTTATTGAAAAGAGGTTGAATAGTATCGTAATTGCTATCCGAAGTATTACAAAAACTATTGAGCTTTGCATCTGGCTGAGTTTCAGCTTTTCAATTGCAGCAACTCAATTCCATTCATAGCCTTGCAGATTGCAGTAAAACTTGGCAGGTGATGGAGATACAAGTCCACAAGTTTAGGAAACACAATTTTATCTGTTGCTTCTGTTGTTGTTGATGCTATCTCATTTTCATCTCCTTCTTCTTCACTCGAAATAAGTACTTCCAACTTACGACAATCAGATACACGAAGTATCTTAGTTGCATCAGATCTCTGGCTATGGATAATGAGAACATGCTTTCCAGTTTATCACATCTCTCCAGTTTTAGAAAAGTGAGGTTGCGGAGCTGTACAAGTTGAGTAGGACCCTTCCACAAATGTGTCAATGCGGGCATGTCCCATAGTTCTAGCGTTTTCAACGCACTGAAGGCCACCTATAATGCTCCAATTTTCATAAAATCCGATGAAACAAATCAAACTAATATTCCTTATTTACGTTTAGATCAAATCAAATTAACATGCAGAAGCCAAAAATCTTATCAAGATTCAACAATAATCATATACAAAATAATTCTCTTTTCTTGTTATACTTCATTTCATTATAGTTTGAGATTTACAAAAGAGGTTACATACAATTACACATTCACAATTTCCACAGCATGGATCTATAACATGTGATATAATACTACATAAATATTCAAAATTTAAATGCCTAATGGATTACAAGTTACAATGGTTAGAACCCTGTTACAAAAAGAATGGGTCTCTACCCAAACATATAAACCAATGCTTTACAAAAATAAGCAAACAAAATGAAGGAGCATTCATGCTCCAAAAATCACATCATGAGCCTTCAACGAGGCGGAGGCAAATCACCAACAACTACAAATGATTTTGCACGAAGGGATGAACACTAATGCCCAGTAGATATAATATTAACAATGTATATGAGATTAACAAGATTATGATCATGAATGCAATGATGTGCTATGCTTAAAATATAAGCTTTTTTTTTTTTTCAATAGGATGCTCAATGCACAACTTTCAAAATAATATTCATTTCAACATTTTCATTTCAAAACATCGAGCCAGTAAGGCCTTGTTTGGCAAAGGCTAAAATTGGGCTTTTTAGGCTAAAATTCACAAAAAGACAAAAGGCTAAAATAGCCAAGAAGACAAAATGTCACATCAAACCCAAAATCATTTCACTTTTTCTCTCACAAACATCACATCTAACTACAAAAAAATCCAACCATCTTCCCAAACACAAAAATTTTGGCCTACTAAAATAGCCAACTTCCCAAACAAAGTCTAAATAAGACATTGGAATTCCCTGGTACGTGTCTGGAAGTAGGCTCTCAAGCACCACAAAATACCATTTTAACGGCTACTAACCGAAACGAAATTGATACCTACTCCGCTCGTGTTTTAGGACTTTCACCATTACTCTCAAACCAACTTAATTCTCAAATCCACAATTACATCCCCTATCCAGATTTACCACGTTATCAACATTTCCAACATTTTCAAAATAATAGCATAATCTCAATGTAAGGCCATGGGAGTGCAATGGATGCATGAAACAATAATCTGTAACAAAATATTCCAATACGAAAATATATTTAGAACATAACTCAACATTCTCAAGAATTCCAAAATAGTATGAGATTCCAATAAACTCATCAGTTCTCAACATATATCCCATATTTCATAATTTCTATTATTTCCAATAAATCCAATAAATTCATGATAACTAATATCTCCAAGGAAATTCACAATCTCCATAATAGATCACCAATTTTCACATTATTCCAACAATTTAATCCTATTCAAAAATCACATTTTTCATTTCTCAAATTTTCTAGGGTTTGAAAAAAATTTAGAGTTTTCTCAATTTAAATATAACCAAAGTTTTAAATAACGGTGGCGGTTACTGAAATGGTAGCGGTAATGCAGACGCGGTTGCGGGGTGTAACTACCATTGTGTAACGGTGGCGGCAACTGGAGCCATGAATTTTTTAATTCTTTGCACAACTTTAAGAAAGCATACCGATATGCATGTTTTTATTTCAGAATCACATTTAGTGAGGCTCAAAATGATTTTTAGTATTTTGTTTTAGTTTTAAAAAATGATCCAATATATATACTAATTTTTATATTAGTTTTAAGTTGCTCTGAAAAATTTTCCTATTGTTGAATTTATTTAATTTTTGTTACTTTACTAATTATAATTATGGATAACTTTTCCGATTTGTTAAAAAAAATGAATATTAAAAACAATAGTCTCACAAATAGAATTCAAAATACAAAATGTCAAACATAATAATGTAAAAGTATGTAACATGAAATCTAAATTTTGTTCAATAAATTTAACATAAGAGAAATATATTAAGTTCATATTCAATAATAATTAAGTAAAAAAGTAATTAAACCCTGTAGAACTTGAAGATTGGACATTCAAAATATATATAGATAAGATTTTTACTTAAGTTCTACGTAACTAGAAAATAAAAGAGAAAATAGCAATATACGCTAAATTTATATAAAAATAATATATATATATATATATGTTTAACGGCTGTAACAGTACTGTAGCGGCAATGTAACGGCCGCTACGGCCTTTACGTAACGGTGGCGGCCGTTGCGGTCATGAATTTTGTCACATACTATAGCGGTCATAACGGTAGCGATAACCACTACAATCATTACATAACGACGTTAGTAATGGTTGCGGTTGCTTTTTAAAATCTTGAATATGACACTTTGAAATTTATATACCATATATCATTTTGGGTAGAGAATTTTAAACATTTGATAAAATATGAGCAAATCCTTATTTTTACAAATATATATATATATATATAAATAAAAAACCTCAATTTCTTCAAAATCATAACTAAAAAAAATACCACACAATCAAGGTAAAACAAATATACAAAGAGGAGAAGAAAAGTCTCAAAATCAAATGCATCAAAAACGCGATCGGCTCAGGTCAAACTCAACACACTCTATATTCCGTATCAAAATAGCAAGGTGAGATTCTAACTCTAGATATGGTGGATCGAATGTTTGTGTGATAATAAAAAAATTATTTAAAAAAGGGAGAGACAGAAGAAAGGAAGAGAAAGAGAGACGGACGGGGAAGAAAAAAAATGGAAGGAAAGAAAGAAGTGATTGGATTTGTGAACTTCACATTATTGGGCAAAACAATGCCCATCATTGATCTACACAGCAAGAGTTTCTTTCTTCAACACCATTCAGCTTGTTTGATTCCACTGAAATTAATTTTTTTAATTTTTAAAAAATTAAAATTTTTTGTTTTTATTATTTTTATTTTCACTGAATTTTTTTAATATTTTAAGTAATTTTTTAATTTTTAAATACACCTAACATAAATACACTTAAAAAGTAAAATATTTGTGAAAAAAATCACTAAATAGCAAAAATATTTTTAAAAAAATACAAAAATTCAGTATATTTTTATATTCTTGTATTTATTGATTTTTTTAAAAATATTTTATTTTTTAAATATATCTAAGTAAAGTATCTAAAAATGCATAAAAAAAAATTATTTAAAATTTTAAAAATATTCACTAAAAATTAAAAAATACGAAAAATAAAAATTCTATTTTAAAAAATTAAATTTAGAAATTAAAATCAAACACAGTGATTAGCTTTGTCTAGTTTGATGCGGGAGGATAAGCAAGTTTGTTTGCTTGATCTCTCTAGTAGTTAATTGTTAGCTTTTGTTTTCTTTTGTTTTCTTTTTTCTTTTTTTGAACTAAGACCTCGTTTGACAACAAGCCGGTTTAGTCAAAAAGTCAAAAAGTTACTAAAAAAATCAAAAAGCCAACAACTCATACCAAAAAGTCAAAGATTCTTTTTTCTTCTACTTTTTGCACATCTTTTCGTAAAAAGTCAAAAAGTCATCACAAACATATTAATTTTTTTTAGCTCATATTTTAACTAAATAGCCAAAAAGTTACTAAATTAGCCTGTTCCCAAACAAGGCCTAAGCTTTTGTTTTCTTGGCTTGGGCCCTATCTTACCACAAAAATAAATAAATAAGTAAATTACACTAACACCCCTAAGATTTATGTTTAATACAAATCCCTTCCTCACATTTGAAAAATTATGTTCTTCTTCCGGAGATTTGTAATCTCATAACAAATTACCTCTTAAATTGTTGCTGTTATGCTCTAAAATTTTCTAAATGACCATCTTGTCCTTTTTCTTATCATTTTTTCTTCTTATCATCATGACTACATTCTACAACTTTTCATCTAAATTCTACGTAAATATTCTTATTCAATAATAATATACAAACATAAATTTTATATAGAATTTTCAAACACAATGATAGCTCAGCTTTCACTTTAAAACAAACACTCATAAACATGATTTATATTTATAACAACATCATTATCATAACATTTTTTTTTTTGTATAAATTTTTATATATGAATATAATTTTTTATTTTTATTTCCGCCACTATACTTAGATTAGATCAATTTAATCTACATATATTTAAAAGTATAAAATTTATATAAGAAAATCAAAAAAAAAAAAAAATCATTGAATACAACAAAATAAGATAATGTATTGAATTTTTGTTTTTATTTTTTATTTTTTTGTATTTGGTGAATTTTAAAAAAAAATCACAAAATATTATACTTCTGAAGTATATCTAAAATAGGTGGATCTAAAAAATTAAAAAAAAATGGTTAAAATGTTAAAAAAATTCAGTAAAAATAAACAAACTTAATTTTTATGTAAGTTAAATCTAAGAAGATAATTGTTACTTTTTGAAATAACATGAACAAAATATCTTTATTATTTATTATTTTATATATATAAAGGTTAAAAGACAAATATGTCATTTTAATTTGACAGAAAGTGAGTGTAATTTTTCAAATATAAAAGAATCTATATTAAATAGAAATCTCGAGGGTATCAGTGTAATTTAGCCAAAAAAATGGGAGCACCCCACGTGGTCTCTGCTCTCCCATCCAAACTTTATTTATTATTAATATTATTATTTTTTATAATATCTATCTCAATATCTATATCTATATCTATATGTACCTATATATATATATAAAATAACAAATACAATTTTAGTAACACTATAATATTGTGACATAAATAATAAAATGATAATTATTTTCTCATTACAAAAATATTTTGTTTGATGGTACACATTATAAATATCCATAACTCTCTCATAATAGTAAATAAATAAATAATAATAATAATAATAATAATAATAATAATCTAGAGAGCCTCCTAATTTTATTTGAAAATTTATCATAATCCACTTGTCACAACCTTGGGCGCTATTTTATTTAAAAAGAAAACAAACAAACAAACAAAGTGCTCCATAAGATTTTTTTTTATTTAACTTTCTTTCTTTTTTTTTCCTTTCGTTTAGTATAAATAAACTTAGATCTCTTCGTCTGCGCATGGGATACATTATTAGAAAAACTTTATTTGGTTGCGTTATTTTAAACTTATTTTTAATTAATTTTTTCAAAAATTAAAAATTAGTTTGATAAAAATAATTACCAAAATTAAAATTTTAAAATTTCCAAAACTATTTTTCACCCAAAAAGAGAACCATATCAAAATAATGAG
The DNA here is from genome assembly GCA_030407325.1 of Camellia japonica. Classification (NCBI taxonomy): domain Eukaryota; kingdom Viridiplantae; phylum Streptophyta; class Magnoliopsida; order Ericales; family Theaceae; genus Camellia; species Camellia japonica. The sequence continues at coordinate 152,955,791 of JAPPVO010000036.1, read as the reverse complement.
TTTTTTTTCTTTTTTTTTCACCAAACTAATTTTTGATTTTTTTCAGAAAAAAATTATGAAAATTGAATAAGGGATTTATGAAATTTTTAATGGTAAGAAAAGGCCAAAAAAATGTTGATATTTAAAAATAAATTTATTTTTTTGCATATTGTTCTTTGCAAAGTAGGGTTGTAGCACAAGCTCCAAAAAAAGTTTAAAAACACATAAATTACAACATCTGATACAATCCTCTCAAGTGATGGGTCACATCTTTTGTAAATTTCGTACATACATAAAATATATGAAAAAAGTTAGGGATCATGAAAATTTTTTCATGAAAATGATCATAAAATATTTATGATCCTTAGATTACCTTAATTAGTGTGTGGTTTTTATATATATATATATATATTTCATTTCTATAATTAATTTTTGTACAAGAAAAAGAATTAGTCCTACAAAAAAAAAACAAAAACAAAAAAAAAACAAAACAAAAAAGTGTTTAAATAATAATAAATAAAATAAAAAATCCTTTACGGTGCACTGTTTTTTTGTTTTTTTTTTTTTTTTTCCCCTTTGTTTTTGTTTATTTATTTGTTCGCTTTCAAATAAAAGAATCCCCACGTTAAGGTGGCTGTCATGTGGATTATGATAAATTTTCGGATAAATCTGAGAAGCTCTCTAGACTTATTGACAATAATAAGTACAACTTATTGACAATAATAAGTACAACTAGTAATTACAAATGAGTTATGACTCAATCAATTAAGTTCAAAAATAAATAAAATTTAATAATTTAAAATAATTTATTAAGTGAGACTAGAGTATGAAATAATTTTAAAAGGACTCAAGGTGATCCCATTGTTCATATAATTAAATATGAGCCAAAATAATTAAGTGTGGACTAATCAAATAAAACTCAAAAATTAAATTTATATTCAAATCTAGTATCCTTTTTGAAAGGAGATTTAATACTCAAGACTCAAGAATAATTAAAACTAAAAAAATAAAATAAAATAACTGTCGAGCGGGCCTCACAAAGTTGAAATAAAAAAGTAATATAATTTATTTTTATCAATTTAAATAGAATGGTCACCACACAACAAACATAATTAAGAAATTTAGAAATTCATATCAACCCAACTCTAAATAATACCCGAACTCAAAAACACACTAAAAAAATTATTAAACAAGTACCGATAAAAAAACAAATTGAGTTTAGATTCAACTCGTTACAATCTGAAGTCAAAGAAGCATACCTTATTGAAGAGAGGTTGAATAGTATCGTAATTGCCATCCGAAGAATTGCAAAAACTATTGAGCTTTGGTATCCCGTGGAATTTCAGCTTGTTCAATTGCAGCAACTCAATTCCATTCATAGCCTCGCAGATAGCAGTAAAACTTGGCAGCGTTGCAAGATGCAATTCCTTTAGTTTAGGAAACACAATTTTATCTGTTGTTTCTGTTGTTGTTGATGCTATCTCATTTTGATCTCCTTCTTCACTCGAAATAAGTACTTCCATCTTAGGACAATCATATACACGAAATATCTGTAGTTGCATCAGATCTCTGGCTATGGATAATGAGAACATCCTTTCCAGTTTATGACAGCTCTTCAGTTCTAGAGAAGTCAGGTTGCGGAGCCGTACAAGTTGAGTAGAACCCTTCCACAAATGTGTCAATGCGGGCAAGTCCCGTAGTTCCAGCCTTTTCAAGGCACTGAAGGCCTCCTCTGGTAGTTGGCCATGACAAATCTCTTTCAATTTATTTAAATTACCGAGGCATAGCGACTGCAACACAGGGAAGGCTATTTGTGGAACTGGAACCCCATCTGTTGTGTCAATGACATATTCCAGATCCTGACAACTTTGCAAGGACAATTCTGTTAATTTTTTGAAACCATCTTTGTCTAAATCATAGCCAACATTCTTCACACCTACTGCTCGTCTTATTTCTACAATTTTAGTGATCTTGAGAAGATTCTTGAACTCACTCTCCATAAGATCGCTCTCATGAAGATCCTCGAGACTCAACTTGTTTTGTAACTGATAATCACGACAACCTCTAGTGCGGATCATCCTCTCAGATAAATATCTAGTACTGAACCCAATGGTTATAGCGAATGCTTTTAGATTCGTAAGGACCAAGTCTCTTGGCCAGTATGCAAAATGTCGTAGGTGAATGACCAAAGTTGTAAAATTAGACAACCCACGCAGCTCAGTGAAAGTTGCTTTAGCTTCTTCTATCCTGTTTTCATCATTAAAGTTATACCCAAGATACAACTCTTCTAGCTTTGATAAGCTCGACAGAACACCTGGGCAAATCCTCTTCACACCACATCGCAACAAATCCAGTAGCTTCAAGCGACTAAGCCGACCTATTTCTTTTGGCAACTCCTCGATTTTAGTGCCTTCGAAACTCAAAATTTCTAGATTCTCTAACGCTCCTATTACAGATACATCATTGATTAGTCTGCATTCGTATAGTGACAAGCTTCGGAGGTTGGTCAACCATTGCAGGGATGTCGGCAATGATCCTTCTATGTACACATTCAACATGCTAAAAGCTTTGAGTTCCTTCATCCCTCCGTAGAAACTATCTGGGAGCTTTGGTAGTTTTGATGCATAATTGTACCGATAATTGTCCTCTAGCCGTAAAAGATGGAGTTTTGGAAATTCTAGATTAGCAGGCAGCTTGCTCATACCAGTGCATCGCAATGAAATTACAGCATAATTTTTGTGTCGTTCTTTCTCCGGCCATTCTTTCAATGCTTTGTCACATCTTACCATAAATGAATGCTCCTCCCTAGATGCTATTGATATAGCAACATCACGAACTACATCATGGATTTTAACACAACCTTCTCGTTCACCATCCATCAAGAGATAGCCTTTTTTTAAGTCATCGACAAAGGCATGTACTCTGTCTCTTGCTTCCTTGACACTATCAATGGCCTCAAACATCTCTATCCCAACTCCATATCTAACGAGATCTTCAATTGGAATATTAAAATCTTCAGCATATAAGGAGCAGAGCAAAAAGCATTCCTTAATTTCCCTACTTCCTAAGAAGTTGAAACTCAACTCCAGAGATTTAAACACATTTTCTTCTACTTACCTGATGTTTTTTACCATGGACTTACGTAACTGTAGAAGGGCTGAATTCCATGACTGCTCATCTTTACCTTTGAGTGCCCTCGCAACTGTAACAATAGCAATCGGCAAACATCCACATTCATCCGCAACTTTTTTCTGTGTGATATACAAATCAGTACTTGTGTGACTTGTGTGACTTGGGTCGTTGGAAATTCCAGCCATCTCCTCAAAGAGATTCCATGCTTCTTCTTCGGTTAAGAGTTCAACTGTAAATTTCTTTTGAGCATTCATATCGTTGCATACATTATCAAATCTAGAAGTCAGTAAAATTTTGCAACCTCTATGACCATCTCCAAATGGAATTCCTATGTCATTCAGTTCGAGACGCTTCCAAACATCGTCCAATATGACAAGGATATTGGTGCCCCTTAGTCTTTCACACAGTCGATTTGCTCTTCCACGTTCAGTCTCCTCCTTAAATTCCAAACCCAAATTATCTCCAATTTCACCTTGAATCTTCCTTTCATTAGGACTTTGGGACACTACAGCCATCACAACCTCATCGAACAATTTCTCTTCTTTTGCTCTTTTGGCAACTTCTTTCACCATTGTTGTCTTACCAACACCTCCTATCCCACATATTGCAATCATGTGGAATCCATCATCCTTCAGTGCCTCCATGACATCGTTCGTAATCAATCTTCTAGATTCAAAAACCTTAATACCTTCAGTGGATGTGGATTCTATCCCAGGTAGAGGCTCATTGTAGGCCACTTTCGTCAGTTTCCTCTCTTCGTGCAACTGAGCCACCTCTTTTGCCTTGTTGGTTGCTTTCTTACTGAGTGAGTAACGTAACGGCAGGTTTGGACACCACCCATATAGACACCCTTTGTTTGCTTCAACTTCATTTAGAATTTCTCTGGCCTCTTCGCGGCATTTATCAACCCTTTCCAGCCACCCCTTAACATCAAGTCCGATACCTTTTACATTTCTTTTTGCTTCATCAACTGATTGCTGCATTGCACCTCTTTTCTCATCCAACTTATTGACTTCATCTTTCAGATTCTTGACCTTGCTTTTATAGGAAAATAGATAACCGAAATGACGGCCAACTGGAGCCATTAGAAATTCTCCAATCTTGCCTACAGTTGGACCAACAAAACCAACCCAACCAGTAGCCATTTCTCACTTCTATTTCAGTTATGTACCTCTCTCCCTGTTTCTTTTCTTCTTTTTTTTTTTTGCCCTTCTTCTGGAATGCAATATGTAAAACTAGAAGAAAACAAACAACTATTGAAAACAGAATAGTAATTGTTGAACACAGACTTAAAATAGAGTGGCAGAGGAAGAGATTACAAAGATTTCTAGAACAAAAGAAGATATACAGAGATTTCTTTATCCTGGTAAGTAACAGTTGAACAAAGAGAAATACAATTTTGTAGAGGACATGAAGATATCAAAGGAACACTTTGCAAGAGGGGATCTAAAGTTTTTTTTTTTTTTTTTTTTTTGACAAGCAAGGTTGACAATAGAGAATTACAATATAATTGGACAATGAGAACTTGTGTAGTAAAACAGAAATTGCAAAGAAGAAAGTGAGCTTAGTAAAATGAAAACAGAATGCAGAGAATACTGATTTGGTAATTGTTCAACACAGAGTAAATAAAACAGAGTTGCAAAGGAGAAGATTACAAAGTTTCCTACAATCAAAAGAGAATACAGGAATTTTTTTTTGTTTTTTCTGGTAAGCAACAGTGGAACACAGATTTATAATGAAACTGAAGACAGAAAGTAAGTAGAGATTTAAACAGAGAGAAATAATAGAATTGAAGTGGAAGTGGAAGTGGAAGTGAAGAAAGAAAAACCTTGGAAACTTTCTAGAGTGTCTTAGAGATGAAACATGCACAGCCTTAACAACTCAGTCGACGGTGAAGAGAAAAGCTCTTCACCAAAGACAAACAAGACCATTAACATCCATCAAAGAGAAACAATCAGATTCAGAGAGGTTTTGAAGGAGAGTTTGAGGAGGAGAGAACATTTTGAGATCAGTGCAATGCTTTTACACCTAAAATTATTTTATTTATTTTTTTTTTGTCGGGGGGGAACTTTCCTCGTTCCTTCCTTGCTGTGTCTTGGTCTTGGTGTTTTGACTCGGTCCTTTCAAAATTTGCTTTGTGATATTTTTTTAAAAAGTTTTTTTTGGTTATTTACCGCACTGGGAGGGTGTGGGATTGTTTTGAGCGAGCGGATCCTCTAGAGTAACCCTCTAGAGTGATCTCCTAAAGTGGATGATCGGACGGCTCAGAATACTCCTCACCAAAACGACGTCGTTTTGGTGAGGAATTTCAAAAAATAAAAAAATAAAAAAAATACAGATTTACGATTTCAAACTTCCCCCCATATGAACAACTATACAGACGGCGGGAAGAAGCGAGCGAAACGAGAGAGCGAAGAAGAGTTTGCTTGAGGCCGATACCTGCATCCCCGTCGTCGTGTCGTCGTGTCGATCCCCTGCTCTGCTCCAACCGATTGAAATGTATATAGGTATAGTTCGATTTTGTTTTTTTTTGGTCTCTGCTGAATCAAAGTTTCTGAATCTGTGGGTTTGTGTCTGAATCGAAGTTTCTCTTATACATATATGAACAAGCATTGTTTTTAAATTTACAGATTCATGTTTTAGAAGAGACCAAACCCACAGATTCATGTATGAAGCTCTAAATTTTAGTCTGAATCAGAAATTTACACGAATCAGAAATTTACAGATTCATGTTTTAGAAGAGACCAAACCCACAAATTTATAGTTCGATTTTGTTTTTTTTTTGGTCTCTGCTGAATCGAAGTTTCTGAATCTGTGGGTTTGTGTCTGAATCGACCTTTCTCTTATACATATATGAACAGGCATTGTCTTTAAATTTACAGATTCATGTTTTAGAAGAGACCAAACCCACAGATTCATGTATGAAGCTCTAAATTTTAGTCTGAATCAGAAATTTACACGAATCAGAAATTTACAGATTCATGTTTTAGAAGAGACCAAACCCACAAATTTTAGTATTCAGAAATTTCTGAATAGACGAATCAGAAATTTACAGATTCAGACATCAATTTTAGTATCTGAACAATAAGATGGTAATACATTTTTAATTGTAATAAATATCTACCAAAATTAATAATTGAACCTGAAAGAATCATTAGTATGTGGAATTTAAACTTTGAAGCCCAAAACAAACACAACTGAACTCTCAAACTTATTTTAATAAGAGCCAGACTCAGAATTTTATTGAAAGTATTAGTGAAGTACTTATCAAAAAAAAAAAAAAAAAAGGGAACCAAACTACAAAAGAAATACATTGATCCTTAAAGGAGGCATGGCCAAACAGTTTGCAGTGGCTTATGTCCTAGTAGAATTTAAACTGTAAGTCAAAATTGAATCCACTAGTAGAATTTAAACTGTAAGTCAAAATTCAATCCACCAGGAGTATGCAGCACTGTTTATTGACTGAAGCAACATAAATAGTTTAGGTAACATATATATATATATATATATTTGAATTCGATTCTCTTTCTGCTTCATTATTATTGAATTAATTGAAGTATGATTTTGTGCTTATCATTTACGGTGTCACATTAGTATGTTTACAAAACAATATGGTTAGAATTGGATGCTTCAAATTATTTTGAAAAATACTTGCTTCAAAAATAATTATTTCATACCCTAATTTTTCTTTTACAGTTCCTTGTTTGATATGGAACCTAACAATCATGAGAATGACGGGGTTCAGTGTGATTGGAAGCCTAGAGTTCAGTGGGCTAAGCAAAAGCTGTGTATGAAACTAATCTTATTGAGAAGAACCTAATGAAGAATGGATAGTACAGGATACAAGGGAGGTTTTTTTCTTATGGAAGAGGTAGCTGAGAGAGTTAAAATATTGGAAGGAAACTGACAATTGAAAAACAGTGTGCAAGCAGGGCTGGTTGGTATGACTTGGGTTTGGTTTAAAAAAAAAAATAAACTCAATTACATTTCTCTTACATTCCTCTGTCTTCCAAACTGAGAATGCCCATTTTATGATCAACCAGAGAAATACTAAATTTAAATTACACACAGATTAAATTATACAAATAGAGGGTCATTTCAAATTACACACAGATGCCCATGTTTGGAATTTAAATACTACATTTATGTGTGTCATATAATTTAAATTACACACAGATTAAATGCCCATTTCAGGCCCATTACACACAGATGCATATATATGTATATATAAATATATTCATAAATTTCTTTGATAAAATATATATATAAATATATATTCATAAATTTTTGTTACATACTGTTATCTACACACAGATGCATATATATATATATATAAATATATTCATAAATTTCTTTGATAAATATATATATATAAATATATATTTTGTGCAATTTTTGTTACATACTGTTATCTACACACAGATGCATATATATATATATATATATATATAAATGCCCATTTCTTTGATTTAAATTACACAGAGATGCATATATATATAGTTCGGTTCCTCTAAGCATAGATTGAAATAAATCATGTAAAAAGTCTCAAATCAAACCGTAAGATCATATTTTTTGATTTTTTCCCTAATTTTTGGAATCAAAGCCCTAATATTTGAAGTTTAGAGGATGAACGAACCTGTGGTTTTTTCTTTCAATCTGTTGGAGGATGGTGGCAGAGGGCAGCTGTCGTGTGGCAGCGGCAGCGGCAACGGTGGCGAGTGGCAGCGGCGACGGTGGCGAGTCGGAAACTCTCAGCCCTTCTCTCTCTCTCTCTCTAATTTCAGATCTGCATTTCCATAGAGTAATCGTTGTTTTCAAATCCCTAAATCTGTATTTTTTTTTTTTTGAAATTCCTCACCAAAACGACGTCGTTTTGGTGAGGAGTATTCTGAGCCGTCCGATCATCCACTTTAGGAGATCACTCTAGAGGGTTACTCTAGAGGATCCGCTCGCTTGTTTTGAGGGGGACTAATCACTGTTTGGATTAGATGCGAAAATGATAATTTTGACCCTCTACTATTTAATTATGTATTATATTTAATAAAATTAATAAATTTTAAATGTCTCAATTTAAAAATAAAATAATTTATTTAAACTTTTATTAATGTTTTATTTATTTAATTTTTTAAATAATTTTTATAGATATTTATTGATGTTTAATTTAAAATTTTGTTTATGTTTTATTTAATTTCATTATTTAAATTTAATAGATGTTTTATTTAAACAATTAAATGTTTAATTTCAACAATAAATAATTTCATTTATTTAATTATGTTTTATTTAAACATTTTAAACATCTGTACATCAACATGTTATTAAATTATTTCAACATCTGTACATCAACATGTATATTTATTTAAATCTATTAAATTATGTTTTAATACATCAACATTTGATTACATCAACATTTGTTAATTGTTAATTACATCAATATTTGTTAATTGTTTAAACATAATCTGTACATCAACATTTATTTAATGTTAATTGTTAATTGTTAAACATAATATGTACATCAAAATAATTTCAATGTTAATTGTTTAAATAAAAATTTAAACATCTAACCATAGTATGTTTAATGTTTACTAAAAATTTTTATTTGTTTAAATAAAAATAATCTGTACCAGTCAAAATTTTTTATCAATATTAGTATGTTTAATGTTTATTAAAAATTTAAAATATTAAAGATATGTTTAATATTGCTATACTTAGTAAACAATTAAAAAAGGGTAAAATAGTTTTTTGTTTCATTTATCCTATCCAATCCGTCCAACCAAACGTTGGATTCACTGAAAAAACAAAAACAGGATACATATCCAATCCAACCAAATAGTCCGGGGGATTCACAATCCCAGGACTCAAGTCCGATGAATTCTAATCCCCTTTTCCAGTCCGTCCAATCAAACACACCCTAAGGATAATATACCTTGAAAAAATAAAAATACTAAACCCGGCTCTTTGGATTGAGATGCTTTTCACGGTTCAGACGCATTATTTTAATCTCTACATCTATTCATTGGACAAAGTTAAATACTTTTTTGCTTTCATGGAACACATCCCATGTGATGCGGTGTCCCACTTTGCTTTTGTTTACTTTTTGCTTTTGTTTTTCCTTTTCCATTTGATTAATTGTTACAGTATTGACTAGGCCGAGTAAGGTTTAATTTGGTTTGATTTAACAATAAAATTTTGTTTAGAAATATGTTATTTTAATAATTTTTAAATTTTTATAAAAATATATATATATATATATATATAATAAAAAATAATATAATTTAAAAAAGATAAAACAATAATGTATGTGATTTTAGATGTTCTCAAACAATCCGTAAATTAAAATTAAAATCAAATCATTATTGATTATTTTAGGAAAATTTAGAATTAAATTAAATTATAAAAATTTTATAATCAAATCAATGCTATCTGATTGTTTCAATTTAAAATCACGAATTTATATCTTGTCATTATTCATAAAATGATTATAAAACGTCATTTATAATTTTAGGAATGCAATCTGCAAACTATTTCAAAATTTTAGGTAATATTATACATTTACCCCTTTAAGGCAGGTTTGAGGTAATATTATGCATTTACCGCCTTTAACGGATGTTTGATTGACAGTATTAAAATATGATATTATAGTTATTAATCTGTGAACTCAATAATCTTGTGTTTGTTTTAGGATTATTAATCCACGGGATAATTAATCCAACAAATTATTAGGATTATTAATATTGAGGTAGGGGCGAGATATATATCCTAATCTAAGAAATAAAATAAAAAGACTCTTTTACCTACTAATCCAATGCAAATCAAACAATGAAAAAGAAGATAATTTATCCTGCTAATCAATTGAATAGTGAATACCATATTAATTAATGGAATTATTAATACTTTCACTATTAGTTTTGTAAATCGAACATAGCCTAAGTTTACAATTGTGAAGGGTTGGCCCCTAAAAAAAAAAAAAAAAAAATCCTTCTTCAAAACCCTCAATTGTTTCTATTCTTTGTAAGAAAGGGTTCAAGAAAGTAGTTAGAATATTCGAAGATCTTCGAAGATTCTCTCGAGAGAATATTATGAGAGGCTTAGATTCTTCAATGGTCTCAACTCAAGAACACAATAACACAAGGAGATGATGGAGATAAGAGATTGGGTGAAGAAGAAGGCAAAATGGCTAGAGAGAGGAATAATGCAAGGCTCTCCCATGGATCTCCCACTTTCACTCTCAAGGTTGATAATGGAAATGGGAAATTAGTTCTTTCCCAAGAGTCCTCTCTCCAAAATCCATCCCTTGTAAGCTATGGGTGGGTGCTATTTATAGCACCTCATGATGTAGGACGGAGCCCATGTGCAAGGCACATGGGAAGTATTCTCTCTAACCATTTTGTCCGAGGAGGTGATCTCTCGAGGAGGTGAACTCTCCGAGGAGGTGACCTCTCCGAGGAGGTGATTTCTCCGAGGAGGTGACTTCTCCGAGGAGGTGATTTCTCGAGGAGGTGACCTCTCCGAGGAAGTGAACTCTCCGAGGAGGTGATTTCTCCGAGGAGGTGACCTCTCCGAGGATGAGAAAACCCCGAAGAGGAGATCAATCCCTCGGCGAACCCTTCTTCTTAGCCACACCTAACCAATGATCCCAATCATCCCACAGGGTCAGGGGTAGTCCCAGAGGACGTCCTGCCGCATCAGGGTCAGGGGTAGTTCAAGAGAACGTCCTGCCGCAAAATATTGCCGAGTCTCAGGGACCCCCTAGATCGTGCCACCTCGACCCGGGTATAGGCTAGTTTAACCGAAGAGGAATTTATCTCCACTCACCGTCCTCGGGATCGGGTCCTTTGTTCGAACTCCATTACGCCCATGGTTCTGGTACGTAGATCCCGGAAAGCTCCGAGCCCACAAGTGTTCTGGGACTCATTAACGGAGCGACTTCTAGATTGCATTTGAATCTGTTCGAAGCCAAGTGCTTCGGACCTCTAGGTTCGTGGATCCGAACCCTTTCGAGTCCGAGTGCCTCGGATCTCTAGGCTTGCTTAATACCCTTTCGAGTCCAGGCCCGAGTAAGTTTCTAGATTCGTGGATCCGAATCCTTTCGAGGCTTAGAGCCATTTAGCCCGTTTGATGGCGATAAATCCGGGTCCACCAATCTTGGGCTTGCGATAAATTCAGGCCCACTAATCTTGGGCTATTGGGCCTAACTAATTTAGTGGGCTCAAATTAGCCCCTCTTACATTCTTCAATTAGAGTCATCTTACAATATTGTATATATAGTATGTAAATTATGGTTCAAATGGATGTTAGTTTCAAATCATTGTGTCTATGAGACCAACAAATTATCAAATCAAATTAGTTACGTCTTATTATGATGTTTGATTATATCTAGAAATAGTATCAATTACGATTCATTGTGATTTTTAGTTATTACTAAAATAATCATTAATTATATGACTCAAATTGGTTTTAGTTATGATCCATATTTGTATGTTTTTATTTTAAAATTTTTTTAGTTTGTACAAGTGTAAAAAATACTTTATAATCCAATTTTGATACTTTTTTGTTTTTATTAATGAGTATTAGATATTGATTAAAAAAATTATTTGCAAATTTAATGATAATGTTCAATTTTTATGTTTATAAAGTGAATTAACATACATATGAAACTTTGGTAAAAATGTACAAAAATTAATGTATAGTTAATTTTTAATTGTATAGAATTTGGCCTCCTCTTAACAAGATTTCTATGTCCGCCACTGAAAGTGAGACTCGAAACCTAGACCTAAGGTCGTAAAGGGGGTCCTTACCACTTGAGCTACCTTGTCTCTTTAAATAAAAATAAAATAAAATAAAATACTCATGGCATGCTATCAATAAAAATCATAGTGTTAAAATATTTATGATCCCTCCTTATGATATAATTTTTATTATATAAATATACTATAAAATAAAATAAAAAATAAATTCAAAATATTATGATAAATTACATTGACCTATTTGAGATTTAAAAAAAGGGTAAATTACACTGACACCTCCTAAGGTTTAATCTAATTACATTCCACCCATGTGGTTAATATTTTTATTTCACAAATCTCTTCCTTATATAAAAAGTAATAACTCTTAATAGAAAAATAGATGAAATTACATTGGAAAAAAAATAAATAAAACAAAGGAAGAAAAAAATAAATAAATAAAATAAGAAAAAAGAGATTACATGAGTTTAATATTTTCATTTCGTTTAAATAATTATAATAACTAGAAGTTTAGTGTAATTTTCTAAATATCAAAAAATAATAAATATTAAACATAAACCTTAGGAGTGTAAGGGTAATATACCTTGAAAAAATAAAAATACTAAACAGCGGTGCTAGAGGCCTCGAATTTGCCTCAACAACATATATATATATATATATATATTTGGGTGGTGGCTGTGTTAGTTAGTTTTTTTTTATTTATTTAAGGGTGGTTTATGTGTAAGAATGTGTCAAAAAAATTAGACATTCTACACCAACTCATCGTATAAAATTATACGAAATTAACAAAATTTAACCAATAGCCTAACTGATCAGTCAATTTTTTTACTTAACCAGTCCAACCTAATTGACTGATCAGTTAAGCTGCTGGTTAAATTTTGTTAATTTCATATAATTTTGTACGGAATGTTTAATTTTTTGGCACACCCTACACATAACCACATTTAAAAAAAAAATACTAAACCAACATAACCCAACAAATAAAATAAAATAAAATAAACCAACATAGGGTAACAAATGAAGGAAAAAAAAAAAAACTCAGCTTATGTAGTTTGATAAAATGAGTAAGTTGGGTTAGACTGTATCAGACCATACAGACTGAGTTAGTGTGAGATGTCTAATACACATAACCACCTTTACAAAAAAAGAAAAAAAAAAAGATTAAAAATAAAAAATAAAAAAAACCAAACACACAGCCAAAAAAAAATTGAATTTTGAGACAATTTCGAGGCCTCAAATTCCAGGCCTCAAAACATTAAATATCAAACCCGGCTCTTTGGATTGAGATGCTTTTCATGGTTCAAACGCATTATTTTAGGCCAAGTTTTGCATATTTTTAAAAAGTCAAAAAATTATTTAAAAAATTAAAAAATTATTACTATTTATAAAAAAATATAAAAAATTAATTTTCCACAATTGAGTACAACTCAGAATCTGTAAACTTCAGCTCTATTATGCGTTTGTTAAGAAATATTACACAGTTTTGGTGCAATTTTCACACACTGATGTTCGGCCTGTGGGGGCCATCACGGGTCCCGTTTTGATAATCTAAACCGTTTAATGTGTAGAACTCGTCGAGTACTATATGTCTGTGAAAAATCACATTGATCGGATATCGATAACTATATGATCAAACCAGTTTTGTATAAAAAAATGGATGATGTTATAATTAACGATTGAAAAAAAAACAAATCTAATCAGATAGCTATCTATATCTGATTGACGTGATTTTTTATAGACATATAGTACTCGACGAGTTTTACACATTGAACGGTTCATATTATCAAAATAGGACCCGTGATGGCCCCCACAACCCGAACAAAACCGTCCAGTGCAATTCCCGAAAAGTAACCAATCATTTTTTAGCATCAATTCAACTACCCAGCAAAGTATGGCTGCCCAATTCTCAATCCTAATCTTCCCTCACACACTAATTTATATAATTTTGTAATACACATTTTTCTATAAAAGTCAAAAAGTTAACTCAAACAACCATATTTTTTTTCTTAATTTTATAATAAAAAAATCAAAAAATATATTTATTTAAGACACCCCAAACAACCTCTCAATCCCGCATCTATTCATTGGACAAAGTTAAATGCTTTTTTGCTTTCATGGAACACGTCCCTTGTGATGCGGTGCCCCCACATCTATTCATTGGACAAAGTTAAATACTTTTTTGCTTTCATGGAACACGTCCCTTGTGATGCGGTGCCCCCACTTTGCTTTTGTTTTACTTTTGGCTTTTGCTTTTACTTTTACTTTTACTTTTACTTTTGCTTTTGCTTGTCCTTTTCCATTTGATTAATTATTACAGTATTGACGAGGGCCGAGTAAGGTTTAATTTGGTTTGATTTAAGAAAAATTTTGTTTAGAAATATGTTATTTTAATAATTTTTTAATTTTTATAAAAAAATCATAATTTAAAAAAGATAAAAAGACAATGTATGTGATTTTAGATTGTTCTCAAACAATTCGTAAATTAAAATTAAAATCAAATCATTATTGATGATTTTAGGAAATTTAGAATTAAATTAGATTATGAAAATTTTATAATCAAACCAATACTATGTTGATTTTTTCAATTTGAAATCACGAATTTTTATAACCTTGTCATTATTCATAAAATGATTATAAAATTGGGGGCACTGCCCTTGCAAACTATTTCAAAATTTTAGGTAATATTATGCATTTAAGGCATGTTTGAGGTAATATTATGCGTTTACCCCCCTTAACGCATGTTTGATTGACAGGATTAAAATATAAGATTATAGTTATTAATATGTGAACTCAATAATCTTGTGTTTATTTTGAAATTTTGTTTTAGGATTATTAATCTACTGGATAATTAATTCAACAAATTATTAGGATTATTAATATTGGGGTAGGGGCGAGATATATATCCTAATCTAAGAAATAAAATAAAAAGACTCTTTTACCTACTAACCCAATGCAAATCAAACAATGAAAAAGAAGATAATTTATCCTGCTAATCCAATTGAATAGTGAATACCATATTAATTTAATAGAATTATTAATACTTTCACTATTAGTTTTGTGAATCAAACATGGCCTAAGTTTACAATTTGTGAAGGGTTGGCCCCTAAAAAAAAAAAAAAAATCCTTCTACAAAGCCTCAAATTGTTTCTATTCTTCAATTAGAGTCATCTTACAATATTGTATATATAGTATGTAAATTATGGTCCAAATGGATGTTAGTTTCAAATCATTGTGTCTATGAGACCAACAATTATCAAAATCATTAGTCACGTCTTTTATGATGTTTGATTATATCTAGAAATGTATCAATTACGATCCATTGTGACTTTTGGTTATTACTAAAATAATCATTCATATGACTCAAATGGTTTTAGTTATGATCCATATTTGTATGTTTTTATTTTTAAATTTTTTTAGTTTGTACAAGTGTAAATAAATATCTTTTTTGTTTTATGAATCCCAATTTTGATAGTTCATTTTTTTATTAATGAGTATTAGATATTGATTAAAAAATTTATTTGTAAATTTAATGATAATGTTCAATTTTTATGTTTATAAAGTGAATTAACATACATATGAAACTTTGGTAAAAATGTACAAAAATTAATGTATAGTTAATTTTTAATTGTATAGAATTTGGCCACCTCTTAACAAAATTTCTATGTCCACCACTGAAAGTGAGACTCGAAACGTAGACCTAAGGTCGTAAAGGAGTCCTTACCACTTGGGCTACCTTGTCCTTTAAATAAAAATAAAGTAAAATAAAATACTCATGGTATGCTATGAATAAAAAGTAACAACTCTTAATAAAAAAAATAGAAAACATTACATTAGAAAAAAAAATAAAACAAAGAAAAGGAAAGGAAAAAATAAATAAATAAAATAAGAAAAAAGAAAGTACTTGAGTTTAATATTTTTATTTTGTTTAAATAATTATAATAATTAAAAGATTAGTGTAATTATCTAAACATAAACATAAATCTTAGGAGTGTAAGGGTAATATACCCTTAAAAAAATAAAAATACTAAACTCGGCTCTTTGGATTGAGATGCTTTTCATGGTTCAAACGCATTATTTTAATCTCTACATCTATTCATTGGACAAAGTTAAATATTTTTTTGCTTTCATGGAACACATCCCATGTGATGCGGTGTCCCACTTTGCTTTTGTTTTATTTTTTGCTTTTGCTTTTACATTTGCTTTTGCTTTTCCTTTTCCATTTGATTAATTATTACAGTAATGACTAGGGCCGAGTAAGGTTTAATTTGGTTGGATTTAAGAATAAAATTTTGTTTAAAAATATGTTATTTTTTAATTTTTACAAAAAAAATATATAAAAAATAAGAAAATAATATAATTTAAAAAAGATAAAAAGATAATGTATGTGATTTTAGATTGTTCTCAAACAATCTATAAATTAAAAGTAAAATCAAATCATTATTGATGATTTTAGGAAATTTAGAATTAAATTAGTTTATGAAAATTTTATAATCAAATCAATACTATGTTGATTGTTTCAATTTAAAATCACGAATTTTTATAACCTTGTCATTATTCATAAAATGATTATAAAATATTATTTATAATTCGTTCAAACATTAATATATCATCATTTTACAAATAAAAATATTTTAGATAATTATTTTAGAATTAATTCTATTACTATACAAAACACATTTATAAGAGTAAAAGGTTAATAACTTATGTATATGACTGAGATACTAATAAAATATTTGAGTGACTTATGTTAAATAAAAAATTATATATATATATAAAGAAAAAAAGGTTTGGCTTTTCTCACGTTGTCATCTTAACTTGAGAGAGGGCTTGGGTTTAGTAGGCCCATTTTGGTGATTCAAACCGTTCACTTTTTAGGACTTCTTGAGTACAAGATTCATTCAAAAAATTCAAAATAATTGGATATCGATAGCTATAAGTTTTATATCATATTTGTTTTACAAAATGAATGATAGATATAACTTCAAGAATAGCCATTCATTTTTTCTAATGCAAATTTGATTCAAGCATATAACTATTGATATCCGATGATCTTTATTTTTTGCATAAGTATTCTACTCAACGAGTTCTGAAAAATAAATAGTTTGGATCATTGAAATCGGTTCTAAAATAAGTCTACTAAGTTCAAACGCTCTAGATGGCCAACTTGAATGAAGTCAAACTCAAAGAGAAGAAATTTGTGAAAAGTCCATCACAAAAAGAGTATAAGATATTAAATCAAGGGTAAAAACTTGTTTGATGATTATTGATAAGGACATGTTGGAAAAATTAGGCTTCTTTCATATTGGTTTGCTTAACTTGACAGAACGTTTGGGCTTAGTACGTCTATTTTGGCACAGATTTTGATTATTTGAATTGTTTACTTTTTAGGATTTGTTAAGTAGAATATTCATATAAAAATTATGATGATCAAAAATCAACAACTATTTATTTGAATCAAACATGTATTACAAAAAAATGAATAGCAATTTTTGAAATTATATTTGTCGTTTATTTTTTAAAAAACAAATATGATTCAAACATATAGCTACTGATATCCAATTATTTTTATTTTTTGCATGAATATTTTACGAAACTACTTTTAAAGAGTCAACAACTCAGATCACCAAAATCTATTAAAAAATTAACCTACCAAGCCCAAACGTTTTCTAAAGTTGTCATCTTAATGTAAGAGAAGCCAAACCCTTGTTTGAAATGGGTTATTATTTAGTTCTCTCTTGCCATAGTAGAAATTCAATTAAATTATGTTTTTGACTTTGATTCATTTAAGAGTAAATTAGTGATAAATCTAAACTAATAAGAAGGGTATAAAACATTAGGTTCAGTGGATATTTTTTATTGGTGAGAAATCCACCATTTGTGAAATACTTTAATGAGAAGTCCTTTTATTTGTTTTAAAAAATATTTGTTTCCAATTTTATCCCTTAATTTATCTATTAACTTTTGTTGACTATCAGTTCAAAAATTTTCCCTATATGTTAAAATTTTTTCCCTATCTATTCAAAAAATTTCCCTATCTGTTTAATTTTTTTCTTATCTATTCAATTTTTTTACCTTATCTGTTTAATTTTTTTTCCCTATCTATTTAAATTCTGTGGATTTCTCTCTATCTGTTTAAAATACGTAGATTTCTCTCTACCTATTCAAATTATCTTATTCAAAAAATCTATATGTTGAAATTATTTGTTGAAAAAATCTATCTATTGCAATTTATCTATTCAAATTCTTTTATCTCTCTTCTTACTATTTGTACAAATAAAATTCAAATTCCACAACACAACAACAACAAATCTCTATGTTTTGAAAATCTATCTATTTAAATTCAACAACAACAACATGTCTCTTCTCATGACCAGAGTCCACTAATATTGCAGTACTTGCGTTGTTGCAATGAGTATAAGTATAATCCTTCAAGGTAAAAAAAATGAAACTGAAAATATATGGTAATGAGAAGCCGAACAAATTAAAAAAATTCGATTTGGGGTTACCGAAAATGTATCTTTTATTCGATAGTTAGTTACCAGACTTATATTTTTTGTTCAGCAATGTGATGTTTGACTATTTTATTTTGCTCTATTTCGAACCACCAAACGAAAGTCGAACACCAATCCAGAAAAACGAAACAAAAACCTACCAAATAAATAAATAAATTCATAATTTCACTTTTTTGTATAAGAGAAAAGAAAAATTAAGAAAGGAAAAAGAGGAGTAGGGATTGAAGACCAAGAGGTGTAAGGAGATAACAAAATATATTTAATTTTAGTATTTTATCCTTAAAGGTAATTTCACACATGGATAAAATTGGGAGAAAAAAAAAAAAAAAACTCATATGAAAGGTGTAAAGAGGTAAAATAGTGGTGTAAGTAGAATCACTCACATATATTAAAATGTCAATAAGACAAAATGTCACATCCTACACACCAATCAATTACTTTTTTCTCTCACAAGTATCTGTTCAGTCACAAAAAAAAAATTCATAAATCATCTCAAACACAAATTTTTAGAAAATACTAGAAGCCCCAACATTTTAATAATTTAACATACTTTTACAATAATTTCCGATTAACAACACATTTCTATATAAGCATTATGACCCATTTTCACGTTTTGTCCAATCAAAACTTCACTCACCTTATATTTTAGTTGATTATATTTGATAAGAAAAGTTGTAAATTTTAATTGATTATATTAGATAAGAAAAGTCGTAAGGAAATATATTGGAAAAACTTTTGAAAACGTTTTAGATCGCTAAATTTATCATTTTGAAACGAGAGTGTACCATGTTTCAAAATGTGTGTTTCAAAACGTAATTCGCTAGGATATTAGCGGTTTCTAACAAGCCTAATCAAAAGCTTTCAAGCATTGCTACATCAAATCATCAATAGACTGATTGCAATGAATCATCACCTAGCACTCTGTCAATTTGAACTACATAACCCTTGCCAATCATCAGAAAGACCAAGTTCTTTTACACAAGCTCATGCTGCAGTAAAGATTCCCAACCTGGAGCATGTTATTGGGTCAATCGCAAATCTGACTATTTTATAAATGGGATTTTCATGTCATATTATCTCCTTAAAACTCCTGCTTCACTAGATAATGATCTCCAACAATACATAATAACCACCCGTGGGCTAATCACCGAGAACTATCCTGCAGTGACCTCTTTGCAGCACAATAACACTGAATCAGTTAATTTATAAGAGAGCCCCATATTAGTTCCCCCACTCATTAAAGCAAAAGTAATCAAACTTCCAAGATGGAGAACAAAGAGCACAAGTTTTGGAAGCCATGGAATCTCCCAAGTGTATTAGAAACTAAAATAAGATATAAATTGTACCAGTCATTTCTTATCAAAGATGCCACTAAATACCAACTATACTCGGTATGCCACAAATTTAACACCAATAATAAAGAGTCTCAAGATTCTAAGGCTTCACACAATCCTCATATAAAACTGCAATGTTTTTCAACAAAATTGAGTCCTCTGAAAAAATTAAATTCCACAGAACAACGTCCTAAGATAATTCTGCAGCTTTATTAACAACGTACCCTAAAGTTTGCTCTCCCAATATAAACACCAACATATAAGACACCGCAACCAGAGCAGATGACTATAATGAAACTTGATGAGCAGACCGAACTTCAGACTCAAATCTGTTCGTCAGTTGTCCAAATTACCTAAAGGGCCCTGCAATCCATTTGCAATTCAATGCTGTTAAAGAAGCAATGCTAACTTTTATAACCACCAAATTTAGTGTCCTATATATGGCCAGGGACTAAGTAACCAAAGTTTCCAAAACTAATCTGCAACATGGCATTAGAAAAATAAGAAAGGGCAAAAAATTAAGTTTTGTATGCAACCAAAGCCATGTTACCACACGGTAAAAAGGCTTAACAAAATACACAAGAAAAAGTATGTAAATCTCTTAAAAAAAACACTTTGGGATGGAGAAAGTGGACAAAACAGACTTGCATTTCCAGAGTATAAAGGATGGGTTCCTTTTGAAAACACAAATTTGTCAGATAGAAAAACAGGAGGAGAGAAGAGGAGGAGAAAAGGTACCAGTATCAAGAATTCTCACCCGCAGATGTAAAGAACAGGGAAGACAGTGAGGATGTTGGCTTCTTTGGGCATGATTTGGATAATTTGGGTGAAAAGGAATTAAAAGGTTTTTAATGGTATGGAGAAACCAATTACAGGTCGGTAGATTTATTGATCCTAGACATGTATCTTGAAAAAACTAAAAATTAATTTGGTTTAGAAAATGGGGGGAAAAAAAATCAAATCATCGTCTTCACATGGTTTTATCTTTTGGGGCAGAAATAAATTTTAAAAAAGAATTAAAATATCTTTTAGGTGTTTAATAGTGTCATACAATTTATTATTATTATTTTTTTAATTTTTGAAAACAGATTCTGAAAATGAAAGCAAATAGAGCCCATATTTTTTGTTTGGTTACCATGGAAAATTGGGGAGAAAATTCACAAATTTTTTCTTGATCTTTGGATTAGAAATGACACAATCTTTACTTGAAGGGAAAGCTAGAGGAAAAGCATAGTGTGTGCAGGCTTAGCTCTTTATGGGCAATTTTTTTCTGAGGAACTTCATTGTATACATCGAGTATCGCTCATAAATGTAAAGCATAAAGCACATAAACCCAATTGACATGTGATAAGAAACGTTGGTTTCCTCTTCCGGACTTGCCAATTTGCCATTTTAGAGTAACCACAAGATATCTAGTCACGAAAGATGGATGATTGCTTAAAATAAGTAGAAGGTTTTCAAATTCATGAGTGCAAACGTGATTTTGGTATTGTCATTCAAATGACTTTGGAAATTCGGGGAAGAGTGTGAAGTTAGTGAAGACTCCATAATTTCATTTTCAGATGAATGATCTTTGAGCTTCCAGGGCCATACGCATTTGACAAAATAATGAAATTATGGGTACAAGATATAATGACAAAATTTTACTAGTTGGCATGAGATCCTACCATTAAGAATGCATCATCAGTACAAATAAATGCTAGGTATATTAAAATTTTATACCCATCTTTGCTTATCTATGGACTGTAATAGCAATCTTGAATTACTAGATAAATCAAACGCTTGAATTTTGGGTGCTAGGTATATTAAATATTTCTACCCATCTTTGCTTATCTATTGACTGTAATAGCAGCCTTCAATTACTTGATAAATCAAACACATTATTTTTTCAGCTTAAACAAGGATTGTAACAATCCAATGCACCGAGTAATCGCCCTGGTATATTTTTTTAATGCTTCTAGCATAATTCATCATTAAGAGTATGTATTCCCAACTAAGAACGTTGTCACAATACACAGAAATCCACATGATTGGAATTTGGATTACTATGCCCTTGGCATGCACATATTAGAGGTCCTTCAGTTGAAGAGGAGGTAGCAAGACATGGATTTCCTCAATCAAATTGTGCCAAAGCCTGAGATAGACAGTGGCTACTGAACTCTTGACCAAATTGGATCAGACATACCCAAATCTGTATATGATTGCCTTTATTATTCACCACCCGTGATTAATTGCTGTTTATCACTACTTAAATTTCCTGCCCATTTCTTAACAAATTTTTAACTAAAAGAATGAATTATCCCTTGCTAAAGCATATTACCATATTATTATTCATAGGGTCAGATTAGGATGTTCTTTAACACAATCAAAACGACTTTCACTTTTCAATATTAACAACAAAACCAAACCATGTCAGATGATGGTGGTGAGGGAAGTTAAAGACCACAGTTAATATCATAGTTGTGGTGTACAACTACATACAGCAGAGTCAAATAGGCAGTTGATTTTCAGTTCAGTATAAAGTTACAGCATTCTATGAAAACTTCACACTGAAAATTACAACTTATGCAAATTCAATATATCTATGATTACACCTGTTTTGATCAACTTAAACTAAAAACGACACAATTTATGCATTTAGTATGCTAATTCGCTCTCCTATTTTGTACAATTTGGCTGAGAAAGCAGTTTAAGAGATAAGACACAAAGCAGGACAGCCAAAACTGATCTTAATTTTGGCTCAAAGATTATTCCTTGAATTCATATGACCAGTGTAATCAACAAACCAAACAATCAAAATGAAACAAGTATTAAATAAATAAAGACGATGTGAAATTGGTTGGACCACCCACCGTTAATCCAAACAGGCTTTTTAAGTAACTTTTAACTATTTGGCTAAAATATGATGTAAAAAAAACTTGTATATTTAGGATGACTTTTTAGTTTTTTACGAAAAGATGTGCAAAAAGTAGAGAGAAAATGGAATCTTTGACTTTTTGGTGTAGGTTGTTGGTTTTTTGGTTTTTTTAGTGACTTTTTGGCTTTTTGGCTAAAATCACCACTAGCCAAGTCTTATTTTTTGGCTAATTTAGTTTGGCTAAATTGGTTCTGTTTATAAACTGTTGACCTTTTTTGGTTTGGATGTGATAGTTGTGAGAAAGAAGAGTTAAAATGATTATAGTTTTGATGTAATATTTTGTCTGAATAACTTATTTAGTCTATTGTGTCTTTTTGTTAAATTGTATATACAAAATATAATAAATGAAGATTTTGTTAGGTCAGTAATCTTAAAATAATTAGAAAAAATTAGTGATATGTTCTTGTTCAAAAGTATTTATAAGTATTTAAACTTTAGAAGTTTAAGATTCATCTTTAAGTATTTTCTAGTAGTGTTACTTTAATTAAAAATTAGTTTTATTTTTCAAACTCAATAATGTAGTAGTCTATTAGGCAATGTTTGATTCACAAGACTAATACTGAAAGTATTAATAATACTATCAAAATAGTATGATATTCACTATCCAATTGGATTAGTAGGATAAATTATCCCCTTATCAATTGTTTGATTTGCATTGGATTAGTAGGTAAAAGAGTCTTTTTATTTTATTTTCCAGCTCAAGATATATAATTCCACCTCTACCCCATTACTAATAATTTTACAAATTTGTTGGATTAATTATCCATTGGATTAATAATCCTGAAACAAAATTTCAAAACAAACACAGGATTATTTGGCCCACAGATTAATAATCTCAATCCCATGCTCTAATCCTATCAATCAAACATGCCCTTGGAATATTTAAGGCAAACTCTCTTCCTTAGGTTTTTCTCTTTTTTAATTATCAACTAATCATCTTTTTTACACATTATTAAGTAAAGAAAATTATTTAAAAAAATAGATTTATATGCCAATTTTTTCTTTTTTAATTTACATTTATAGCTCAATGTTTCACCACTTCCTGTATATAAACTATGGTTGTTTAGTTCATGAATTTAGAGAAGGATTTGAAAGTATAAAAAAAAAAAAATGTGTAAAACTTGAGTGAATATATATAATCATATTTCACTCACATTTTACTTATTTTTTTTTTATTTTTCTCTTTCTAATTTCATAAACCAAACACACCTATTATTGTAAGTTTTGCAACCTTCCATTGTCCTTCCTTGAAGTAATCTCAACCTTCCATTGTCCTTCGTTGAAGTAATCTCGTTCGTGTAAGGCCATTGAGTTCACCAAGCAACACATATATAACATGCACAAATAACTCCAACAAACATTTTATAGCAACAACTATGATAATATAAAACTAGCGATTACTTGAGTTTTGATTTGTATTCAGTTTGTTGAAAATTCCTTTAATATTGACTCGTTATGTGAACAAGTGATGTGTGAATAAAATTTTAAACTTGTTAAATTTCAATTCAAGATTGAATAACTTACTACTCAACTCAAGAAATTTATATGTATTATATAAAAATCAAGCTACTCAACTTCAACTCATATTTGACTCGTTAAAAATCGACTTATTATGTGAAAAACCCAAATTTCAACATAATTTTAAACTCTTTAAGTTAACAAATCAATCTTAAATAACTTATTACTCGACTTGACTCAACTCATTTTTAGCCCTATATAAAACTTGCAAACTTTAGTGATTTGAAAAAAATATGTAAAAGTAATCAAGGCATTTGGTCTAATAATTATTTAACACCTAAGTGTAAGATTTCAGATTCAACTTTGATAAAGAGCAGTTTAATATACCCTTTATGGTGGTGGTGTAGTAGAGAGAGTGCTAGGTTTAGGTTTGGCTTTGTTAACTTTCGAGGTCATATAATTGCTCTTATTGATTTGACCCCCAAAAAAAATTTAAAAAAAAAAAAAGAAAAAGAAATTTGAAAAAAAAGAAAAAAAAAGAAGTGAAAGTGGATGGTTCTATTTTGTTGTCATCAATTTTTAAGTCATAATTTGTGAAATTTATTTATTTGAAAATAGTGAAAATTCATTACTTTGTACCAAATAATTTTTTTATTTTGTTGTTTCAAAGGCCTCAAATTGAAATTGTTAGGTTTTTATTCTTTGGCAATCCCTTTTGACAAAACTTGTTTCAATTGTAATTTTATTCAGTCTTTTATTTCAGCGAGGCTGAGTTTTAGATGCGAATCCAACTTGAATTGTACCTATGCAGAGGAGTTTTGTGATCTTAATCCTACTACATGTTTGCCACTTCGCTGACTATGTCAGGGATCGAGCTACCCGGTTAGCTCGCGGGGGTCCAGGCGGCAGTGCCCCTTGGCAGGTCCGGGGCAGCGCTATCACGACCCCATTCCGTCCCTAGTAGAATGGTGCCATGGTGGCCAGTAATCCGAGATTACCAAAGGCCTACTTACAAAGATTCACACACAATCAGAGTATACATACGTGGCTTACATGTGCGGAAGCAATAAATTTAAATCTAAGTAGTTCGTAAGAGCTGTGCATAGATCCAATGAAATGTCATACATAACGTGGTTTTTCAACTTGAATACAAATGAATCAAACTTAAATATTACATCTTGATCAAAAGGCTTCTCAAGCCGACATATACAAAAGGCATAACCAAAAGCTAAGAAGCATAATCTTCAAGATGCTAAAAAAACATGAATCCAAAACATCTTCCAAATAAGGCTTAGGCGACAACGCTTTCTTGCTCATCACCTACATATATATAAGGAGAGGGTGATCTTGGATACTAGTGAATGATATAATTAATAAAGGTTTGAATGAATGATATTCGAGATCTTTATCAAAACAATACATAGCATATCTTGTACAAAATCAAGGGATGAACCAAGTTCATCTATCAAGTCTTTCAAAGCTTCAAGGGATGCTTACTAGCATCAATATAATACAAGGGATGACATTCCTGACAAAACAAGGGGATGATCGACCCAGAATCGGTTAGACAAACCCACCCGTATAAGATCGTCGGTGGCAAGGGAGATATCTCAAACAAGGGTACTAGTTGCATTATAGTCCCCTAGCACTAAGGACTTTTCAAGAATGTCATCAAAACAAGATAATACTTGATACAAAACTAGGAATATTCATTCATACTTGAACAAACACTTTTCCAAAACGAAACAAACAAAGCCTTTATCAAAACATTAGAACATAGCTTTATTAAAAATACCACTCACATAGCTCTTCGGGTGTGGGGATTAAAGCAAGGATCCAAGGCCTACAAGTACATAATAAATCCCATTGAATGCATTTCAAGAAGACAAGAAGAGATGCTCAAAGATGGATATGAAATGCATCCCTAGAACAAGCTTTACATGAGTGCAAATGATCTCGGCATTTCTTTCAAAACTAAGTCAAGACAAAGCAAGTCATGGGCTAGGAGTTAAAACACTGTTTTTCATCTCAGGAAAACATGCTGGGTACCAACCAGGTCTTGGCCGAGGTCCCACCCTCTTGGCCGAGGTATGGTCTCTTCGGCTTAGGTGCACATGCAGATAGACTAAAGTGCAAGTGATCATGCAAGGTAGGCCAAGGTGAGATACGATACTTGGCCGAGGTGTGAGATCTAGGCAAGAGTGGGTCTCGGTGACCACACTTAGGGAAATGAAGTCTGGAAAAATCTGGGTTTCCTGTTGAAGAACATGAACATGAAGAACGTGAATGCCAAAATCATAACTTCTCTATTTAAAATCTGAGATTTCATGAGATGAGTTCAAAAACATGGACCTGGGTACCCGTACTTGAAGATCTTCTTGAAAACAAACACAAAACATGGAACTTGTTATAAACTTTCGGATCAAAACAAGGTTTTTCTTCAAAAACACATGAACATCATTTTCTCTTTCTAAAACCAACTTCAAATCAATGCATGGCTTATAAATCATGCTAAATCATGCAATGCGATTAAATCAACATAAAGAATGACAAGAGTAGATCAAGATTCTAACCTCAAAACACAGATCAAACGGCTTAAACTCTAAAGATCAAGCTTGGAAATCTACTTCTCTCTCAAGAACTCCTTCTTCCTCTTTCGTAGAGCTTCTCTCTCCTCAAGAACAAAGACATATAGCAAATGATATGTTTTCTCAATAGCTTACTGACTTAACCCTCTATTGGGACACGTGGCAATGTCCGGTTGGGTCTCCTAAAAAAGGTGACTGAATGACAAGACAAGAGCATGACAAAGGGTGTACAACAAGTAAGGTGACAAGGGCACTCTGACAAGGCAATGACCTCGGATCAAGACATAGGCTTCAGCAAGAAGGTTTCAATGATCTCGGTTATGAAGGATAACACTCGGCCTAGCTGTGCCACACCTCGGCCTAGATGTGCCACACCTCGGTCTAGGTTATACCAGTCCAGGAACAAGATCACTAGGTGCAAGGATCAAGGATGTTGGATGCCTAGATGGTAACGTCTCGGCCTAGATGATACACATCTCGGCCTAGGTGGTGACATTTTGGCCAACATGCCAGGGTGAAGATGGAGGTCAACCAAAGTGGTTCCAAGATGGTCCTAGGTGTAAGAGGTTCAAAGGTGTGACCTAGGCTTAAGATGACCTCGGCTTAACACACACCAAGCAAGGAACAAAGCATGCGAGCAACACTTAGTCAAAAAAAACCAAGGTCTGCAAATGCAAGCTTAACAAGACAAAAATCATGTAAATGCATGTGAGCATGACTAAGACAAAGTGTGGGTTGTTACAAGCGCCCAGGCGGGGTCGAGGGGCAGTGCCCTCAAAGCAAAAGCAAAAATACAGTCGAAGTTGCTTGTCCACTTGAGCGGAGAATCTTTAGTTCCAGAAGTTTGAACTATCTGCAAAAGTACTAGAAGTTGTGTTTTTGCGGTCGAGCAAAACTTCTTGCGCTCGAGCGTCAATCCGCTCGAGCGGCCATTCTTGTGCTTGAGCGGAGATCGCGGAACAGTTTGCTATAAAAGGTGCGGTTCGGTCAGATTTTAGGGTATGGCTTCCAGATCTTCTTCTTGGATATTAAGGTTTTCATCTAGAGCTTCTTTGCTAGTTTCTTTGATGTTTGTTTAGTTTAACTCATGGTTTGAAAAGTACACATCAAAGGATTGTTTGTTTCATTTAATAAAAAGAGAGAGTTGATCTGCAGTGGATTCTAGAGAATTTGGGCCTGAAGCTTTGGTGGATTATGGAGTGGCTCATATCGTGGATTTGACATCGACGTTGTAGATTCAACATTGGGCAAGACAATTCCGAGGTGAAGATAGTGGTGGAAGAGGCATATAGGGGTTGGTTCAATTCGGAAGTGGATTCGCTAGGCAATTGAGAGTACACTTGCGTAATTTCTTTTGTCTTCCTAGTGGATTGTTTTGTGGCTTTTGCCCATGGTTTTTTTTATCACAATTGAAGGCGCTCCAATTGTGGTTTTTCCAAATTAAAATCGTTGTGTTGATTTGTCTTGATTATTTGATTGGGATTGTAATTTACTACTTAAATTGATACATAATCACAATCAATATCTAGGGGATTTCTAGATTTTTCAGAAATTATTAGCTTTAAATCTAAAAAGTATCTCAAGTTTGTAATTGGCCTTAAATTTTTCAATTATTAATTCTCAATTGAAATAGTGTTTTTAAAAAAGTGAAATAGTAATAAATATCAAATAATGATCTGATGAACTGTTTGGTTCTTCCTTTTTTTCTTATTGAATCAAAGGTCTCATTCTAGTGTGAATTATATAAAATGCCAAGTATAAATGCAAGTTTGAGTGTTATGTGTTGAGAGACAAATGTGAGTTTTCTTATAATATTGAAATTACTAAACGTAATACTTCAACCAAAAAAAAAAAAAACCTCAATAGTATATTTTTTCAAAACGTAACTCTCCAATGTAACACTCTAAAAACAAAACACTCTAATGTAACACACTAAAAAACTCATTAGTGTATTTTTCTCAAGCGTAACTCACCAATGTAACACTCTAAAAACATAACACTCCAATGTAACACACTAAAAAACTCCTTAGTGTACTTTTTCCAAACGTAACATTCTCAAAAAATTTCTTAGTGTACTTTTTTCAAACATAATACTTCAATGTGACACACTAAAAAAATTTCGTAATGTATTTTTCTCAAACGTTACACTTCAATGTAACATACTAAAAAATTCATTAGTGTACTTTTTTCAAACATAACAATGTAATATTTCAAAAAAACTCCTTAGTGTACAAACCTAATACTCCAATTGATGTAACACACAAAAGTTTCTTAATGTATTTTCTCAAACGTAATACTAGTGTATTTTTTCCAAACATAACACTCCAATCAATATAACATACAAAAACTCATTAGTGTACTTTTTTTAAACGTAGCATTGTAATGTAACATTCTAATATAACATCAGAAAACCACACTAACAGAAATATAGATTTCCACACTCGACAACTAACACTTCAGCCACCAATCCCTCTAAAAAGAATCTTCCACACCTTACATTTCCATTCCCATCCCAATAAATGAATCAAAAAAATTGAGAAAAAATGAATCATCAAAGGACACTCACTTAATTTCAAATGGCACCAAATCAAATAAATATGACTTTCCAAAACAAAAAGAACTAATTGGTTCATAAACATTCCCCCATATGGAATTTATGGATAAATTTTCTTTTTTAAAATAGTAAATTTCATTGTTTCAAATTAATGAATTTCACTATTCAAATATTGTAGATTCAGTCAAAAAAATAATTAAATTTTACATCTTATAGGTCTTGTTTAATAATCTCAGACAAGAGAATCTCAAATATCTAAATTTTTTGAAAAAACATACATTTAGATTATAACTTATATTTTTTAAGTTTTAAAATAATCCAAAATTTTTTTTAAAAAAATACTGCTAATTATTAGTGTTAAGGGTATTTTGGTCTAAAAATGGTCTCCAAAAATTTGGAGCACTTGAACTGTGAAACATTTTTCTTGTCTCTTTATACTAATAAAATGTTATATTGGAGATCTAACCAAATCTCTCAAACAATTATACATTTTTTTTTTTATGAAAAGTATATCAGAAAAAAAAATGTAAAATATGTAAAATGCTTTTAAATTTTGTTTAATCAATATTTTTTTCACATGTATTTTAATCAATGTTTTAAGAATTCTTATTAACGACACATATATAATTAATTTTTTAAAAAAATATGGTATCATTGTATAAGGAAAATGCTTTTATTCACACAGCACAATCAAAAATCACAGTAATATTTTTAAATTTGTGCATACCAGTTGTCCAGCTAGTCATCTAGCAACAAGAGCGACAGTCGCGGTTGATAAGAATTGCACTGGTCCTCCGGATGGTCGTCCAAGAGGTCATTCGGACGGTCAATCGACATTCATAAATTCGAACAATTCGAGCAAACTTAAATTCAGTGAATGAATTATTTTTCAAAAAACCATTACACTGAATTGTTTGAGATTTCACAAAGCCACCCATTAATAGTAATGGAACTATATGAACAAAATTGTAAGGTTTCTTTATGTTATATGAGTTATTGTTTCCTGATCATACTGTCTAAACATCTTATAACATTTTCTAATTAAAATATAATATTATTACTGAAATTGCATCGTACATTCAAAATAATCACATAATAGTCACATGACATATTTTCCCTCCTTCAAGTCCAAGGAAAACGAAAATCAAGATTGCTTTATCCCGTATCAAACAAAAATTGGCCAATTTATTGCACTACAATAAAAACACATTTTAGTGGAACTATACTAGTGGCATGTTTTTAAAAAATATCACAAAAACAATATTTTGTGGCATGTTAGAAAAATGTCACAGAGCCACAAAGATACAAGGCTTTAGTGAAAAAGTACAACTTCACTACAACAAAAATGTGATTGAATAGCATCGATTTAATGGCATTTTATAAAAAGAATGACACAAGAAATTGTTTTAATGACATTTATCAAAAGATGCCACCAAAGTTTAGTAGTAATGGCATTTTTTTTTTATTTTTAAATGTCACTAAACTAGATAGATGTAAGTTACTTTTTATGACATTAAGTGAAAAGTGTCATAAACAAATATTTTATGGCACTTTGAGAAATGTCACTAAACCAAAAAATTTCCTAGCTATCTAATGTCATTTTTTGAAAAAACAAAAAATGTCAATATACTTCCAAATTTTTTTTAAAATGTATAAAATAAATATAAAAAAATAAATTGAACTCAATATAACATGCTATCAATTGGACCAATTTGCGACAAAATAAAAATTCAAGGTTAAAATTGATTCAATTGAAATTACAAAAAACTAAAATACACAATAGCCAACTACAGGGACTAATAGTGTAAAGCATTTTTTAATGACAAATATGCACACAAGTGACATATGTCATTTTTTTAGAGGCAAAATAATAAATTTTCTCAACTCGTTGAGTTAATCTAAACAAATTCAGCGATCATTTTTCGTCAAAAACACTAACGGTATTATTAATTGGACCAAATTGACACAAAATTAAAAATTAAAATTGATCTAGTTACAAATATAAAGATCAAATATAATATTAATTTATTATTTAAATTGTGAACAAATTTATTTATAAATAAATAAATAAAGTTTTGGTACGCTACTTGTAGCGACCCTAATTTTTCTTAAGTCATTATTTATTATTATTATTACTTTAATTTTTTTTGGCTTTATTAGTTGTGTGGGTACATAAGAATTTAATGTGGTATTTAATTAATTTAATGTGATATTTAATTATATATAATTAATCTGAATATTTATATATATTTATATGTTTTTCATATATATAAAAGGTATTATATATTTGTTCTTATATAGCATATTTATATATGTTGTATTTATATAATAAAATATAATATAATAGTTATTAGGTTATCAGCATAAGAGGCAAAAAAAAAAAAAAAAGAGGTTGTGCCTGTGTGAACAAAAAAGGGAAGGTTGTGCCTGTGTGAACAAAAAAAAAAAACAAAACAAAACAAAAAAGAGAGGGCAGGAGAGAAAGCCGAGAGAAAGAGAGAGCCGAGGAGTTTCGAGAAAGAGGAGAGAAAACAAGAAAGGGTTAGATTTTTATTTTGGTGATTTCATTAATTCTCTAAGTATTTCTTGATCTTCAAAAAAATAATTATGAGTGCAAAACCAACTTTTCTTGATTTATATTTATTTTGTTGTTTTTATTTATTTAATGTTGGTTTGATATTGAACTTGCATGTAGATGATGGATTGATTTCAACTATTTTGGTTAGTTGTGTATATAAGGTTTAGGGTTTTTATATATATTTATTTTATGGTTGTAATCATACTCGTGGATATGTGAAATTAAAATAGATTAGGAACCATATATAAATTCCGAATACTCCACCATACCTTTATGAATTATTGTTTTATTGAGTGCTGGTGAGAAATGTGTATAAAAAAAAAGTAAGGATTATGAGATTTATTTGAATGCCTAAGGCTCGGCATTGTTATGTTTGTTCTCATGAGTAGATGAGGAGTTGTGTATATATATTGTTGCCTTATTCTCAGGAGTAGACGAGTGCTTTGATTTACGCGCGTACGTGTATGCTAACCGTCTGGGAAGTGTGGGTCAAACTCGGGACAATATCCCTGTGCAAGTTTGGCTTCAAAGCAGTGCTAGGTATACAGGAGGCACATGGGATATATGTGTAGGCTGGAAGTGAAGGACCGAAGTGGTGAAGTTAAGATACAAAGAATTACATATGAACTTATAGGTATAGTTTGAATTGCTTTGATTTGTACATCTCGAAAAATAGTAAACGACCTCAATAAATTATGAAATTTGAGCAGAGGCATGTATACGTAATTCTAGCCAACTTTTATATTTTAAATTTTTACTAAAAGATCGATTAGAACTTGTAATCAGATGATCTTTGTACAATAATTTTTATTCATTTTAGCAATGCAGATTTTAGATGCTGTTTTAACCCACAAAACGAGCTCATTTTTATTGATTTCTCATAACTGAAGTAAAACATTATTCTGAACACTTTTCATGTTTTGAAACTTTTTCAAAAAAAAACCATCTTAGGGCAGTTTCTTTTCATTTTCAGTTTTGGATTTTTTGGTCGAATTCCGTCTAGGTTCTTCTATCAAGTTTTTCTCTTAACTTGTTTAGTTTATACGAAATTCATTAGCATTGCCTTTTAGGAAATTTGATTCTATACAACTTTTGTTCTTTGAGTTTTGGTCAATTCGAATGATTTAAGCATGAAACGGTGTATTTTTGTACTTCTTCAGTAATTTACTTATTATTAAATTATACAAACTTTATTTTTTGTAGAATGGTGGTCTTACTAACTTTTTTTATGTAGGGTTGACCCACCACCATATTTATTTTTTATTTTCATTATTTTTTTATATACTCAATTTATATTTAGTTGTGTACGGGCAAGAAACTAAATGCCATTGTATATCGGGAAACTATCCTTCATCTTGGTGCGGGTGGAACTATTTGTCTTGTCCCGTAACAAGAATTAAATATACTTTTGTTTGTGTCTGGTGGACACGTGGGTGTCACATCTTGTACTCATACCAGTATACTTGTATGCTGACCCATTTTGTCTCTTGGCATCTTGTAATAAGAATTAAATGTACTTTTATTAATGTTTGCCTACACACATATATATACATACATATATCTATGTGTGCGTGTTTGTAAAATTAATTAGTTCAAATTTGGTTAGGTCGCAACAGCTTTTAGTCCTCTTGACATAGCAGCTTGACATCAAGTATGGTCCTTGTTATCGATACAAGATGCCTTTCTTACTTAGGTATCCACTAAGAGCTAATCATATATATCACATTACTTCAAGCTTTATTTTAGAATAGCATGCAAAACTTGTCTTACAATTAACCAAGGAATGAATATTGTGGACCTAAATTCCATTGTTTAAATCTAGACAAAATGTGCTACATAGTAAAAACCACGACATGACGAAGCTTGTGCTTTTTTTTTTTATAAATAATTTTCTTGTGAAGCTTCAACAAGACATCTCTCAATCATCTATTACCACGTGGGCTCTTTCTGATTCCCTCAAAATATTGCTTGAAAGTAATTAGTTGATTGTCATTTTTCACAATTACATTTGATTTACATTGTTGAGTTTAGGGGATCCTGATATTCATAATGGGCACGGTTTTGATTGTTGTTGATTGGTGCCTTTGGTTGTTATTGATTTTTTAAGCTATTCTTTGATATTGTCTAAAGACTTACGGTTGTTACGTTTATATAGTTTGTTGTAGTGTGGTGAACCAATTAAGTGATTAAATCACGTGGCTTGGTTATCTACTAGAGAAATGCATATCACTTTCAGTTGTGATCATCTTCACTCTGACACTTTGTACTAATTTATTTTTAAATATTATTTATTAATTATAAATATATAATTACTTAAGTAGTTAAATCTTGATTTACAAGTGGGAGATATAGTTGTTCTAAAAAGTATCATTAGGCCAACAGAAACAGTTGCAATCGGAGTACTTAAAAGCACAAACCCATCTAAAGAAGTAGAAGGGGAAGAATTAGGACCTGACTATTGGGAGGTACATGTTCAAGTGCCAGTCAAACCTAATGAGAGCTTGATCCGATCATATGGACTTGTCAAAACAATTGGACAAGCTATTGGAGCTCATGGTTCTTGGCCTGCTCCATTTGTGGTATATTTCTTTCGTAAATACTAATTTCATTAACAAATTTATATTAACTTAATATAGTTTATATGTTTATCTTTTGAATGCAGATTTCGCAAGTTATGGATGCAAGTTGAGATTATTTATACAAGTGAGGTTGAGAATTTGGGAGCTGAATTTGTTTTGATAATGTCTCTCTGGGAGATGAATATTGTAACCCCTCGAAATAATCCAACACAAATGAGGTACCTTAACCAACATTCACTAAGGAATAAAGATAGATCTTCGACCTTTACATCATTAATCAATAAAGTGTGTACAAAAGTTCTACATGTGAATTATACAATCAACGGTATGAAATACATGAATCTATAGCATGTAGAGCATCAAATCCAAAAAAAAAATAAAAATAAATAAATAAATAAAATGCCCTTAAGGGCTTACATATTCCAAGGCTTAAGCCTGGTTACACAAAAATGGTTTCACGAACTCATACATTTAAAGCCCTTGGCTAACAAATAATTCACATCAAAATAGAGTTATTTACTCTTCACAAAAATATGTCCACGCCCTCAACTCGGCGGGATCACCACATCTTTTCCTGTACCAAAATCCTATGGGATTGAGCATAAAGCCCAGTAGAGAATCCTTACAGAGTATATACAGTTATGCAATATTTCCAATATTAAATGCAAATGTCATGAAATGCCAATTTAAAGAGAATTTCATTTACATGCTCTTTTTGAAAATCACCATGTTCAACAACAGTTTGAAATCTCAACAATTCTGAAACTTACAATTTTATTCAATGGGGGCGGTAAATACGACTCAGATAATCCCGAGGTTGGTGTTTGCAAGTAGGCTCAACAAGTACTACCAAAAACCCCACTTTATCGGTTGCTAACCGGAAAGGAGGTGTACCTCCTCCGCGCGTATTTTCTTTCTTTCACCCCAGACACTCAGGCCAACTTATCAATTTTCTCTACACCCTCTATCCAGACTTACCAATGTATTTACCCCTTAAACATTTCCATAGTTCTCATTTCAATATATATTCTTTTCTCAATGTAAACGTTTCCAAACTCAATTCAAGATGTATAATAATCAATTGAATGGGTATGTAATGCAACAATTATCAATGCCTCATAACATTTCTCCATTTTCAAGTATCTCAACAATAATACCATAACAATCACATTTCCCATTTTCCTCTCTTCAATGTTATTTCACAAAATAACCACATGTTCAACTAAATTTATCAACAAGTAGCAACATTTCCCCATCTTGTACAATTTGCAACAATTTAGTCATTTCATAACTACACTACATTTTGGGCAATAACCTCCCATATAGCGACCCCGGTCTTTTCCCATTTGATTATCATATTCGGACTTATGTTTCGTAGATTCTATTGTCTTATTATTGTTGTTGTTGTCCTTTAATTCTTTATTCGTGGGTTATAGGATGTGTTGGGCAGGTTGGTTGCAGATTGGTTGAGTTTAGAAACCAAGTCTGGCTGTCCAGTTTTTGACTTGGTCGCTCGAGCGAGCTTCTCTTCGCTCGAGCGAGGCTTTTGTTTTTGGTCCTTCGCTCGAGCCAATATTTCTTCGCTCGAGCGAGCGTTGCGTCTAGTACCAAGACCTGAGAGCAGTGTATCTTGGCTCGAGTGAGCTTCTCTTCGCTCGAGCGAGGTCAGTTTCCTGTGTCTGGTCGCTCGAGCGACCAGGTCTTCGCTCGAGCGAGCCTGTCCAGTATATAAACACAGCAGCGGGTTTTTTTAAGCAGTTTTTCATCCTCTTTTGATCCCAAACCCTAATTCCGAGTTCTCTTCTTCTCTAAACACCTTCTCTCCTAGGATTGATCTAGTTAGGGTGTGTTTTTACCCTAGTTGCTTTACAAAAAAGATAGAGGAGAGTGAGGGCTTTCATTTAATCTGAACAAACTTGAATTTGGAGCACTTTGGAATTTGGGCTATCATCTTCGTCTTCTTCTTTTGGGTTCTTTGCTTCGAGGTAGGGTTTTCCTACTCCATTTATACGTTTTAATCCTAAGTTCTGGTATTCTGATATGTGGGGGTAGTTTTGGTAATTTTGGGAGAAACCCTAGGGTTTGACATAGAATAATTTGCATAATTAATTCAAGGGGAAGAATGTGGTATTGGGTTTAATCCATGAAATTGGGGGATTATGAGATTTAATAATGTAGTTGGATAATTCAACCACTCATCTGTGAAATTGAGATTTATATTATGGTTTTATATTTATTTCTCGTTTAGAAATAATTGTTTTGGGCTATCAGTGGAGGATAGCCATGATTGTTGTAGACCTTGCATGTGGCTTAGGTATAACTGAAATTAAGTCATTTATTCGACTGTTGAATTAATACAGAACATTCATGTATGGATTATGTGTTGTATATAGCAAGTGTTTATTATATTGCATATGCATTTGGTTTTTGGAGGAGATAGGGGATGTACTCCACGGTTTAGGGGAAGATAGGGGATGGACCTCTAAACCAGATTTGTTGGGAGGAGATAGGGGATGGACTCCATTAGCATCACTCATATGTGTGCTTACTGATAATAGAAGTATTTCTATTTGTTGTTGATATGATACATCACCAAAATGTGTATCAGTTGGGAAGTATGGAAGTGAATTTGATTGAGACTGATATAACACCAATATATGTGTCTGTTATGTTATAAGAAAGGTTTAACTTGATTTGTTATCCCTGTTGAGTTATTTGGCCAGGTTCTGACCCATGTCTGTATAAATGGAAAGTGAATTGTGTCATAGACAATGTGTCATAGACAATGTAGACATTCGTGTCATGAAATTGTAAATTGATTATCTTGTGTTAACCATGTATCGGATGCTACTGCTTTAGTTGATTCTTATGCTTGGTTTAGTATTTCTCTACTGGGCTGTGGCTCACCCTATATGGGAACTTCATTTTCAGGTTCAGGTGGTTCACTACCTCCAAGGACTTAGCTTGTGAGGATTTGGACTCGAAGATTTGTTTTTTTTAGTTTATTTGCTTTATTTCGAATTATATGTAAACATTCAAGCCTAGGGCTTTATTTGTTTTTGAGTTAGAACTCGTGGATTTGTGTCCAAGTGTGGGCTTGGCAAGATGTAAGCCCGTAGGGCATTTATTTTGATGTTTTATTTCTTAATACTCTGATGAATGGAATGATATTCTTGTTTTCGTTTAATGATGCATGTTAATATTATAAATTATGGATTGAATTTTGAGGGCGTTACATCCCAAAATCCCCAATTGTCATATTCCGAAAAGAAATTACCCTTTGTCAAATAAAAGCAAGAAATTTTCCAATCATTCTTTTATTTTAACATGATGATGTAAAAATACCCACATATTTCCAACATCTTTCACAAAGTCTCAAATTTCTAGGTTTTTGCCCAAAAACCAAACATTTGTTCATTTCTCACAAGAAATCTTCTCCTAAAGTCCCCATTTCCATAATATAGTCAAGTTTTCTAGTATGGTAAGAAAAACAAGAGGTAAACCCTTTTTTTTTTAAAAGAACCCTACATTCTTGAGCCAAAATCAAACCCTCATAATATCCCCAAAGCAAACCCAAACCCACATCAATACTTGCAAAACATATATATATAACTCAAGAAGTCTCTACCTCAAGTTTTGGAGAAGATGAGAGAAGAAACCCTAGAATCAAAAGGTGCCAAAACTCAATCTCCACCGCACACAATGTAGTTCTTGCTTTGCTCCCTAACTTGGATGAAGGAACTTGGGTCAAAATGTGTATGGATTTGGAGAAATCAAAGATCTTGTGGTGTTTTTGGTGTGAAATGTAGAGAGAAGGGAGAGAAATGTGTTTTTAGAGAGAGAGAGAGAGAGAGAGAGAGAGAGAGAGAGATAGGATAAATGAGATACACTCAGCCCCAAAAGAAGGAAAAACAGAGAGTTTTGGGCTGCCCAAAAGCCCGCATGTGCAGAGTGTCTCCCCCGCACATGCAGCCTTCACCCCTGCACGTGCGGTGGTCCCTTCCCGCACCTTACTCCGCACCTGCTTATTAGGCAGTGTGCAACCTTCCAAAAGCTCATCCTTCCCATACGTGCGGCCTTATCCCCCGTACGTGCGGCCCTGGCCCAACAGCCCATAATTTTTTTGGTTCGCTCCCAGGCACTCCGGACTCGTCATGCACCCTCCGAAACAAGTGACGCTCAACCCAGAGTTAGACAAGAACCGGAGTTTGAAAGAAAGCTCTCGAACACAACAAACTCAAAGAGGACAAAAATGAAATGACACGCAATGAAACCGGTCATCACAGATATCATTATGGCTTTTCAGAACTTATGGTTGGAATAATTTTCTTTTAAATTTTTTTTGCTTTAACTTTGTTAGTGTCGTAGAATATTTATAATTTTGATTATGATTTTATTGCAATATAAATAAATTTATATTTTTAGAGAAAAAATTGTGGTTTGATTTTATTTTATTTTATTTTATTTTTGATGTGATGATCCTATGGTGGTAATTTTGTTTATTATTATCAATATATTACATGATGAATATGTTTATAAAATCAATTCAATTTTTACAGGTATTTATGCATGGTTAGTTGTGGCTTTTAAAAGTAATCAATGAAAAGAACATATAAGTGGCATTTTGTAGTAGTGGTAGTAGCTTTGCAAAGTGTCACTAGAATAAGCTCCGATAACACTTATATCCATTTAATGGCACAAATGAATTGGATTTAGTGTCATTTATGAAGTTGTTAAAAATATCAATTATGGCATAACAAGCACCATTAAAAATCCATATAGTGGCATTTTTTAGATTGTACGTCTTCTTTAATGGCACTTGATAGCGTCACGAATAGTATCTACCATGACATTAAAGTGTCACTGAAAGTCTTTAACCTTGATGGTGTAATGGTATTTACACGTGTCACTGAAGTGCCACTAAGTTTTTTTTAATGGCACTTGATAATTTCACAAATAGTGTCTATCATGACATCAAAGTGTCATTGAAAGTTTTTAGCATGATGGTGTAGTGGCACTTGCAAGTGTCACTAAGGTGCCACTAATATCTATCGTGGCATGAGTATAAATGACACTTGTTTAAAATGCCACAAGACTAAAAAATGTCATTAGAAGAATAGTTTTGGGACACTTTCTATAGCGACCCCGGTCTTTCCCCATTTGGTTGTTGTATCCGGACTTAGGTTCCATGGATCCTGTTATTATATATTTGTTGTTGTCGTCCTTTAATTCTTTATTTTTGAGTTATAGGATGTATTGGGTAGGTTTGTTATTAGGTTGGTTGTGTTTGGGAGCAAAAGGTTGCTGCCCAAAATTTTGGTCCTTCGCTCGAGCGAGCAGTTTGTCGCTCGAGCGAGCTCTTTGTTTCTGGTCCTTTGCTCGAGCCAGCGTTTCTTCGCTCGAGCGAGCGACTGCGTCTGGGTATAGACCTAAGAGCTGTATTTGTTGGCTCGAGCGAGCTTTCCTTCGCTCGAGCGAGCATTCTGTCGCTCGAGTGTGCTTCTGGGTTGCAGACCTGAAGCTTCGAGTTTTTGGCTCGAGCGAGACTTTCTTCGCTCGAGCGAGATTTCTTGTGTCTGGTCACTCGAGCGACCAAGTCTTCGCTCGAGCGAGCCTGTCAGATTTAAATACGCAGCAGCAGGGAAAAATTCATTTTTTCACCCTCTTTTGATTTCAAACCCTAGGTCCGTGTTCTCTCTCCCTCTTCACACCTTCTCTCTTGATTTCATCTCCTTTTAGGGTGTTTCTACCCTAAGTTCTTTGTTAAAAGATAGAGGGTCGCGAGGGCTTTGTTTTTAATCTGAGAGTTTGGCGGTTTGGAACACTTTGGATTTTGGGTCATCATCTCCATTTGAGTTCTACTTTTGAGGTAGGGATACCCTACTCCATATTATAGGTTTTTTCTTGAGTTTTAGTCATTTTGATATGTTGGTGTTGTTGGGTTAATTTAGGGAAAAGCTAGGGTTGATTTATAATTCAAAAAGGGGGCTTTTCATCTATTAAATATCATATGTTTGTAAGTCATAAAAAATGATATTGATAGTGTTAAACTGATAAAATTGAACCTTAGGGTTGATTTTGAGGAAAAGGGGAAAAACCCTAATTGAGTAAATTAATTTTATATACATCAGTTGATGCATTTATTTCCTGTTTAGAAATAACTGCTTTGGGCTATCGGTGGAGGATAGTCGTGATTGTTGTAGACATTGCACGTTGATTAGGGAAAACTGAAACTAATCACATTGAATGAGTCATTAAATATGATGGTTGAATTAATATAGCAAATCTGTGTATTGATTGAATATTGTGTATGACAAGTGTTTAATACATTGTATATGCATATTGTTTGGGAGGAGATAGGGGATGTACTCCATGGTTTGAGGGAAGATAGGGGATGGACTCTCAAACCTGTTTAGGAGGAGAAAGGGGATGAACTCCATTAGTACAGCAAATCTGTGTACTTATTGATGTATGGAAGTATTTTAGTACAACAAATATGTGTATTTATCAATTGATGGAAGTGTTTTATTATGAGCCTTAGCCTCATTAATTGTTAATCTTAGAAGTAATATTAATTTGAGATGTAGTCTCAGTTAGTTGTTTGGCCAGGTTCTGAGCCATGTCGGTATAAATGGAAAATTGGATAAATAATGGAAAGTGAAACATATCATGGACATAGTGGTCATGAAACGTATTGTGATAAAGTGATTTATAAGTGTAACCATCTATTGAATGCTATTGCTTTAGTCAATTCTTTATATTTGGTTTAGTAAATTCTGCTGGGCTGTGGCACCCTATACGGGAACATCATTTTCAGGTCCAGGTGATATGCTACTCCAAGGACTTAGCTTGGGAGGATTTGGAGTTGCAGACTCTGTTTAGTTAGTTGTTATTTGATTTATTTTGATATTACATGTAAACTCAAGCCAAGGGCTTAATGTGTAACTGAGTTAGTACTCAGACTTTTGGGACCAAGTGTTGGCTTGGAAAGTTGTAAGCTCGTAGGGCATTTATTTTCGATGTTACATGTAATGTCTTTTAATAATAATACTCTGATGAATGGAATAATGTTTTGTTTTTCTTATATCAATAATGTCGATTGTGTATATGATGGGTTTATTTTGAGGGCGTTACAACTTGGTATCAGAGCGTACGGTTGAATACTTTGGGTACGTGGGAAGTGATTAGTATCACAATGGGTTTGTCTCGCTTGTAGAGACTTATGTATGATAGTATGTGTTTATTTGATAACATGCTTATATGACTATTTGGGTATGGATTTAATTTCTAGGATGTTGGCTGGATCATTGAGTTTCTATGAGTCTTGTTGGAAAAGCACTTGATCAATGCTGTTTCCAACCGGAACTCTAGCAACGCCTCGGGACTGTCATTATCCAGGAATGAAATTCGTAGGTGCTTATGTGATTATGTGCTTATGTGGAGTGAATTACTATTGTCCAATGTTTTAGGATGCGAGTGTTATAGCTTCGGCACATTTATTAATGTGCTAACGTGTTAATCGTCTTTGTTTCCTTTATTAGGATGTCAGGACAAGGACGTGGTAGGCATGGTGGGCAGGAGATGCCCATACCGGATGTGATTCCGGAGCAGCAGGAGGGTATTGGTCAGGCCAATGTGGCCGAACCAACGGTCAGCAGGCTATGGGTGCCTTAGCCCGCGAGAAGCAGGGGCATTCAGGGAGTCCGTGGGCATTCTCAGGGCTGAGAATCAAGCCAGGTTCATGTTGCAGATACAGGACCTGCATTTCCAAGAGAGAGTTCTTCCGGTCTAACCCGGACAGTTTGTGGGTGATCCTAAAAAGCCACTTAAGGCAAATGAATGGCTCGAACAGACAACGAAGACGTTTGAGATGCTTGGCATCGAGGACGGGGTTCTGAAGGTGACCCTGGCATCTTTCCAACTTAAGGGGGATGCGGGTCAGTGGTGGAAATTCGCGACAGGCCGTATAGGAGGGACTTTGGGAGGCCTTCGTAGCTGCTTTCCAGGAGAAGTTCTTTTCTCCAGCGTCAGGGAGAGGTTGAGGAAGCAGTTCTGCCAGCTTAAAGCAGTTGAGTTCTTCAGTTGCCGAGTTTGAGGCCACATTTACCAGTTTGGTCCAGGTTTGCACCTGAGCTTGTGGCATCTAAGGAACGCCGTGTTTAAGTTCGAGAAGAAGTTGAGGCATGGCCTCAAGATGAGAGTTGGGGGTTCTATGACCCGAGAGTATGGGCGTCTGGATCTTGTGCCTGCTCCATCAGTAGTGAGAGGTACCTTTCTGTTTCGTAACTCGGTTGCTAGTGTATTGATTGATACGAGTGCGTCTCATTCTTTTGTATTTGCTGCATTTGCATCTGTGTTAGAGTTGGAGTTGGCACTATTAGCATCTCCTATTTGTGTAGTATCACCTGTTGGGGGTGAGTTGATTTTGAAACATGGATGTAGAGGTTGTGATATAGAGGTCACCGACCATAGGCTTCATTTTCCTTTTGTTGTTATGCCCATGAAGGGTTTTGATGTTATTTTGGGTATGGACTGGTTATCGTCATACCGGGCTGTTATTGATTGCTACCGCCAGAGGGTCACAGTTTGTACCTTGAGCGGGGAGTGTTTTCATTTTCTGGGGGATCGGGTTGGTAGTGTTTTGCCACCGGTGTATGATCCGCAAGGGCGGAATGAGCTTAGTGGTCTTCTTGCTAGCCTTATGGGTAGTGAGTGTGATGAGACCCAGACCGTATTGCCGAGGGTGGTTTGTGAGTATTCGGATGTTTTTCCCGAGGACCTTGTCAGTTTGCCACCCTATAGCGACCCCGGTCTTTTTCCTTTAGATTGTTGTATCCGGACTTAAGTTCCGTGGATCTAGGCATTGTGTACTGTTGTTGTTGTTCTTTAATTCTTTACATTTGAGTTATAGGATGTCTTTGAGCAGGTTTGTTTCAGGTTGGTTGGGTTCGGAAACCAAGTGTTGCTGTCCAGATTTTTGGACCTTCGCTCGAGCGAGGAGTTGGTCGCTCGAGCGAGCTGTTGTTTTTGTTCTTCGCTCGAGCCAGGGTTTAGTCGCTCGAGCGAGAGTCTGCGTCTGGGCTTAGGACCTGAGGGATGTGTTTCTTGGCTCGAGCGAGAATTTCTTCGCTCGAGCGAGCGAGGTGTATGTTTTCGAGTTCTTCGCTCGAGCGAGCTTCTGGGTTGCAGACCTGAAGCATCGAGTTTTTGGCTCGAGCGAGCTTTTCTTCGCTCGAGCGAGGGTTTCTTGTGTCTGGTCGCTCGAGCGACCAGGTCTTCGCTCGAGCGAGCCTATCAGATTTAAATACGCAGCAGCGTGTTTTAAAACAGTTTTTCAGCCCCTTTCAGTTTATAAAACCCTAGGTTACGAGTTCTCTCTCTCCCAACTCATCTTCTCTTAGGATTGATCTATTTAGAGTGTGTATCTACCCTAGTTCCTTCATTAAAAAGGTAGAGGAGAGTGAGGGCTACATTTTAATCTGAGAAATTGTTGGTTTGGAGCACTTTGGAGTTTTGGGCATCATCTTCATCTTCTCCTTTTTGAGTTATTTCTTCGAGGTAGGGATTTCCTACTCCATTTATACGCTTTAATCCTAAGTGGTGGTATTTTGGTATGTGGGGGTAGTTTGGTAATTTTGGGAGAAACCTTAGGGTTTTGTCATAGATTAATTTATATAATTAATTTAAAGGAAGATTGTGATATTGGTAAATTCATGAGATTGGGGAATTTAGTGGTTTAATGATGTATTTGGTAGTTTAAATACTTACCTTTGAGAATATTGAAATTACATTTATTGTTATAGTTATTTCTTGCTTAGAAATAATTGTTTTGGGCTATCGGTGGAGGATAGCCATTGATTGTTGTAGACCTTGCATGCGGCTTAGGTATAACTAAAATTGAGTCAATTGTTTGACTGTTAAGTTAATACAGAACATTCGTGTATTAATTATGTGTTGTATATGGCAAGTATTGATTATGTTGCATACGCATTTGGTTTTGGAGGAGATAGGGGATGAACTCCACGGTTTAGGGGAAGATAGGGGATGGACCTCTAAACCGGACTTATTGGGAGGAGATAGGGGATGGACTCCAGTAGCATCACTTATATGTGTGCTTATTGATTAATAGAAATATTTCTATTTATTATTGATATGATACATCACCTAAATGTGTATCAATTGGGA
Organism: Camellia japonica; assembly: GCA_030407325.1. Taxonomy (NCBI): domain Eukaryota; kingdom Viridiplantae; phylum Streptophyta; class Magnoliopsida; order Ericales; family Theaceae; genus Camellia; species Camellia japonica. The sequence continues at coordinate 152,911,234 of JAPPVO010000036.1, read as the reverse complement.
AGTATGGAAGTGAAATTGATTGTGATTGATATAATACCAACATGTGTATTCGTTATGTTAGGTTTAACTTGAATTGTTATTCCTGTTGAATTGGCAGTATTGTTAATAAAAGATGAAACCCCAGTTGAGTTATTTGGCCAGGTTCTGAGCCATAAATGGAAAGTGAACTATGCCATAGACAATGTGTCATAGGCAATGTAGACATTCGTGTCATGAATTGGTAAATTGAATATCCTGTGTTAACCATGTATCGGGTGCTACTGCTTTAGTTAATGCTTATGTTTGGTTTAGTATTTCTCTGCTGGGCTGTGGCTCACCCTATATGGGAACTTCATTTTCAGGTTCAGGTGGTTCATTACCTCCAAGGACTTAGCTTGTGAGGATTTGGACTCGAAGACTTGTTTTTATTTATTTGTTTTTATTTGATACATGTAAACATTCAAGCCTAGGGCTTTATTTGTATTGAGTTAGACTCTTATTTCTTTGTGTCCAAGTGTTGGCTTGGCAAGATGTAAGCCCGTAGGGCATTTATTTTGATGTTACATGTAATGCTTTTATTTAGTAATACTCTGATGGATAATAGAATTTCTATTATTAATGCATGTTAATCTTATATATGATGGGTTTTATTTTGAGGGCGTTACAACTTGGTATCAGAGCGTACCGGGTTTGAATACTTTGGGTACGTGGGAAGTGATTAGTATCACAATGGGTTCGTCTCGTTTGATAGAGACTTAGTGTAATGATTACATGCTTTATGATAACATGTTTATGTGATTATGTGGGTATGGAATGTAGTTCCTAGGATGTTGATTGGATCCTTGAGTCTCTGAAAGTCTTGTTGGAAAGGCACTTGATCAATGTTGTTTCCAACCGGAACTTTAGTGGCGCCTCGGGACCATTATCCAGGAATGAAATTCGTAGGTGCTTATGTGATTATGTGCTTACGTGTGTGATTTATTGTTGTCCAATGTATTAGGACGTGAGTGTTATAGTTTTGGCACATTATTTAGAGTGCTAACGTCTTTGTTTCCTTTATTAGGATGTCAGGACGAGGACGAGGTCGTGGTAGGCGTGGTAGGCAGGCCAGGCAGGAAGTGCCTATACCGGAGGAAATTCCGGCAGTTCAGGAGGGTGTTGGCCAGGCCAATGTGGCCGAGCCAGTAGGACAGCAGGTTATGGGGCTTTGGCCCAAAGAGATAGCAGGGGCATTTCAGGCGTCAGTTGGCATTCTGAGGGCTGCGAATCCAGCCCAGGTTGTTGTTGCTGCAGATACAGGGCCTTCTTTTCTGAAGAGGGAGTTCTTCCGGTCCAACCCGGACGAATTTTTAGGTGATCCTAAAGAGCCGCTTAAGGCAGATGATGGCTCGAACAGACAACGAAAACGTTTGAGATGCTAGGCATCGAAGACGGGTTGAAGGTGACCTTGGCATCTTTCCAGCTGAAAGGGGATGCGGGTCAGTGGTGGAAGTTCACTAAGGTCGTATTGGAGGTACTTGGGAAGGCTTTTGTGATGCTTTCCAGGAGAAGTACCTGTCTCCAGCAGTTAGGAGAAGTTGAGAGATCAGTTTGCCAGCTTAAGCAGAACAGTTATCAGTGGCGAGTTTGAGGCATTTACTAGTTTGTCCAGGTTTGCACCTGAGTTGGTGGCGTCTGAGGAACGCCGTTGCATTGAGTTGAGAAGAAGTTGAGGCGTGGCCTCAGCTGAGAGTTGGGTCTATGATTCGGGATTTTGGGCGATTGGTTGATGCAGCAGCCCATACTGAGATTATGATGCAGGAAGAGGAGGAAGGGCAAAAGGCTCCAAGAGGAGTCAGGATGGCCAGGTGATGGCAGGAGGCAGAGAGGTTTCACTCCTCAGCAGCCTCAGAGTAGCTTTCTAGATCTACTTTTCCTGTGCCGAGTGCTAGTTCGGGGAAAGGCAGTCAGGGAGACATCACTTGTTTCAAGTGTGGTCAGCTGGGCCACAAGTCTCCAGTTTGTCCTCAGAGGGGAGGAGTTCAGAGAGCAGCATCTTCTTCGGCTCGATCTCAGAGCCAGAGTCAGAGTAGAGGTCAGCCGCTCTCGTGTTATCAGTGCGGGCAGCCAGGGCACATGAAGAGGTTTTGCCCGCAGTTGAGTGGCACACCTGGTGCATCTGGTTCGAGGCAGACTCAGAGTCAGCTGCCTGCTCAGTCAGTTCAGGCCTCGAGGGCCAATCAGGGGGCTTCTTCGTCCCAGTCTGTGCAGCAGTCTAGGGGTGAGCAGGTTGATCAGAGGCCATCTGGGCGCGTGTATGCTGTTACAGCGCAGGATCTTGTACCGGCTCCATCTGTCGTGAGAGGTACCTTCTTGTTTTGCAATTCAGTTGCTAGTGTTTTGATCGATACGGGTGCATCTCATTCCTTTGTGTCTGCTGCATTTGCATCTGTTTTGGAGTTGGAGTTAGCTCAGTTAGCATCTCCTATCTGTGTAGTGTCACCTCTTGGGGGTGAATTGATCTTGAAACAAGGTGTTAGGGGTTGTGATATAGAGGTCGATGATCATAGAATCCCATTTTCCTTTTGTAGTTATGCCTATGAAAGGCTTCGATGTTATTTTGGGTATGGACTGGTTATCGTCATACCGGGCAGTTATTGATTGCTATCGCCAGAGGGTCACTTGTTGTACCGTGGGCGGAGAGTGTTTTCGTTTTCTGGGGGACCGGGTTGGTAGTGTTTTGCCACCGGAGTATGATCCGCGAGGGCGGAGTGAGCTTAGTGGTCTACTTGCTAGTCTTTCGATTAGTGAGGGTGATGAGACCCAGTTTGTGTTGCCGAGGGTGGTTTGTGAGTATTCGGACGTTTTTCCCGAAGATCTTGTTAGTTTGCCACCTCAGCGAGAGATTGAGTTCTCTATTGATTTAGTGCCCGGCACGGCGCCGATTTCTATGGCACCTTATCGTTTTGCCCCAGCCGAGTTAGTTGAGTTGAAGTTCAACTCCAGGAGTTGCTAGATAAGGGCTATATCCCTAGTGTTTCGCCGTGGGGAGCACCGGCCCTCTTTGCTAAAAGAAAGGTGGTGCTTTGAGATTGTGTATGATTACCGGAAATTGAATCGGGCTACGGTTAAGAATAAGTATCCTATGCCCGTATTGATGATTTGTTTGACCAGTTGAAGGGTTCCCGTTGTTTCTCTAAGATAGATTTGAGATCGGGTTACCATCAGTTGAGAGTCAGGGAGGAGGATATTCCGAAGACGGCATTCCGTACGCGGTATGGCCACTATGAGTTTCTGGTGATGCCGTTTGGGCTCACCAATGCACCGGCAGTGTTTATGGATTTGATGAACCGGATCTTCCGGGAATTCTTGGATCGTTTTGTGGTCGTCTTCGTGGACGACATTCTGATTTATTCACCTTCGAGGGAGGAGCACGAGGAACACTTGAGAGTGGTGCTTGAGTTACTTAGAGCCCATAAGCTGTATGCTAAGTTCGGGAAGTGTGAGTTCTGGCTAGAAGAGGTGAAGTTCTTAGGCCATGTAGTTTCTGGGGAAGGGGTGTCTGTTGATACATCAAGACTGAGGCAGTGCAAGATTGGGCACAGCCTAAGAGTGTGTTTGAGATCCGCAGTTTTCTGGGATTAGCTGGGTATTACCGTCGGTTTGTGAAAGATTTCTCCAGGTTAGCTTCACCGTTGACTAGATTGACTCGGAAGGGAGTCAAATTTGTATGGAGTGAGACTTGTGAAAAGTCGTTTCAGGAGTTGAAGTTAGACTGACCACCGCTCCAGTCTTGATTATTCCGGAGAGAGGGTTGGGTTATGCAGTCTATTGTGATGCCTCACGAGAGGGTCTGGGTTGTGTGTTGATGCAAGAGGGGAAAGTGGTTGCCTATGGCTCACGTCAGTTGAAAATTCATGAGAAGAATTACCCTACGCATGATTTAGAATTAGCAGCTGTGATATTTGCCTTGAAGATTTGGAGGCATTATCTTTATGGTGAGAGGTTCGAGGTATTCTCGGATCATAAGAGTCTGAAATATCTGTTTACACAGAAAGACTTGAATTTTTGAGGCAGAGGAGGTGGATGGAGTTCATTGAGGATTATGACTTCGAGTTGCACTATCATCCGGGGAAGGCCAATGTTGTGGCCGATGCCCTTAGTAGGAAATCTGTTGGTGACTTAGCTAGTATAGCCATCCGGGAGTGGGAGATGTTGGGTGCAGTTGGGGAGTTTGATTTGCATCTGGGCGAATCCGTAGAGGCTGCGGCCTTGTTTTCTGTTGTTGCACAGCCTACACTTGTGACTCGAGTGTTAGAGGCTCAGAGGGGTGATCTTGAGGTAGAATCTCTCCGAGAGAAGATTTCCAATGGGAAGGTTGAGAAGGGTTTGACGGTGTATCCCGACCTGAGTGTGAGATACCGAGACCGTCTGTTTGTGCCGGAGTCTTGCCGAGAGGAGGTACTCCGAGAGTTTCATCATTCGCGCCTTGCGGTGCATCCGGGAGGTACTAAGATGTATCGGGATTTGGGTCGCCAGTTTTGGTGGCGGGGTATGAAGAGAGATGTGGCAGCTTTCGTATCTAGGTGCCTTACTTGTCAGCAAGTGAAGGCCGAGCATCAGAGGCCAGCGGGTTTGTTGCAACCCTTGCCTATTGCCGAGTGGAAGTGGGAGCATGTCACTATGGACTTCGTTGTGGGTCTTCCGAGGACTCAGCGGGGTAGTGATGCTATTTGGGTGGTTGTAGACCGGTTGACGAAGTCGCGCACTTCATTCCTATGCGTGTTAGAGATTCGGTAGATCATCTTGCCGACTTGTATATCCGGGACATAGTGAGGTTGCACGGGGTCCCAGTGACGATCGTCTCAGATAGAGATCCTCGTTTTACTGCCAGGTTGTGGCAGAGTTTGCAGAGTGCTTTAGGCACTAAGTTGACCTTAGCACGGCTTATCATCCTCAGACTGACGGGCAGTCCGAGCGTACTATTCAGATCCTTGAGGATATGCTTCGGGGTTGTGTTCTCGACTTTAGTGGGTCGTGGGAGAGGCACTTGCCATTAGTGGAGTTTGCCTACAACAACAGTTTCAGTCTAGTATTGGTATGGCACCGTTTGAGGCCTTGTATGGCCGACCGTGTAGATCTCCTGTTTGTTGGGCCGAGGTGGGTGATGCACCTCTTTGGGTCCGGAGTTGGTGAGGGAAACGACGGAGAAAGTTGAGCTTATCCGTAAGAGGCTTGTTACAGCACAGAGTCGTCAGAAATCTTATGCCGACCGTAGGAGGAGACCTTTGGTATTAGGTGGGTGATCATGTCTTTTTGAAGATATCACCTAGCGGGGTTTATGAGGTTTGGGAAGAGCGGGAAGTTGTCCCCTCGGTTTATTGGGCCTTTTGAGATCCTTGAGAGGATTGGCGAGGCTGCTATCGTTTAGCTTTGCCACCGCAGTTATCCGGAGTTCATGACGTGTTTCATGTGAGTATGCTTCGGAAGTATGAGCCGATCCATCGCATGTACTGGATTGGACTGATTTAGTTGTTGATGAGGATGTCTCGTATGAGGAGAGACCGGTTCGGGTCTTGGATAGGCGGGATCAAGTTTTGCGAGGCAAAACCATCCCTTTGGTGAAAGTTTTGTGGAAGCATCACGGAGTGGAGGAAGCCACTTGGGAACGTGAGTTGGAAGTCCGTGAGAAATATCCGGATTGTTTATGATTGTAATCTTGTATTTAGATTATATAATATTGTTGAACTTGAGAATTTATATATGTCTTAAGTTGGAAAACATTGAGAATGTTTTGGTTTAATGTTAACATTTGAACTTGCCTTTTTATGGAAGTGGAGTATAACATTTATATATTGAATGTGTTGTTTATATCATGAACTTGAATATGATATGGAAATTGTTAACATTGAAAGGAATAATGCATAATATTGATGCAAGTTGAATATATGTTGATTTATACATATTGTGAGATGCCTCTTGATAAGAGATGAAGTGACCGGTATTGGGTCAAGTTGTTGTTTATTGTTTTAATATCATTGGGAATTGAGAAAAACTTGTTTTTACAAACTCATGCTTAATTTCGGGGACGAAATTCTTTTAAGGGGGGGAGGTTATAGCGACCCCGGTCTTTTCCCATTTGATTATTGTATCCGGACTTATGTTCCGTGATTCCATGTGTATGTTGTTGTTGTCCTTTAATTCTTTATTTAGTTATAGGATTGTTTGGGCAGGTTTTTACAGGTTGGTTGGGTTGAAACCAAGTGTTGCTGTCCAGTTTTTGGACTTCGCTCGAGCGAGCTTTCTCGCTCGAGCGAGCTTTGTTTTTGGTCTTCGCTCGAGCCAGGGTTTGGTCGCTCGAGCGAGAGTCTGCGTCTGCTTAGACCTGAGAGATGTGTTTCTTGGCTCGAGCGAGCTTTCTTCGCTCGAGCGAGCGAGGTGTATGTTTTCGAGTTCTTCGCTCGAGCGAGCTTCTGGGTTGCAGACCTGAAGCATCGAGTTTTTGGCTCGAGCGAGCTTTTCTTCGCTCGAGCGAGGATTTTTGTGTCTGGTCGCTCGAGCGACCATGTCTTCGCTCGAGCGAGCCTGTCAGTTTAAATACGCAGCAGCGTTTTTAAAACAGTTTTTTCAGCTTTTGTTATAAAACCCTAGTTACGAGTTCTCTCTCTCCACTCACTTCTCTCCTAGGTTTGATCTAGTTAGGGTGTTTACCCTAGTTGCTTCATTAAAAAGGTAGAGGAGTGAGGGCTTCATTTAATCTGAGAATTGTTGGTTTGGAGCACTTTGGAGTTTGGGCATCATCTTCATCTTCTCTTTTTGAGTTATTTCTTCGAGGTAGGGATTTCCTACTCCATTTATACGCTTTAATCCTAAGTGGTGGTATTTTGGTATGTGGGGGTAGTTTGGTAATTTTGGGAGAAACCTTAGGGTTTTGTCATAGATTAATTTATATAATTAATTTAAAGGAAGATTGTGGAATTTGGTAATTCATGAGATTGGGGAAATTTAGTGGTTAATGATGTATTTGTTTTAAATACTTACCTTGAGAATGTTGAAATTACATTCATTGTTGTTATTTATTTCTTGTTTAGAAATAATGTTTTGGGCTATCGGTGGAGGATAGCCATTGATTGTTGTAGACCTTGCATGCGGCTTAGGTATAACTGAAATTGAGTCAATTGTTTGACTGTTGAATTAATACAGAACATTCGTGTATTATTATGTGTTGTATATGGCAATTTGTTATTGCATATGCATTTGGTTTGGAGGAGATAGGGGATGAACTCCACGGTTTAGGGGAAGATAGGGGATGGACCTCTAAACCGGATTTTGGGAGGAGATAGGGGATGGACTCCAGTAGCATCACTTTATGTGTGCTTATTGATAATAGAAATATTTCTATTTATTGTTGATATGATACATCACCAAAATGTGTATCAGTTGGGAAGTATGGAAGTGAATTGATTGTGATTGATATAATACCAACATGTGTATTCGTTATGTTAGGTTTAACTTGAATTGTTATTCCTGTTGAATTGGAAGTATTGTTAATAAAAGATGAAACCCCAGTTGAGTTATTTGGCCAGGTTCTGAGCCATAAATGGAAGTGAAATTATGCCATAGACATGTGTCATAGGCAATGTAGACATTCGTGTCATGAATTTGTAAATTGATTATCCGTGTTAACCATGTATCAGATGCTACTGCTTTAGTTAATTATGCTTGGTTTAGTATTTCTCTACTGGGCTGTGGCTCACCCTATATGGGAACTTCATTTTCAGGTTCAGGTGGTTCATTACCTCCAAGGACTTAGCTTGTGAGGATTTGGACTCGAAGACTTGTTTTTATTTATTTGTTTTATTTGATACATGTAAACATTCAAGCCTAGGGCTTTATTTGTATTGAGTTAGACTCTTATTTCTTTGTGTCCAAGTGTTGGCTTGGCAAGATGTAAGCCCGTAGGGCATTTATTCTGATGTTACATGTAATGCTTTTATTTAGTAATACTCTGATGGATAATAGAATGTTTCGTTTTCTATTATTAATGCATGTTAATCTTATATATGATGGGTTTTATTTTGAGGGCGTTACACACCCCATCGAGAGATAGAGTTCTTTATTGACCTAGCGCCCGGCACTGCACCGATTTCTATGGCACCTTACCGTTTTGCCCCAGCCGAGTTGAGTGAGTTGAAGATTCAGCTCCAGAATTGCTAGATAAGGGCTTCATTCACACCCTAGTGTTTCACACCGTGGAGAGCACCGGCCCTCTTTGCTAAAAAGAGATGGTGCCTTGAGACTTTTTATCGATTACCGGAAATTGAATCGGGCTACGGTCAAGAATAAGTACCCTATGCCCCGTATAGATGATTTGTTGACCAGTTGACGGGTTCCCGTTGTTTCTCTAAGATAGACTTGTGATCGGGTTACCACCAGTTGAGGGTCCGGGAGGAGGATATTCCAAAACGGCATTCTGTACGCGGTATGGCCATTACGAGTTTCTGGTGATGCCATTTGGGCTCACCAATGCACCGGCAGTTTTTATGGATTTGATGAATCGGATCTTCCGGGAATTCTTGGATTGTTTTGTGGTCGTTTTTGTGGACGACATTCTTATCTATTCTCCTTCTGAGGAAGAGCACGAGGGGCACTTGAGAGTGGTGCTTGAGTTACTTAGAGTCCATAAGCTTTATGCCAAGTTTGGGAAGTGTGAGTTCTGGCTAGGAGAAGTCAAGTTCTTAGGCCATGTGGTTTCTGGGGAAGGAGTGTCTGTTGATACATCCAAGATTGAGGCAGTGCAAGATTGGGCACAGCCTAAGAGTGTGTTTGAGATCCGCAGTTTTCTGGGATTAGCTGGGTATTACCGCCGGTTTGTAAAAAATTTCTCCAGGTTAGCTTTACCGTTGACTAGACTGACTCGGAAGGGAGTCAAATTTGTATGGAGTGAGACTTGTGAAAAGTCGTTCCAAGAGTTGAAATTTAGATTGACCACCGCTCCAGTCTTGATTATTCTGGAGAGAGGGTTGAGTTATGCTGTCTATTGTGATTGCCTCACGAGAGGGTTTGGGTTGTGTGTTGATGCAAGAGGGGAAAGTGGTAGCCTGGCTCTCGTCAGTTGAAAATACACGAGAAAGAATTACCCTACACATGACCTAGAGTTAGCAGCCGTGATTTTTGCTTGAAGATTTGGAGGCATTATCTGTATGGTGAGAAATTTGAGGTATTCTCGGATCATAAGAGTCTGAAATATCTGTTTACATAGAAAGACTTGAACTTGAGGCAGATGAGGTGGATGGAGTTCATTGAGGATTATGACTTCGAGTTGCATTATCATCCGGGGAAGGCCAATGTTATGGCCGATGCCCTTAGCAGGAAATCCATTAGTGATGTAGCTTGTATAGCAATCCGGGAGTGGTAGATGTTGGGTGCACTTGACGAGTTTGACTTGTCTTTGGGCGAATCTGTTGAGGCTGCGGCCTTGTTTTCTGTTGTTGCGCAGCCTACACTTGTGACTAGAGTGTTAGAGGCACAGAGAGGTGACCTTGAGGTAGAATCCCTCCGAGAGAAGATCTCCAATGGAAGATTGAGAAGGGTTTTCTGTGTATCCTGACCAGAGTGTGAGACACCGAGACCATCTGTTTCTCCGGAGTCTTGCCGAGAGGAGGTACTCCGAGAGTTTCACCATTCACGCCTTACGGTGCATCCGGGAGGCACTAAGATGTATCGTGATTTGGGTCGCCAGTTTTGATGGAGGGGTATGAAGAGAGGATGTGGCAGTTTTCGTGTCTAAGTGCCTTACTTGTCAGCAAGTGAAGGCCGAGCATCAGAGGCCAGCGGGTTTGTTGCAACCCTTGCCTATTGCTGAGTGGAAGTGGGAGCATGTCACGATGGACTTCGTTGTAGGTCTTCTGAGGACTCAGCGGGGTATTGTGATGCTATTGGGTGGTTGTAGACCGGTTGACTAAGTCGGCGGCACTTCATTCCTATGCGCGTGAAGATTCGATAGATCATCTTGCCAACTTATGTATTCGGGACATAGTGAGATTGCACGGGTCCCGGTGACGATCGTCTCGGATAGAGATCCTCGTTTTACTGCCAGTTTGTGGCAGAGTTTGCAGAGTGCCTTGGGCACTAAGTAATGACCTTTAGCACGGCTTATCATCCTCAACTGGCAGGCAGTTCGCGTACTATTCAGATCCTTGAGGATATGCTTCGGGGTTGTGTTCTTGACTTTAGTGGTCGTGGGAGAGGCACTTGCCTTAGTGGAGTTTGCCTACAACAACAGTTTCCAGTCTAGTATCGGTATGGCATCGTTTGAGGCCTTGTAGCCTGACCGTGTAGGTCTCCAGTTTGTTGGGCCGAGGTGGGTGATGCACCTTTGTTGGGTCGCGAGTTGGTGAGGGAAACGACGGAGAAGTTGAGCTTATCCGTAGGAGGCTTATTACAGCCCCAGAGTCGTCAGAAATCAAACATGCCGACCGTATAAGAAGACCTTTGGTATTTGAGGTGGGTGATGATATCTTTCTAAAGATATCACTTAGGCGGGGATTGATGAGGTTTGGGAAGAGTGGGAAGTTGTCCCCTTGGTTTATTGGTTCTTTCGAGATCCTTGAGAGGGTTGACGAGGTTGCTTATCGTTTAGCTTTACCGTCGCAGTTGTCCGGAGTTCATGACGTGTTTCATGTGAGTATGCTTTGGAAGTATGAGCCGGATCCATCGCATGTATTGAATTGGAACGACTTAGAGGTAGACGAGGATGCCTCGTAAGAGGAGAGACCGGTTAGGGTCTTGGATAGGTGGGAGCAAGTCTTGCGAGGCAAGACCATCCCTTTGGTGAAAGTCTTGTGAAAACATCACGGAGTGGAGGAAGCCACTTGGGAACGTGAGTTGGAAGTCCGTGAGAAATATTCGGACATATTTGTTGATGTGTAATCATGTATTGAGATTCTGTAATATTATTTAACTTTAAGAGCATTATATATATGTCTTGAGTTGTAAAACATTGAGAATGTTTTGGTTTAATGGAAGAATCTTGAAACTTGCCTAGAATTGGAAGTTTGTTATAATTGCATATGTTTAATATGTTTATAGAAATTGAGTTATATCATGAAATTGAATATGATATGGAAATGGGAATCATGCATATTGAAAATCAAAAGGAAATTGCATAATGATAATGCAGGTTGAAATATATATTGTTTTACATATTGTGAGATGCCTCTTGATAAGAGATGCAATGACCAGTTATGGGTCAAGTTATTGATTATTGTAATATCATATTGTTGGAAATTGAGAAACAAACCTGTTTTTGAAAACTTGTACTTAATTTCGGGGACGAAATTCTTTAAAGGGGGGAGGTTATAGCGACCCCGGTCTTTCCCCATTTGGTTGTTGTATCCAGACTTAGGTTCCGTGGATCCTGTTATTATATATTTGTTGTTGTCGTCTTTTAATTCTTTGTTTTTGAGTTATAGGATGTGTTGGGCAGGTTTGTTATCCAATTTGTTGTGTTTGGGAGCAAAAGTTGCTACCCAGAATTTTGGTCCTTCGCTCGAGCGAGCTCTTTGTTTCTAGTCCTTCGCTCGAGCCAGGGTTTCTTCGCTCGAGCGAGCGACTGCGTCTGGGTATAGACCTGAGAGCTGTATTTGTTGGCTCGAGCGAGCTTTCCTTCGCTCGAGCAAGTGCCTTCGAGTTCTTCGCTCGAGCGAGCATTATGTCGCTCGAGCGTGCTTCTGGTTGCAGACCTGAAGCTTCGAGTTTTTGGCTCAAGCGAGATTTCTTGTGTCTGGTCGCTCGAGCAACCAAGTCTTCGCTCGAGCGAGCCTGTCAGATTTAAATACGCAGCAGCGGGGAAAAATTCATTTTTTCACCCTCTTTTGATTTCAAAACCCTAGGTCCATGTTCTCTCTCCCTCTTCACACCTTCTCTCTTAGATTTCATCTCCTTTTAGGGTGTTTCTACCCTAAGTTCTTTGTTAAAAAGATAGAGGGTCGCGAGGGCTTTGTTTTAATCTGAGAGTTTGGCGGTTTGGAACACTTTGGATTTTGGGTCATCATCTCCATTTGAGTTCTACTTTCGAGGTAGGGATACCCTACTCCATATTATAGGTTTTTTCTTGAGTTTTAGTCATTTTGATATGTTGGTGTTGTTAGGTTAATTTAGGGAAAAGCTAGGGTTGATTTATAATTCAAAAAGGGGGCTTTTCATCTATTAAATATCATATGTTTGTAAGCCATGAAAAATGATATTGATAGTGTTAAACTAATAAAATTGAACCTTAGGGCTGATTTTGAAGAAAGGGGGAAAAACCCTAATTGAGTAAATTAATTTGTATAATTAATTTTATATACATCAGTTGATGCATTTATTTCCTGTTTAGAAATAACTGCTTTGGGCTATCGGTGGAGGATAGTCGTGATTGTTGTAGACATTGCATGTTGATTAGGGAAAACTGAAACTAATCACATTGAATGAGTCATTAAATATGATGGTTGAATTAATACAGCAAATCTGTGTATTTATTGAATATTGTGTATGACAAGTGTTTAATACATTGTATATGCATATTGTTTGGGAGGAGATAGGGGATGTACTCCATGGTTTGAGGGAAGATAGGGGATGGACTCTCAAACCTGTTTAGGAGGAGAAAGGGGATGAACTCCATTAGTACAGCAAATCTGTGTACTTATTGATTTATGGAAGTGCATTGTAGTACAGCAAATATGTGTACTTATCAATTGATGGAAGTGTTTTATTATGAGCCTTAGTCTCATTTTAATTGTTGATATCATAAGTAATATTAATTTGAGATGTAGTCTCAGTTTGTTATTTGGCCAGGTTCTGAGCCATGTCGGTATAAATGGAAATTTGGATAAATAATGGAAAGTGAAACATATCATGGACATAGTGGTCATGAAACTGTATTGTGATAAAGTGATTTATAAGTGTAACCATCTATTGAATGCTATTGCTTTAGTCAATTCTTATATTTAGTTTAGTATATTTCTGCTGGGCTGTGGCTCACCCTATACGGGAACATCATTTTCAGGTCCAGGTGATATGCTACCTCCAAGAACTTAGCTTGGGAGGATTCGGAGTTGAAGACTCTGTTTAGTTAGTTGTTATTTTGATTTATTTTGATATTACATGTAAACTCAAGTCAATGGCTTAATGTGTAACTGAGTTAGTACTCAGACTTTTGTGACCAAGTGTTGGCTTGGAAAGTTGTAAGCCCGTAGGACATTTATTTTCGATGTTACATGTAATGTCTTTTAATAAGAATACTCTGATAAATGGAATAATGTTTTGTTTTTCTTATATCAATACATGTCGATATTGTGTATATGATGGGTTTATTTTGAGGGCGTTACACTTTCAAATGTCACTAAACTAAAAAAAATGTTGTAGTGTTGGTTAATATTAGAAAAATGATTGATACACTGAATTTGAGCTCGCCCAAATAGCTTGGATTATATAAGCCAGACGACCGTTCGGATGATCGGAGTCACCCTTGTTAACTAGCATGTCAATCAGTATCTAACAAATGACCAGTTGGACGACTGACCTACACAAAATTAAAGGATTTGGGCAAGTCCATATTCGGTAACTTAGCATTGCTATTAATATTATATGCATAAACTCTGTAATTATTCATAAAATATAAGGTTAATTACACCAATATTCCATCAACTATTAGTGACTATTACTAGACTATCATGAGTGTATTTGTATAGTTTTTAAAATTAAAAAAATCAAAATATATGAATTCATAAATAAAAATAATATTTATTAATAATTGAAAGGATCGTGATATAAAAATTTCTAAACTATTTACATATATTATGTTTGGAATATATACTCCATGCGATGGACCGAAAGTATGAGGATATGGTATCGGACAACATAAATTTAAATCCGAACATTTGATATTTGTTCGAAAATTTATATTCGAAAACATTTGTGGTGTGTACTAAAAACTTGTGTAGTGTGCAAATAGAATTATCCTTTTACTAAAAAACATACAAAAAATAAAGAAAAAAATTAATTTTCTCATAGTAATTTTTTAATTTTTTTAAAAATTATTTTAACCTATTGCCATAACATGTCTCAGTGTGCTGAGCACACATTTGGCTAATTCATGGCTTTGATTAAGCCAAGTATTTAGTGGAGCTATGGTAGAGGTGTAGTGCTTGGCAAAATTATTTGGTGGGTCTAAGATAAGTTTATATGGTGCTCTAATTTAATATTTATTGATTAAAATAATAAGATTTAATAATTTTTGTTAGATTTTTTTAGAGTAACTTAACTTGTGTCAAGTGATAAATGATATGAAATATGTTTCAAGGTCATCAAATAACTTTTAGTAGATACCACAACTTCAAGTTGAATTCAGATCCTTTGTAGTATATTGTCTATAATATACATTGTAATGTCCTAAAATAATGTGTTTTGGGACAAAAGTTTAAAAAAATAATAAAGAAAATGAAAGAAAAGAACTTGCCTTTTCCTTTTAAATTTTGCCTCAAAATAACGAAGTTTTGAAACATTACATAGTGCAATACAGACAGTATACTACAGAGGATCATAATTCCTTCAAGTCTTTCCCTCAATTTTCCACTTCCACAATTACCTTGTGCCAGAGCTCTTCTTTTTCTTTTTCTTTTTTTCTTTTTTCCCTTTTTTTTTTTAAAAAAATTTCTCTTCTAAATTGTTTTTCAATAGACAATATCATATCTATAATTTGTTCAACTTTAACTAAGAAAAATCATAATGAAAAGTTCTCCAACCAACCAATCATAATTATGAAAAATCATAATTAAAAATGCTCTAGCATGTTAAGTTGAAAAATAATATACAAGCTCACTTTCTAGACTCAATGATGTGTAGGTGATATGATTAGTTAATGATAAGAGAAAATATGAGAAGAAGTGTTATATTAATATCTTAATTGATTATCATATTACTGGACTTAAAAATTGAGTATAACTTTTATTCTTGAATAGCAATGCTCTAAGTTTATTCCTATTTTTATTTGTATCTGTTTATTTATTTATTTTGAATTGCAAATTAGGAGGATGGTGGATTTCAAAGTAAAAGTTGACATTTTGGATAGAAAGAAAATGAAGGGACCATAACCCTTTTATTAGTGGAGGGTTGTTCCAATGTCAAAAGTAGGCAAAATTCCAATTAGTGGTTCATAGAATATTATTATTACCTATATATATTGATTGGATTTGTAATGTTTAATTGCTTAGCTACTTATTGGCATGGTGACTTCTAAACCTGCTTAATTGCTTAGCTACTTATTGGCATGGTGACCTTTAAACCTAACTTAGAAGAAACAGATGCATGTGCAAGTTGGTTACCATCCAATGAACACCAAACTTGGCCAGAGACTAGTGTAATTAATTACTAATTGAACCACAAGAACTTTTGTAAGTTGAGGGGTAAGCAAATATAGGTCTGATCTGACCCGGGTTAAGACTGTATTTGTGTTATGTAACAAGAATATATGTATTATTTAAAATTTAGTCTGGCTTGATATTTGGCCTAATTTAATCACTTCAAGTTGAATTTTATTTTTTTTAATTCCAAACTTGACCACATAACTCAATAGATATGAGCTATTATTATTATTAAATTATATTGAATTTATTAAAAAATATAATAAATCATACAAGTTTTGTATAATTATATAAACTTCTCTATTAATAAAACTGAAACAACCAAAACTAATATAAATAATGGATAGATATAAGGATAAATAAAATAAAATATATATTTCAACTTAAAGATATAACAATATTATTTTTTCATCTGTAAGACTAACAAAATACTAATGAAAAGATAATTAATTATTATGTGAATTAAAAACTTAATAAAATTCAATATAATTATGTTAATCGTGTGAGATTTAATGCATTTTTTTTCTAACTTGTAATTTTTTTTCTTAAAAAACGTAAATTACACTAACCTACCTTAAGGTTTGGAGAAAATATTGCAAGTCTTATAATTTTTGCATAATTATCATGACTTTCTTTTTAATGAGGACAAAAGGGATCGAAAAACTTACCCAAAAGAAAAGAAGATTGGAAATGATTCAGATGGTGTGAAAATACAAAGATGAATAATAAAAAATATATATTTAAACGTAATATAACAATATCATTTTTTTTTCATTCATATGATTAACGAATTCTTGATGAAAAGTGAATTAAGTGTAATGTGAATTAAAATCTTAAAGGAATCTAATGCAGTTATATCAAAATTGTGAGACTTTATGTATCTTCTTTAAATTTCAAGGGGGTCAATTTAATTTACCCATAAAAAAAAAAAAAAGAAAGAAGAAAAAAAGCATAAGCTTCTATCTAGTCTTGATCTGGACTAGAAAGGTATTGTTTGGATCCATGAGACTTACCATGGGTTGCATTTCAATTAAGGATGAGAATTTTCAATACAACTTGAACTATATACGAAGTTAGCATGTTACGGTTGACTATTTCCAACAGACACATATATAATATGATCTAATATCACAAAATATTAAATAGGTCGGGTTAGTGTCAATTCTATATAATACAAAAATTGACACAGATAACATGTATAATGAACAATTAATTACATATTTTAATATTATGTTTTATGTAACTCCATCAAATTTGTTAAAAAGTATATAAAATAAGATTTTAAGACTAATATAAATTTTGTTAAATAGACTATTTTAATAACTTTTTGACTTTTCATGAAAAAAATATACAAAAAAGTAAAGAGATGATATGATCTAAAAAAGATAAAAAGTATATTATTTTAGGTTAACCCAAACGGCCTAGTTTGGGATCTACTACAAAAGCCAAAATATCAAAAAGTTACTAAGAAAGCTAAAAAGTCCATATTATAAGTATAATCGAAGATAATATATTTTGTCCACTATTTGAGTTAATTTAGTAAAAAATAATAATACACATATATTTTTATAAATAAAAAATTGAGTTTAAATCAAATATTCTTATGAATAATTTTATTAAATAGAAATTAGTTGTATTGAATTTAACTTGAGACGAAAATTTTTTATACACTTGATTTTTTTAGTTGATAGATTTTTTTTTTTTTTTTTTTTTTGACATAACATGTAAAAGGATAAAAATTGGACCAGGACCGAAAATGATACGATATGAAATAATAAGCAATTTGAATTAATGTTGAGGTAATTCTAATATGAATCCAAAATGATACAATACGAACATGATCTAATACGACACGACACGACACTGTAGACGTCCCCGAACGCCCCGGGGAGAGAACCCCCGTTCTGTTCATATTGGGCTCACTACAGTTCGGACTCAAATTGTCACGGTTCTTAATCTGATCTCACAATGTGCAATGTGAGATTGATAAATCACCAAAGAGTCCAAATCCGGCAAATCGTTTTGAGAAAACAGATTTTTAGAAAAGAAGTGCCAAACATGGACTGCTTTGCCAGATACAGAATAGCCACCTAAATATTTATTTTGGGGGAATTTAGGAAACCCCGACTCGTTGCCTAAGGCCACGTGTCCGTTATCACCAAAGTTGCCTCGGCTAGGGAACTTGGGTACGATTGGGGAAGGTCAACTATGAGCACCCCCTCTCGCCCGATCCGAAGATCGGCCTCTACTAACCATGATATCTAGTTTTGAAAATGTTATGTGTTCTTATTCCGGTTATTAGCCTAATCTTACTATGTGATGCGCACAACACAAAAGTATAGACTAGATCGCCTAATTTGGAACAAAACATCGCATATCCGTTTGTTTTGGAAATGATTTGAGGTTTGCTACTCGCAAGTAGGCTAAAAATACAAATTTCGACGAATTATTCCAATTCAAACAATCCGACCTTCACCCACAGGCATTCAAGCAGTTTATATCACATAAGCATCTAGCCACATGGTAAGCATGCTGTCACGTTAACATTCACACTCATGCGAGATGCTAAAGTATAAAAAGCTTACCTAGTACTCCGAGCCAAAACAAGAAACTTGTTAGCAATCGAACATATGATCCAAGTCCATGTTAAGTGGCTAATGCATCGCATACAAAATGTAACCTAGAATAGGCTCGGCTAATCTATGGATGTCATGTGGAATGCAACAAGTAACACGTATTCAAGTTAGATTTAAAATACTTATGCAGTTAGCATGATGCGCCGAGCCTGGTGCATGCAATACTGATGAATGGATGCACGCATGCATTGCATAAGGTATGCTAAATTAAATATGCCCTAATACTAACCATCAAAAGCAGGTAAGTAAAAGGGAGAAAGAAGTAGGGGTTGGAAGACATTAACATGCGCAGCCACACTTATTACAAATTCGCCCTCGCTCGGAGGGACCAAAAGAAAATACAAATTAATTAAACTACAAGCTAATTAAATATTACAGACAATTAACTAGTTAAGCAAATTAACTAAGCTAATTAAGCAGTAAAAATCAGCCTCGGGAAGAGGGTCCAATGCATGCGCACTCGGTTTCGCTCGGAAATCCACCACCATACACAAGTTGCCTCTGTTTTCCCTACTCTGCTCCTCTGAGATTTGCACAAATCCCAAGGTGCACTATTTGGACACTGTGGAACACCACCGGCTAAGACAAATGGTCACCGGCCAAGACAGGATGGTCATCGGCCATCCATAAATGGTCGATCGGCACTTTGTGTAGTCGACTGGCCAAAGCTTCCTGCAGAAACCTGTTTTGACAGCAACAGAGGGCAAAACATGGCATGGCAATGCATTTCAAGCAATGTTTGCACCAACCACACTCCTTATCATATTTATGACTCGAAGGAGCATGGTGCTCGATTCTCGGACCACCAATCACGCATTTCAATGCGTGATGGCCCAAGGAACCAAGTATGCATTTTCAATGTAGAATGAAATGCACATAACAAACAATGAGCTCAACCTCTATCATACTCAATTCAAGAGGCAAAGCATGCATGCCAATGCAATGCAACCTAGGCATGAAACTAAGTATGCAATATGAACATGAAGACAAGTATGCTAGGCACACAACCTAAGCTAGCAAGTATGCAAGCATGTAATAACTATGCTAATGATCAACATGCAAGATGTAATCTAATCATGCAAGTGTGTAAGGCATACAACATGTTATGCAACCTAGTCAAGGAAATGTGTGCCAAATGCAAGCGTCACTTAAACATGCAACAACAACACACATGGTAAGTCAAGTATGCAATCAACACACAAGGTGAGCATGCCACAACATGCAAAGGAGGGACTTACACTAATTTGGACAGCTCTCTATTAGGCCCAAAACAGTGGCCAAATGCTATGGAAATGAGAGGCAAAACACACACAAACATGCACATGTTAAGGCCTAAACACTTAAGCATCAAGAAGCATCTTTTAAGCACACTTAAAAGGGAATAACCATGCACATATGGCATACATAATAAGCTTTGAGAATATGTAGGAAATGATGCCAAATCAACCTACCAATGCAAGCTAGGCATGCAACCAAGCCCAAGGACCTAAAACATGATCATATGACACATGAAACAAATGACCAAAATGAACCAAAATAGTCCTAAATCATGCAAAAGTAAGCCCCAAGGACTACTTAGATGGCATCTAAATGACCTAATCCTAGAGGCATACACAATAGCACAAACATGAAGTATGAAACACCAACCTCTTAACACATTAAAGGGGCTTCAAATGTAAGCATTCAAGCATACCATGAGGACTGAAATGACATGGCAAATGGTTCCAAACCACTGAAACAAAGCAAGTAAAGCATGCTCCACACTCACAGACCCAAGGCTAACAAGCCAAAATGCAAGGTGGCTATACTACTAAACATGTCATGGTCGACCAAAACAACCAAAAACAGAATTTAAGCATGCTAAAACAAGCACAAAAGCTTCACAAAGCTAGGCCAAAACAAGTAAGCATAATAGGCTAAATGCTAAGCACATGTTAAGGCAAATCATGGCATTACACGACATGTATGCAAGCTAAGCATGGTGTGTCTAAACCAAGTAAAAATAGGGCTATATCATGGAAAAATACTACCAAATACCTACTGAAACATGGCCAACATGAGTTCAAGAATGGTGCTCACTCATGAGGCTTAAATGATAACTTTTGAAGGTAACAAGGAGAGGGGGTGGCCCTCTCCTTCTTGGGACCTTAAACCACCATCCCCACCACTGAAATCCCTCAAGATTTCAGTGGTGAGGAGGCCCAAGCAAGGTGGTCCCGGAGCTCACCAAAGATGCACAAAATGGGGGCCAAACAAGGCCTAAGAGGGGTCAAACAACCTCAAAGCTCAAATCAACCTTAAATAACTATTTTAAGAAGGTAAAAACAAGACTTTTATATGTTATACACTAAGCTTAAAACAGCAAGCAAGGTGGGCAAAAAGACTGCAAAAAATGGGGTAAAAAGGGCAAGAATCTTACCCTTGAAGACCTTCTTCACAAGGATCACTCCAGCAGCTTTCTTAGCTCCAAACTAGCTCAAGAACTCCAAGGATAACCCCCTAATGCCTCAGCAACACAAGGTAAAGTGTAATGGTAGGTGTCCTAGTGCAAAACTAAGGACAAACACACACTTAGAGCAAAAGAGAGGGAGAAATAGAGATAGAATAGATACACTATGCTAACCCTAGAACCAGAACTCCCCTCAGCCTTTTTTGTCAACCCTAATGGAGGGAGAAGAGGCTCCCTCTTATAGAGATTCACTCTTTCAAAGCTTCCAAAACAAGCTAAGCAAGAGTGAAATCCCTCCATATACGTGTATGGAGGGGGGCAAAGGTGTATGCCAGCTAGCACAGCTGGCATAAAAATATCTGCAAAAGCAGATGAACAGTGATCGGCCAGCCCAAAATGTCATTTTGACAAAATAGATGGCCGACCGACCATCAAGAATGCCGACCGGCCATAGATATGGCCGATGGCAACAAAACACTGGCCGGTGGCCTTAAGCCATGGCCGGTGATGTGTGGGGATGGCCCACAAGCCATTCCCTGCCCCTCAAAGGCAAAACACAAGTGTTTGGTGCAAAACCAGACACAAAACAGTCGAGTCGAGAGATCCTGAGGCAAGGCGCATAGTCGAGGCCTCCGGGAACTCAAGACGAACACAAACATGGATGATCACCGAGTGTTCAAACGGTGACGTCCAAGTCTTGAGGACGGTCAAAAATGGGGTGTCTACAGTTGCCCTCTCTTTGACAGAACTCGAAAGTCATAAGAATGACGGGAGTGAGTGTCAAAGCCCTAGAGACGACCCATTTTTGACAAGGCCGAAGACTTAGACAAAGCATGCAAGACAATAAAGATATGCGCCCGAAAGGCAGGGCAAAATGCAACTGAAAATGCAAGAAGCCGAGCATAACTTATGATCATGCAAAGAAAGCTGTAACGAAGCATAACATGCGACAGTTTTAAGCAATCAAACACAAATCCAACTACACTGCAATGCAGAAAGGATGTAAGAGAATTATGCATTTCTCGCTATGTCTCACTCGGAGAATACAATACCTGTCCAATTCGTCTGGTTGCACCAGCTTCAAATGAACCGTACATACAATATCGTACCTGAAAGAGAAGAAAACTCAACAGGTGCAATATTGTTAGCTACATGCATGACAATGCAAAATGAATGCAAAATGATATGCAATATATACAATGCTATGTATAAACAATGCCAATGACATGCAATGTCTTTGAAACAATGCAAATGATATGCAATGCATTTGAAACATAATCGAACCACAAGCGGTTCAAAACCACACAAATATCATAAGGATGATGGAGGTGAAAGGTCCGTCTAACATAGAAAAGGTGCCGCAACCCTCAAACCACAATACCAGCAGTGGAATAGGCACGTACACATGCAGAACTACGAGTGTATAGATGGACCACAAGATACAATCAATTGAGTGGGATGATATAAGTGGGGAAATAACCCGCTGAGGAAAGACCAATGATCCTAATGCTGGATGCAAAAATTACACTACAATGTAATATATACAATGGATATGGCACGCTGCCAAACCGTATCTTGCCTCGGAAAGGCATGTACATATACAAATTGCGTCTAACATAGAAAAGGTGCCACAACCTTCAAACCACAATACCAGCAGTGAAATAGGCACGTACACATGCAGAACTATGCTTCGACGTGAAAAATATGGGCACATACCAGACCAAGCTCAACAAGAAAAGGCGCAAGCCATATGATGGAGGTGATGCAGTGAATGCATGCAAGCTACAATGCAATATTTACAATATGCAATGGATGGATACTATGTACGATGCATTATATACAATGAATGCTATGTACAATGCAACCTGCTGGGGAAAATGCAACGGATACAGTGGAAAAGGCCTGCGGCCAAACCGTATCTTGCCTAGGAAAGGCATGGACACATACAGACTGCGTCTAACACAGAAATGGTGCCGTCACCCTCAAACCACAATACCAGCAGTGGAATAGGCGCGTACACATGTAGAACTATGCTTCGACGTGAAAAATATGGGCACATACCAGAGCAAGCTCAACAAGGAAAGGCGCAAGCCATATGATGGAGGTGATGCAATGAATGCACGCAAGCTATAATGCAATATATACAATATGCAATGGATGGATGTACAATGGAATATTTACAGTGGAATGCATGACATATGCACTACTTACAATGATGCATGACATATGCACCATTTACAGTGTATGCATGACATATGCACTTTATACAATGAAATGCATGACATATGCACTATTTACAATGTATGCATGACAATGCAAATGAAAGGGAAAATGCATGATAATGCATGATTTTTTTTTTTTTTGTTTTTTGAAATGCAAATGATGCATGATGATGCATGTGAGCTTGAATGCGCGACGACGCGTGTCTTTTGCTATGCATGACAATGCATATGATCTCGAATGCGCGACGACGCGCGTCGCTTGAAATGCATGATAAGATGAAACCTACCAAGAGTCGTTCGGGCACGACAAACACCGAAGGACTTTCACCTTCGGAGGATTTAAGGTCTCCTAGACCATCTGCTGGGGAAAAATGCATGACGATGCAAATTGTGCGCGTTACAACGCGTGTATGCATGCATAACGTTGCGAGGGATGATGTGTGCTACAATGCACAAGGTGTGTGCATAACAACAAAGGTTTTGCACCTTCAGAGGATTTAAGGTCTCCTAGACCGGGCGTATTTAAGGTCTCGCCAGACCGTGGTGCACCATAATGCAAGTCGTGCGCGTATAATTTAACGCGCGCTCACGTCAAAGCATTGTAAAACAACGCATGAGGGACAACTTTCGAATCTTGGAAGATACAAAAGGATACAAAAAGGATACACCACCCGTATTCAAGTGCTACGCACAGAAGACACGGTCTGAGGTCAAAACAGAGACCGGTTGAGCTTCGAAAATGCACTTTCTTGCACTGTCTTGAGCAATGAAGGCCCCAAACCACACATCTGACCCAAACAAGGGCGTAGGAGGCTCACTGGCCACTGGATGAGATCACCGGCTGTCCATCGGCCATCAAAAACTTCCATCGGCCATATATTTGGCCGACCGGCCAACAGTGTGGCCGACCGGCCAAACATGCCTGAATCGGGGCAGTTTGGTCTTTCAGCCACGGGTCTTTTAAAATAGGGGCTTAAACCCTATTTTCTTTACTTGTTCTTGGTCGAAAATCCACCCTCTCTCTCTAGGCTATTTTCCTTCCTTCGTTCCCCCATTTTTCTCGATTTTTGGACCCGTTTCGTCGTTCGATTCGCGAATACCTTTGCGTTTCGAACGTTTTGAACCGAACGAAACTTCGTTTCTGTGTCTCTTTCTTGATTTCCGCCACTTGGGGTTTGTTTCCCTCGAGTTTTCCTCGATCTCCGTGCCTTTTCCACATTCTAACTTTTTCGGCCATTTTCCGCCCTCTCGAGGTTGACTTTCCGTTGACCTTTCGCATTCTAGCTCGATTTTCCCTCTTCCTGCCATTTCCACACTACTCTTGGCATGTCAGACGATCTTCCACAAGGCGGGACTCCCCCGGAGCATGAGATGGATCCCGAGGCAGAGCTCTTGCTCTTGAGCGTCCAACTGTTCGACCCGGCGACCTACCGGCTGGCGATTCACATATTGCCTCCCGACGGACTTCGCCAGTTCTGGAGTTTTGACAGGACGGTGCCTCCAGAGCTTCTCCTGCGCGAGCTAGAGTCACATCTATCATACGGCGCTTCCGAGGTATATCCTTCCCCGTTTCATTTTTCGCAATGTAGAACACTTAACTGCCATAGTTGATTCTGTTCTTTAACTGCTTAGCCCGGACACATCGATACACTGTATGCTGTAGTTGACTGTGAACACACTTGCACTTGATATCTGTTTGAAATGGAACATGCGCACACATACTGTATTTGCCCTGAACCACTCAAACTCACTAACACACCATACACTGTAGTTCACTGTGAGCAAACCAGCACCCGATAACTGTTTGATCTTGAAAACGTGCACACACGCTGTATCTGTACTGAACCACTCAAACACGCTGACACGTCACATGTTGTAGTTTACTGCAAGCACACCGGCACCCGATGTTTGTTTGAACTTGAGAACGTGCACACACTGTATTGTCACCAATTCTGAATGTTCTTCAAAACTGTACATTTTATATTGCTTCGCAACTATTTGCTTTCGAATACAGGGGGATTCCCATGCCTTCCGGGGGTACGGGACCGTCACGGCCCGCGATTGGTACATGGAGCTGCCCGATGCGGTCAATCATATTGTAGACCAGGCCGGCTTTGGCGCCTTCTGCAGAGGACTTTCCCGACTTACTATGAGCAGGCCTCTTCTCGCTGCTCTGGTGGAGAGGTGGTGGGACACCACCGACTCCTTCCACTTCTCTGCTATGGGAGACATGACGATGACTCCCTATGACTTCTCGATGCTCACCAGCATCGGGGTAGGGGGTGATCCGATCCCCTTTGACACAGACATGGACGAGTGGGAGGCCGTTTAGATTTACTTGTTGGGCGAGATGCTGCCTCTTGCGCGCCCAGGATTAGTTAGATATTCATGGTTTGAGAGCCATTTCCAAATTCAGCCGGCTTTAGCTGAGGAGGCGCCGATGACCCAGGAGGAGGTAGAGCAGTACACACGCGGCTTCCTCATGTTCTTGCTGGGGACTACTATCTTCGCCGACCGGGCGAACACCGTGCCCCTCTGTCTGTTGAGCGCCCTGGTGGATGTCACTCGGATCTTGCGCTACGACTGGGGTGGGGCAACCTTGGCCACACTTTACGGGTATATGAGCTCATCCTCCGGATGCAGCAGGCAGTTGCTCGGGGGCTACTGGCGAGCTTGGGAGGTACATCTTCTTCCTCTGTTTTACATTTCTGCTTTACATTTCTGTACTCTGTACACTGCACACATTGCGGTCTGCTTCACGCTGACTATATACTGCACACATGGCACACATATAATCTGCTTTACACTGACTGTACACTGCGCACACTGCACACTCTGCACAATACACTGCACAATACACGATTCTATAATTTCTGCTTTATTCTGCATTCTGATTTCTGCTTTATCTGATAAGCATACTGATATTTGTCCTGCAGTTGTGGGTCTATGCCTACTTCCCTAGGCTTGCTCTAGTGCCTGACGAGGAGGCTCCTCTTGTCGTTCCATTCTCCCGACGCTTCGACGTTAGGTGTGTGCGGAGACCCCGGGAGACGTTCATATTTTTCCGCCGCTATTTCGACACCATTACCGCCGCAGAGGTATGTTCAACTTTAGAGTTTATTTAAGCTTCGCTTTGCACTGTATTTTCAATACCAGTAGATAACGAACTGTATGTCATTTTCAGATCACCTGGTAGCCTTGGGCTCCATTGCCAGACGTGATCCGGGAGCGGTTTGTCGGTGCTGAGGAGACTGCCCGCTTTAGGATCTTGCTGGAGGGCCCGGTCTGTCGGGCTTGGTACCTGGGTGAGCGTTTCCTACACCAGACTCTGGGTTTACCGGAGCAGATAGTTCCAGCTCCGCCCCCTGAGCATATGAGGGACACCAAGAGGTTTACCCCCGAGCAGATGGCTGATTACACGATCGGCTGGGATTCGATATAGTATAGAGGCATAGGTGACTACACAGAGTACGTCCGGACCTACATCATGCGGCCTTTGAGCAACGGCCGTCGAGCTAAGAGAGAGAGGCCGGCGGCACCTGCGGCTGGAGCCAGAGCAGGGACATCGAGGATGGCTCAAGTCCGTGGCAGGAGTGGAGCTCGGAAAGGACGGGGGGCTAGTTAGCCAGCACTACCCACGACGATGACATGCAGAGGGCAGGGTGGGAAGACCTATTAGATCCCCATCGCTCCCCCTCCAGTGGATCACGAGTTAGTCGGGTTCCACGACTTGCCTCCAGTATGTACTATTGCATTTTGCATCTTGCATTGTCATTTCATTTCATTTGATATTCCGCAGAATACTGATGCTTCTAACACTTTTGCAGGCTTCCTCCGAGTACACTCGTCAGTCCCTAGAGCTGACCGCCTCCGTGATGGGGATGTTCTAGCGGAGCCTCAACCTGCTGGCCATCTACGACATTCTTGTAAGTTTTTCTGACCGCAGTCTCAAACCATACATACATCTGTTTCATACATAATCTGATGCATCACATTGTCAACACAACACTTGATACACGGCCTTCACGACATCTGATACACTGTAACCCACAGACTGTTCACAACATTACTCACGACATTCATACACTGCACTCAGTCACTGCATTCTGCACTGATATACTGCTCACGGCATTCATACACTGTACTCATACATTGCATTCTGTACTCATACTCTGTTCATGGTATTCATACTCTGTTTTGCGTAGCATACTGATGCTTTGCCATTTGTCCCTTTTCAGGCCCCGTTCTAGATTCCTACTGTAGGAGGTGCTTCGGCTGGACCTTCCGCTCCTACCCGAGGCGGCATAGTATATCCCCGCACCAAAGCGGGGCGCACTCACATTGGGAGTAGCTCTCGGGCACCAGTTCCCGACGATGATGAGTCCGAGGCTGAGGCAGAGTCGTCCGAGGAGGAGACCGAAGATGGCTCGGACTCAGATGACGGTGCTGATGACGATGTTCCTGGACGAACGAAGACAGACTCTCAGGCCTGAGACCACTTGACATTGATCTAGATTTTTGCTGTTTTTTTTCCTCTTTTTGTACTTTTCCTTTTGCTAGTAGTTTGAGTACCTTGTACTGCCGCAGGCAGGCTTTTGTTTTCTCCAAAACTTTGTACTTGAAAAATGATGATATGGAACAAACTTTTTGTCTGAAAAAGTGTCATATTGGTACGTTTCATACATTGCATCGCATTGCATCATATTACACCTCAATGTAAATGATATTGATCTCTTGTTTGAAAATCAAACACTTGTATTGCAATAACCAGATAATGAGCCGGCTAACGACAAAACAACTCAAATAACCCACTGGTCATTCTGAACACGCAGTCCATAACATAGTACTCGGTTTACTCGGCACACAGCCCATACATACAGCTCATTCCGAACACTGCTCATTCTGAACTCATAGCCCATAGCACAGTATTCTGTTCATTCGCACGCAGCCCATTCTGGACAAACAATTCAATCTTGAAAAGACGGGATGTTCACTATTTCCAAGTGACCCGGGGTTAAACCCTTGTGGTTTTACAAAAGAACCAAATCTGTTTTGCAGAAATGTGGAGAATGGCACAGCACCATGAGCACACAAAACGATTTGAGAAAAGGGTTTTCAAACGGGTATTGAGCCTACGACTGAACACAGTGAAAAGACTCAACAATGAAAAAAAAAAGGTAAACAACCTAAACACAACGAGACACGCTCGGAGCAGACCCAAAACAAAAGTTAAGGTAAACAAAACAAAAGACACGACACACAGACGTGTTACAAAGACAAGAGGCCTCTTGGTTAGCAAGGAGCCAGTTTCTTCGGGTACTGTTTCCCACCCTTTCTTATTTGTGATTCTCACACCACTCGACCCTCAGGCTCGGTTTTTCTCTCAAAACCCTTTTGCTCACTTTTCTCTCAACTTACACCTCTCTATTCTTCAATCTCTCATTTTCCATCCCTCCCCAGGGGTGATTGATGGATAAATAGAAAGTTGTGGGTTCACACCTAACACTGTTACCTCACGGCTATTTCTTCCGGTGACATCTAGTCGATGCCCTGGATGAGGGAACGGAGCATCTTGATCCATTCCAATTCATGCTTCGCACTTGGTTTGGTACCTCGTTGCTTGGAGGATGTTGAGAGCTTTCAGCCCTTTTGTTGTTAACCTCAGTTGTGCCCTTTCTGGCAGGTAGAGTGCCCCTTCTGGCAAGTAGTTGACGACAGGGGAAAGACAGAACACCTGACTCAACTGTGCCCCTGGTTCATCATTTTGACCTTTTTTTGTTTTGGCTTTCCACTAAAACAATTTTGACCAAAGTGAGAGTTAGATTAACATGCGTGTTCGATTTTTGATTTGAAAATCATGTAAGTCACTGAAAATTTTCCTTTTTGGGTCCAAGAAAAGGTCTAGTTTTGGAAAATGAAATAATTTTCGAGAAAATGGTCGACCTCAGTAAAAATTCTCAAAAACTATTTTTGCAAACGGTCACTGCTCGACGAGCACGGAACTTACTCTTGAGATGTACAACCTCGGATCGGAGGCAATGGAAAATTGCCCCTTGTTTGGATGGCACTGCACGGCAACGGAAAGTTGCCCCTGGTTTGAATGGCGACCCATGGCAATGGAAAGTTGCCCCTTGTCTGGATAACGCCGCGGCATTTGGTAGTCAATCCTCATTAGTGATGATCACGACCGAACTCTCGGATACAGAGAAGACGAAAATGGTCAAAACCAATATATGGACATAGTCACTTTGAAAGTGCGTGGGGCTGGACTTCAAGATGAAGTTGTCTACGTATCCCAAATATGGGAATCAAGCCTTACGTAGTTCGGGGTGTCGTAACCGAACTATCGGATTCAGAGAAGGCAAGGATGATCAAAATCATTACATGAACACACTTGATTTGGAAGTGTTTGTGACTGGACTTCAAGATGAAGTTGCCTACGTATCCCAAACATGGGAATCAAGTCTTACATAGTTCAGGGTTAAGGTACACTCGGGTATTTAACCTCTCCTTTTGTGCTCTAACTTTTGCCAAGGCCGCCCTTCTGGGTTTTCAACCTTGCGAGCTCTGTTTTTCTTTTCTTTTCAATTCTTTTCATTTTTTTTTATCTTTTCTTTTTCATCTTTTCTTTTCATTTTCTTCATTTTTTCAATCTTTGTATTTTTTCTTTTCCTTTTTTTTTCAATCTTTGTATTTTTTTTTCTTTTTTTTTTTTGTTCTTTTCTTCTTTTCCTTGCTCTAACTTTTGCCTGGGTCGCCCTTCCGGGTTTTCGGCCCAGCGAGCCTCTCAAGGGTAAAAGTGTAGCTAGTCCATGCCAAATGTTTTGAGATCCTGAAGTTATCTGAATCCAGGAGAATGACTGTTGTGTTGATTTGTAGAAGGATCCATCTTTGGCTTTTCGAGCACATCGGACATCTTTGCCCCTAGTTCGAGGGGTGCTTCTGATCTAGCGTTACAAGCTTCTTCTGGTGAGGTCTGATCTTCTTGATCTGACTTTGGTGCCTCTTGTTCGAGGGCTGCTCCAAATCTGGCTACACAGGCCTTACACCATGGTTGATCGTTGAATACTCCGAATTGTGGTTCAAGGTTTGAAAGCAAGGGCTCAAGTCTCAAGGCTGAGAGCGATCCTAAGCTGTACAATCTCAAGAGCGATTCCACATAGGTCTTTGCAAGACCGCGCAAAACATTTTGTTTTTGAAAGTTTTTAAGAAAGCGACAAATCGCTCGCGTTGAAGATAGTGTGGAACCAATCTGGATCAAGCCAGGGTCCTTCTTAGTACTCTCGCTAACAAGCATGACTTCATTCATTAATGGCTTAGCATGCCTTTCTTTCTCTCACTTGATCAAATTTTGCAAAACTCGAGGAATTCCTCCCTCTTCGTTTTCACCGCAGTGTTTAAAAGATTTTGAAAAACTTAGGTCAATGCAATGATTTTGGCGTGCAGAAGAGTAAATGAGATGCTCCGCCGTTTCATTCAAATCTCCTGGCACAACTAGCTCAAAGTGGTAGTAAGCACGGAAACATGATAGCCGCATCTATTTCGTTCAGGTTTTCGGTTGCAACTGGCTCCACAGCAGAGACAGACTCAAAAGAAAGCAAAAGGGTAATTACAAAACGAAAACGGTGTTCGAGGCAACAACCCCGGAATCACCTGACATTCTATACAATGGGACTGACTCGATATGACAAGACAGACCCTTAAGCAAAAAGACTGACTCAAAGCAAAGAGACAGATTGAAAACAAGACCATGGGACTGACTCAACACCCAAGTCAAAACTACAAAAATTAGCACTCGCAGGTGCTCAAAAACAGTGCGTACCAGACGCCACATCCTGAAATAAACTGAGCGTCGCCCGCAGGTGGTCCAACTCCTGATCACATACTTGTAGTATCCTCGAAATCCAATAGCTCAGTGGCGACAGACTTTGCTGAGGTAGGTGGGAGGATGACCTCATTATCAATCAAGTTTTGCACTTCATGACGAAGGCGGAAACAGTTGTCAGTGGCGTGACCGGTTTGCTGGTGGTACGCGCAGTATAGGGTAGCATCATGTGTGAGAGGGAGATTCTTTGGGAGAGGCCGAGGCTCAAGGGGTTTAAGGTGCCCCCTTTCGGCGAGGATCTGGAATGCCTTAGACAAAGGCATGTAAAGGGCATGGAATGCCCTTTGACCTCGAGGCAGGTACTTCGAGCTCTGTGCGTTTTTACTGGATGCACTAGCAAAAGGATCGGCAGGTGCTGCCTTGACTTTCTGATCTCTTCCAGATACAGTGTTAGGAGTGGGAGGAACTGTTCTGGCATGACGGGGCCTCTCCCGATTTTCCGCCTGGCAGGAACTCTCCTCGGTTGGAGTGGGGAAAGCATCATCCACAGTCTTAGCCACAATTGCGAATACCTGCTGCTTATTCATCCCCCCGGCTTTCAAAGCCTCGACTGCCCACAGCAGTTGTTCAATGGGATCAGCATCTGTTCCCACTTTGTTCTTGCATCTTGCCTCTAGCCTCAGCTTGATCGAGGGTTCAGGTTGCTATATCAAAGCGGAACCCGGTTGTTGTTGACACGTCATTGCTATAGCTTGAGATAGCCTCAGGTTGGCTGAGCTCGATCACAATCCGTCCCAATAACAGGGGCTCCTGCGGTACAAAATTCCCGACATACGACGTGGTTGGTGGCGAAGCCGACATTCCATAGGCGAGATCAGCTACAGACCTCTGGAGGTCACCAATCATTCCCATTAACTCGAACGTGGTGGGCTCACGAGCCTGATATAACTGGGGGGTCCAGATCGGGTGTGCAACTAGCAACCTGGGTGGATGTGGTACATCAACATTGGTTTCGTCCTCCCAGATGATTCCTTGGTCTAGTGCGGCTGCCATAACCACAATTTCCTCTGAACTTTGGGTCGTCATAAGTCCGCTGAGCTGAACGGAGATGACGCAACTGGTGATCGACGGATCCGCTATCTGCCTTGCCTCAGCGAGGGAGAACACAAAATCTCTGAACCCTAAAGGGAAAACAAGCAGCGTTTTAGACTAAACGGAACAGACACAGGCGTAGCTGAATAACTATACTCTACTACTGATCACTGTTCCCCAAAAATCATTGCCTAAAACACTGAATCTGATACCCGCAGATATAACTGATTCCCCAAAACAGACACTGATGCCCTCAGGCCTGATATTCGGGCTTGCAAACTGATATGCGCATTTCCTGTAGAGATACACTCTAAAAGCACATAGCAGGTAAAAGAGCCAAAACATCCCTATGTTGGGGTAGGGTTTCCCTGTCCTATTTTGTCAGGAGCTAGGGTTTCACTACACACGTAGCGGTTTCAAACAACCTACAATCGGGTAAGCAACCTGTCCTAGCTTGGAATAGTCACTATGGATTCCGAGTATGCACTAGGTCGAATGGTCAAAAGGGTGCCCCGGTAATAACTGGGGTTTGTGTTCCCATCGTGGCAGAGCCCGTAATCGGTCAACCTTATGGCACGCTCCTCGAAGCGAGCCTCCGGCAAACTGTTCAGGAATAGCAGACAGCAAACACGGTGTCCTAGGCGCACCAATGCAAATGCAATGCAAAGAAACACATAAGTGTAATCAAAACAAGATATCATGAGTTCGAGTCAAGTTCTCCAAATTCCCCAGCAGAGTCGCCAGAAACTGTAGACGTCCCCAAATGCCCTGGGGGGAGAACTCCCGTTCTGTTCATATTGGGCTCACTACAGTTCGGACTCAAATTGTCACGGTTCTTAATCTGATCTCACAATGTGCAATGTGAGATTGATAAATCACCAAAGAGTCCAAATCCGCAAATCGTTTTGAGAAAATAGATTTTTAGAAAAGAAGTGCCAAACATGGACTGCTTTGCTAGATACAGAGTCGCCACCTAAATATTTATTTTGGGGGAATTTAGGAAATCCCAACTCGTTGCCTAAGGCCACGTGTCCGTCATCACCAAAGTTGCTTCGGCTCAGGAACTTGGGTACGATTGGGGAAGGTCAGCTATGAGCACCCCCTCTCACCCGATCCGAAGATCGGCCTCTACTAACCATGATATCTAGTTTTGAAAACGTTATGTGTTCTTATTCCGATTATTAGCCTAATCTTACTATGTAATGCGCACAACACAAAAGTATAGACTAGATCGCCTACTTTGGAACAAAACATCGCATATCCGTTTGTTTTGGAAATGATTTGAGGTTTGCTACTCGCAAGTAGGTTAAAAATACGGATTTCGACGAATTATTCCAATTCAAACAATCCGACCTTCACCCACAGGCATTCAGGCAGTTTATATCGCATAAGCATCTAGCCACATGGTAAGCATGCTGTCACGTTAACATTCACACTCATGCGAGATGCTAAAGCATAAAAAGCTTACCTAGTACTCCGAGCCAAAACAAGAAACTTGTTAGCAATCGAACATATGATCCAAGTCCATGTTAAGTGGCTAATGTATCGCATACAAAATGCAACCTAGAATAGGCTCGGCTAATCTATGGATGTCATGTGGAATGCAACAAGTAACACGTATTCAAGTTAGATTTGAAATACTTATGCAGTTAGCATGATGCGCCGAGCCTGGTGCATGCAATACTGATGAATGGATGTACGCATGCATTGCATAAGGTATGCTAAATTAAATATGCCCTAAAGCAGATAAGTAAAAGGGAGAAAGAAGTAGGGGTTGGAAGACATGCACACACGCACCCACACTTATTACAAATTCGCCCTCGCTCGGAGGGACTAAAAGAAAATACAAATTAATTAACCTACAAGCTAATTAAATATTACAGACAATTAACTAGCTAAGCAAATTAACTAAGCTAATTAAGCAGTAAAAATCAGCCTCGGGAAGAGGGTCCAATGCATGCACGCTCAGTTTCGCTCGGAAATCCGCCCACCAAGCGCAAGTTGCCTCTGTTTTCCCTGCTCTGCTCTTCGAGACTTGCACAAATCCCAAGGTGCACTGTTTGGACACTGTGGAACACCACCGGCTAAGACAAATGGTCACCGGCCAAGATTGGATGTCATCGACCATCTATGGAGCTATCGGCCATCCATAAATGGTCGATCGGCACTTTGTGTAGTCGACCGGCCAAAGCTTCCTACAGAAACCTGTTTTGACAGCAGCAGAGGGCAAAACATGGCATGGCAATGCATTTCAAGCAATGTTTGCACCAACCACACTCCTTATCATATTTATGACTCAAAAGAGCATGGTGCTCGATTCTCGGACCACCAATCGCGCATTTCAATGCGTGATGGCCCAAGGAACCAAGTATGCATTTTCAATGTAGAATGAAATGCACATAACAAACAATGAGCTCAACCTCTATCATACTCAATTCAAGAGGCAAAGCATGCATGCCAATGCAATGCAACCTAGGCATGAAACTAAGTATGCAATATGAACATGAAGACAAGTATGCTAGGCACACAACCTAAGCTAGCAAGTATGCAAAGCATGTAATAACTATGCTAATGATCAACATGCAAGATGTAATCTAATCATGCAAGTGTGTAAGGCATACAACATGTTATGCAACCTAGTCAAGGAAATGTGTGCCAAATGCAAGTGTCACTTAAACATGCAACAACAATACTTGGTAAGTCAAGTATTCAATCAACACACAAGGTGAACATGCCACAACATGCAAAGGAGGGACTTACACTAATTTGGACAGCTCTCTATTAGGCCCAAAACAGTGGCCAAATGCTATGGAAATGAGAGGCAAAACACACACAAACATGCACATGTTAAGGCCTAAACACTTAAGCATCAAGAAACATCTTTAAGCACACTTAAAAGGGAATAACCATGGACATATGGCATACACAATAAGCTTTGAGAATATGTAGGAAATGATGCCAAATCAATCCTACCAATGCAAGCAGGCATGCAACCAAGCCCAATGACTAAAACATGATCATATGACACATGACAACAAATGACCAAAATGAACCAAAAACAGTCCTAAATCATGCAAAAGTAAGCCCCAAGGACCACTTAGATGGCATCTAAATGACCTAATCCTAGAGGCATACACAATAGCACAAACATGAAGCATGAAACACCAACCTCTTAACACATTAAAGGGGCTTCAAATGTAAGCATTCAAGCATATCATGAGGACTGAAATGACATGGAAAATGGTTCCAAACCACTGAAACAAAAGCAAGTAAAGCATGCTCCACACTCACACACCCAAGGCTAACAAGCCAAAATATAAGGTGGCTATACTAAGCATGTCATGGTCGACCAAAACAACCAAAAATAGAATTTAAGCATGCTAAAACAAGCACAAAAGCTTCACAAAGCTAGGCCAAAACAAGTAAGCATAATAGGCGAAATGCTAGGCACATGTTAAGGCAAATCATGGCATTACAAGACATGTATGCAAGCTAAGCATGGTGTGTCTAAACCAAGTAAAAACAGTGCTATATCATGGCAAAATACTACCAAATACCTACTGAAACATGGCCAACATGAGTTCAAGAATGGTGCTCACTCGTGAGGCTTAAATGACAACTTTTGAAGGTAACAAGGAGAGGGGGTGGCCCTCTCCTTCTTGGGACCTTAAACCACCATCCTCACCATTGAAATCCCTCAAGACTTTAGTGGTGAGGAGGCCCAAGCAAGGTGGTCCCGGAGCTCACCAAAGATGCACAAAATGGGGGCCAAACAAGGCCTAAGAGGGGTCAAACAACCTCAAAGCTCAAAGCAACCTTAAACAACTATTTTAAGAAGGTAACAAAAGACTTTTATATGTTATACACTAAGCTTAAAACAGCAAGCAAGGTGGGCAAAAAGACTATGCAAAAATGGGGTAAAAAGGGCAAGAATCTTACCCTTGAAGACCTTCTTCACAAGGATCACTCCAGCAGCTTTCTTAGCTCCAAACCAGCTCAAGAACTTCAAGGATAACACCCTAATGCCTCAACAACCAAGGTAAGGTGTAATGGTAGGTGTCCTAGTTCAAAACTAAGGACAAACACACACTTAGAGCAAAAGAGAGGGAGAAATAGAGATAGAATAGATACACTATGCTAACCCTAGAACCAGAGCTCCCCTCAGCCTTTTTTGTCAACCCTAATGGAGGGAGAAGAGGCTCCCTCTTATAGAGATTCACTCTTGCAAAGCTTCCAAAACAAGCTAAGCAAGAGTAAAATCCCTCCATACACGTGTATGGAAGGGGGCAAAGGTGTATGCCAACTAGCACAGCTGGCATAAAAATATTTGCAAAAGCAGATGAACAGTGATCGACCAGCCAAAAATGCCATTTTGACAAAATAGATGGCCGACCGACCATCAAGAGTGCCGACCGGCCATAGATATGGCCGATGGCAACAAAACACTAGCCGGTGGCCTCAAGCCACGGCCGGTGATGTGTGGGGATGGCCCACGAGCCATTCCCTGTCCCTCAAAGGCAAAACACAAGTGTTTTGCGCAAAACCAGACACAAAACAGTCAAGTCGAGAGATCCTGAGGCAAGGCGCGTAGTTGAGGACTCCGGGAACTCAAGATGAACACAAACATGGATGATCACCGAGTGTTCAAACGGTGGCGTCCAAGTCTTGAGGACGGTCAAAAATAGGGTGTCTACAGACACCCACTCCTAATTTCAATGATCTATTGTTTTGGGGCACTCAGGTGAAAAGTCCATTTATGAAATTCTTCGGCCAATACTGAAGAAATTTTTTTTGTGTGGCCAAAATGACATTATTTGTTCAAAAGAATATCTATTTGTTCAAACTTTATCTGTCTATTTATCTGTTCAAATGTCACTTATTTGTACACGTGTCACCTATATGTGCAAATTATCTGTTCAAAGGTCACTTATCTATACACGTGTTTAAAAGTCTAACTATTTGTACGTGTGTCACATATTTGTTCAATTTATTGCCACTCACTATTGTCGTTAGTTACCACCAC
This sequence comes from Camellia japonica, assembly GCA_030407325.1. NCBI lineage: Eukaryota > Viridiplantae > Streptophyta > Magnoliopsida > Ericales > Theaceae > Camellia > Camellia japonica. Next base: position 152,874,625 of record JAPPVO010000036.1, on the reverse strand, counting down.
CGGCAATTTTTCCGACGCCAATGATTTTTCTAATAACTTTTCAATGGGTGTCCTCATTATAAGAAAAAAAAGGGGGTTTAAACTTTAGACTAGCTGACATATGGTAGGAATAACCCATTATTTTTTAAGATCTTTGGTATGTATCATTATTAAAAAAATTAAATTTAAATAAGAACACTCGAGTGATAAATTTAAATTTGAATTGTAGTTTCCCAAAGGTCTACACACTAAAATATCATGTCTATATGGACAAGTTTCTACAAAATGATGAAAATACTCATTCATACAGATTTGTTGAAATTGACGTTGTTTTTTTATTTCTTCAAACTATTTTTTTCTCTTTTTCTCTCTCTCGCTCCCTCGAAACCCTCTTTTCTACCTCTACCTCTACCTCTACTTCTACTTCTACTTCTCTTTCCTTTTCTCTCTCTTCTCTCTCTCTCTCTCTCTCTTCCCTCTCTCTCTCTCTCTCTCTCTCTTCAAACCCTAGACCCGACGAAAACACCATTGCAGCCCAGTTGCATTATCAAAGCGGCGTTGGTGGAGGTGGCAACATTGTTGATGGTGAAGTGGACCACCAAAAAATGCCACAGTAATTGGACCCTCTCTGTCTCGAAAATGGCAAAGAAGCGGAAGAGGAAGAGTACCAGAGGTTCTATGGACGCTATTCCACAACTACGGTCGCACTCTTGCTGGTACCATCATCTCTTTGATTCCACCATCTCCCGCCATTGCCCGAGTGTCGTTGCCAAGGATGCCAACGCCTCTGTTGTAGTGGTGACGGCGCCATGTCATTTCTGCTTAGGCTAGATAACCCTTCTTACTATCGCAAACTCTTAACTCGCTGCGTCGCTGTTGTCTCTGACAATGCTCATTCTCTCTTAACCTTTCGTCCCGACTATTGTTTCTAAGACGAGGTCTCTTTTTACCTCTACTCTCTCGTGTGAAGCTTTGGATCTCCTTCGACGGCATGAGTCACATCCACTATTGCTGCCGCCATATCCGCCACTACTACAAAGAAGTTTTTGGCGAACGGAGATCTATATACTGGCAGATCTGAGAAGAAAAAAAAGTAGGGTAGATCGGTACACCAGCAAATCTGTATATGTATGTATAGAGAGAAAGAGAGATAAATAAGGAAAGTCAGAAAGGGAAAAAAAAATTCAAATAGGATGATGAGATTTGAAGAAGTGATTGTTTCTCTCTCTCTACTCTCTCATTACATTACATAGATAGGATCAATTTCTACTATTTGTACAAATAAAAAAATATACAAATAAAAGATTAGACAGATAAAATTTGAACAGATAAGCGAAAAAATTAAACATATAGGAAAAAAATTAAACATCCAAAACAACCAAAGGACTTCTCACCAAACTATTTCATAAAATGTGGGTTTCTCACCAACAAAAAAATATTCACTGAGCCTAATGCATTAAACAATTGTTAGATTGGACTTTTCAATAATTTTCTCTTTAAATAAAAAAATACTCATAAAAATCAACCCATAATCGATCCTATAAAAAAAATAAATAAATAAAAAGGATTAATTACATTTTATCCCTTTATCGTTTAGCTCAAATACACGTTACCCCCATCAAATTTAGAAATATACACATAACGTACTTGTGTTTTGAGGTAAAGTGCAAAATTTATCTCTGATAATGATTTTTGCACAAGTCAATATTACCTCTATTTTTATTCTCAATTTTCTTCATATGCCATTATCACCATAACTTTCTCCCTCTAAAATTGAACTACACACCCCTTCTAACATACCAGAATAACTCCCGACAATAATTCAACCCCTTTGCACTGTTTCCTTTCTAACCCAAGACATCCACTTTATGCCTGCTCCAAAGCAACCGTCATCATCTTCAAGCGTACAACCCTTTTAACAACGAAGATTGTAGATTTGATTCACAAGGCAATGTAATTTTTGAAGAAAACATGAAGCCCAATGTCGTATATATATATATATATATATATAATTTTTTGTATGTATATATATAACTTTTCTTCTTCCAGTAAACCTGTCAATGTTATTAATTTTGTCAAATTATTTTGTTATTTGCATTATGAAGCTTTGACTGAAGTACTTCTACTGGAATATGTCTTCAATTATAAAGTTCAAACTAATTACTCTCTTTTGTCTTGGTTGGAATCTTGTGAGCATTACAACAATTATAATTTGAGAACTTGGCTAAAAGTTAATTATTTTAGGTCATATCACTTCTTTATTTTTTTTACACATTTTTTCAAAAAATTCAAAAAAAACTTAAAAAGTTAACTTTTAACTAACTTCTTAAAACAAGCCATTAAATCACTAATTTATTTGAATGAAAGAAGGTTTTGGAAAAAATAATTTTGTGGCCACCATGTGATGATTGATTCTTCCAATATATATATATATATATATATATGTGTGTGTGTGTGTGTGTGTATGACTGTGTTGTGTTAATAGGAAATTGTGGAGGAGTGATGATGGTAGTGTTTCAATGAGGGGGGATGTGGCCATGGGTTGTGTGGTGGCGGCGTTAGAGCAATTGTGGTTCTGGGTTGGGTTCTTTGTGATGATACGTAATACACAAATTGTTGGTGATAAAATAAGGAAAGGAGGACATTATAATAATTTTGATTTCAAATTATATCCTTAATAATGTCATCACGCTTCTTAACTAAGATTGAGCTACATGCACTGTTATCTATAACGGTTTCCGTTAATTTTACATTTTATTGAAAACCATGAAAGATTTATGTGTATATTTATAAACTTGAAAGAGATTAGCTTGTTTGGTTTCACTTTTCAGAATTTACTTTTTAAAAAATTGAAATTTTTTATTTTTTGTATTTTTAAAATTTTTTAATTTTTGTATTTTTTTGTTTTCATTGAATTTTTTTAATATTTTAAACAATTTTTTTTAAAATTTTTAGATACACTTATCATAAATATGCTTTAAAATATAATATTTGTGAAAAAATCTAAAAAAAATTCACTAAATACCAAAAATAAAAAATATAAAAATTTAATATATTTTTGTATTCTTATTAAGAGTATAAAAATGGCCCGTAACTCGCTCGCGGCCCGGTGTGGGTCCGGCCCGTTTAGGTCTGTTTGGGTTCGAGCCCAACCCAGCCCGACCCTTGGGCTTGGGCCTGGGCTATCATTTTGAAACTGGCCCCGCTGTTGGCTCAGCCCATCGACTCACTTAAGGCCCACTCAAGGCCCGCCTGCGGTTCAGTGATTTTTTTAGTAGAAAATAATAAAAGTTCGGTAGAAAAAATTAAAAAAAAACAAAAAAAATATTAGGCCCGCCCAAGTCCGGCCAAAGTCTGAGGCCAGACCCAAGCCCATGGGGTCGGTCCGAGGCTCAACCCATCGACCCACCCAAAGACCGAATACTCCTGGGCTTGGGCTTGGGCTTGGACTTAGGCCTGGGTCTAATTTTTTTGGCCCGCGGGCTAGCTCGGTCCGGCCTAAATTTTGGCGGGAGCCTGCGAGGTCCGACATGGACCAGGCCAGATTTACACTCCCTAATTCTTATATATTTATTGGCTTTTAAAAAAATTAAAACTAAATACAATAAAAATATTTTTTTGTTAAATTAAACTAAAACGGGTAAAATATAGGGCCAATTTGACAACTTAAGGTCAAGTTTGGTTAAACTAAAAAAGTGCATTTATTTCATATTTTTTTTTTTTGGGTCACATCAATTAACATATCCTCTCTACTTTTTCTACACATAATACAAGAAAAAGTAAAAAAGTGCACTTATTTAGTCTTCCCAAACTTGACCTAAATAATACAAAAAGTCAAAAAGTCACTATCCTATTTAAGTCATATCATTTTATTTAAATCACATCACATCAAACCCAACCCATATAAGCTAATAAGTCAAAAAGTGCACTTTTTTAGAACATCCCAAACCAACCCTTAGTTTATGCCAAACCAACCCTTAGCTAAATTTTAAAAGCCAAATCCTAACGAGAGTCGACGCGATCCGCAAGAAATACGACAAGTACGACTTCGACAAGCAGAAACATCTCAACCTCTCCGCCGCCGCCGACGCCTTCGCCCGCCTCTACGCCGCCGTCGACTCCGACATCGACGCCGCTCTCCAGGTCTCTCTCAAAAAGTTCTTTTTTCTGGGGCCTCTGCAGTTGCTATCAATGCCGAGATTCGACGCACCAAAGCTCGGTTGCTGGAGGAAGTCCCTAAATTGGAGAGATTGGCTATAAAAAAGGTTCGATCTCTTTGAAATTATTCTGTTGATTTTATAGTAGAAATGTATAATTTGATAATTTAATTTGACTTTATTGAATTTGAATTTTGTGGTTATGTGATATTTTTGAAATCATAGAACTGAGGTTGACTTGATTGTTCAACAGTTTTGGGGAACTAATGATTCTATGTTTATGTTAGTATGTTCTAAATTTGGTTGGGTTTCAAAAGTGATAGCTTGTTGAATTTTTTAAGCTTGATTTGCTAGGGTTTGGGGGTTGAAATATCCATTTTGAGGACTGTGAACAGTACCTGTGAATACTAATACTTTAAGTTTTTGTGAAAATAAGAAGGAAGAAGAAAAGTAGAGGAAGCAAGAAAAACTTACCCTGATAAGGGTGAAGCAAAACACATAAAAAAAAATATAATATAATCTGCAATTCTCTAGAGCTCATCTCCATTGAATTGAGGAATTACAATAGTATTTGTAGGATTTTTGTAAAGTTTGATTATTTACCAAAAAAAAAAAAAAAAGTATTTGTAGGATGCTATATTTCTCGTATTTCCATTATGAATTTTGACTCACAAATAAGAATGATAAACCTTACTGATTAAAATATTGTAAACCAACTGTAAACTATAGGCTAAGAAGCACAGACACTTCAAAGAAGATGACGTAGTTGTGTCGGATACCGACACTCTTTGGACACTCTTAGGACACGTTCCGTTTCCGACACTCTTTAAAACGTGTCCTATTTTTTAATGTTTTTTAAAGATCCGGACACTCTTTGGACACTTGGAGGATACACGTGTTAATCGCTTAAATACGCGTGTTTATCGATTAGACACATGTAAAATTAATTATAAGTTTGAACAAAACAATTTCAGATACAATAATAAAACAAAATCTATGTAAATTTATAGGAATTAGTGTCATATTGCATTTTTTATTATCTTTGAATGATATATTTATATATAATATATAATAAATATATAAAATTATAGATTTCATGCATGTCCCTCACGTGTCGTGTCCTGTATTTTTTTAAAATTAACATGTCGGCGTGTCCGTGTCGTATCCATATCGCGTCACGTGTCCGTGTCCGTGCTTCTTAGACTATAGGAAAGACCCAAAAACATTTCAACCATAATACGACTCATTGGCGACCCTCATGACTTGTGTTCAGGAAAACTGAAAACTACTGAAATACACTCAACTCAACCCTTAGAACCTAGTAAATTACATGTAAATCTTTTTAAACTTTTTTTTTTTTATAACTAGGTGTTTGGGCCAGCTTGCATGCACCTCAACTAATTCTAGGGCTCTTAAATTAACGACCAGGCAAATCTCCAATAGCCCTTTAGAGTTACTCGAACTGTAACGCCCTCAAAATTAAGCCCATTAAATATAAAACATGACATGCATTATTAAAAGAAAACATTATATTATTTCAATCATCAGAGTATTACGAAATAAAATATCAAAATAAATGTCCTACGGGCTTACATCTTGCCAAGCCAACACTTGGACACAATTCCATGAGTTCTAACTCAAAACAAATAAAGCCCTAGGCTTGAATGTTTACATAGTTCAAATAAAACAAATAAAACAAATAAAGTAAGTCTTCAAGTCCAAATCCTCACAAGCTAAGTCTTTGGAGGTAGTGAACCACCTGAACCTGAAAATGAAGTTCCCATATAGGGTGAGCCACAGCCCAGTAGAGAAATACTAAACCAAGCATAAGAATTAACTAAAGCAGTAGCATCCGATACATGGTCAACACAAGATAATCAATTTAAAATTTTATGACACGAATGTCCACATTGTCTATGACACATGGTCTATGACACAATACACTTTCCATTTATACAGACATGGCTCAGAACCTGGCCAAACAACTCAACAAGGATAACAAATCAGGTTAAACCTTTCTTATAACAAAATAAATACACATGCTGGTGTTATAACAATCTCAATCAAATCCACTTCCATACTTCCCAACTGATACACATGGTGGTGATGTATCATATCAACGACAAATAGAAATATTTCTATTATCAATAAGCACACACATATGTGATGCTACTGGAGTCCATCCCCTATCTCCTCCCAACAAATCCGGTTTAGAGGTCCATCCCCTATCTTCCCTTAAACCGTGGAGTTCATCCCCTATCTCCTCCAAAACCAAATGCATATGCAACATAATCAATACTTGTCATATACAACACATAATCAATACACGAATGTTCTGTATTAATTCAACAGTCAAATAATTGACTCAATTTCAGTTATACCTAAGCCGCATGCAAGGTCTACAACAATCAATGGCTATCCTCCACCGATAGCCCAAAACAATTATTTCTAAACAAGAAATAAATATAACAACACAATAAAATTTCATCATTCTCATAGGTAAGTATTTAAACCACCCAATTACACAGTTAAATCATTAAGTTCCCCAATCTCATGAATTAATCCCAATATCACAATATTCCCTTAAATTAATTATATAAATCAATCTATGACAAACCCTAAGGTTTCTCCCAAAATTACCAAACTACCCCCACATACCAAAATACCACCACTTAGGATTAAAACGTATAAATGGAGTAGGAAATCCCTACCTCGAAGCAAAGAACCCAAAAGAAGAAGACGAAGATGATAGCCCAAATTCCAAAGTGCTCCAAATTCAAGTTTGTTCAGATTAAATGAAAGCCCTCACTCTCCTCTATCTTTTTTGTAAAGCAACTAGGGTAAAAACACACCCTAACTAGATCAATCCTAGGAGAGAAGGTGTTTAGAGAAGAAGAGAACTCGGAATTAGGGTTTGGGATCAAAAGAGGATGAAAAACTGCTTAAAAATCCCGCTGCTGTGTTTATATACTGGACAGGCTCGCTCAAGCGAGGACCTGGTCGCTCGAGCGACCAGACACAAGAAACTGACCTCGCTCGAGCGAAGAGAAGCTCGCTCGAGCCAAAGACAAACCAGCTCGCTCGAGCGAAGGAAAGCTCGCCCGAGCCAAGATACACTGCTCTCAGGTCTAGGTACTGGACGCAACGCTCGCTCGAGCCAAGAAAGGCTCGCTCGAGCGAAGAACCAAAAATAAAGACCTCGCTCGAGCGAAGAGAAGCTCGCTCGAGCGACCAAGCCAAAAACTGAACATCAACACTTGGTGTCTAAACCCAACCAACCTGCCCAAAACATCCTATAACTCAAGAATAAGGAATTAAAGGACAACAACAACAATAATAAGACAATAGAATCTACGGAACATAAGTCCGAATATGATAATCAAATGGGAAAAGACCGGGGTCGCTATACGAACTCGAGATCTTGAATCTTATCCTCAAGTCTTTACTGCTCGGCTAACCCCTTGGGATTTAAATTACATGTAAATCTGTCTAGCTAAGTCCAAACAAACTTCATATTATTATAATTGGAGACTCTCAAAACTTCCATGGGCCCCTTCCTTTTGACTGAAAAAGCGTCTTGATAACCGTGGTACACATGGCCTTTGTCTTAAGCTTTTAAAGCCTATTAGATTTGTTTAACCATTTGACGGATGTTGCATCAATAATAAATCTTACATTCAGGTTAAGGGGCTTTCGACAGAAGAGCTTGCTGCCCGTAATGATTTGGTCCTTGCTCTGCCAGATAGGATTCAAGCCATACAAGATGGGACTGCAGCTGCTCCCAAACAATCAGGAGGCTGGACAGGTTTAGCTTCCCGCACAGAAATCAAGTTTGATTCAGATGATTGGTTACCTTTATTCTACTCTTTTTTTCCCCTTCTTTTTTCTTTTTTCTGGGAGGCTCTTACTTGAGATTTGTTGTTCAATTATTTGTTTCATTTGAATCATAGATGGACAGTTCAACAGGAATACTTCGAGCAAACAGAAGAGTCCAGCCAATTCAGGCAAGAATATGAAATGCGGAAAATGAAGCAGGCATGTAATTCTTTAGAGTTGAATACCTTTCTTTTTTTAATTGGAGAGAAATATGATTTTTTTCTTTCTGATGAGGATTTGTTCTTCTGTGGTTTCTGAATTCATTGTTCTATTGATTCCATGTAAAAAATAAAAATAATTTGTTTTACTTGATGTTCACACAGGATCAAGGATTGGAAGTGATATCATAAGGTTTGGATACATTGAAAAACATGGCCCATGATTTGAATGAGGTTTGCTACTACCTTGTGCATTTGTATCCGTTTCTTTGTCTCATTTTGTGCACTTCAATTTATGACTTTGCAATTCATTCAGGAAATGGATAGGCAAGTTCCTTTAATGGACGAGATTGACACTAAGTTTTGAGAACACATCTTGTACTGGTAACATCTGAAGCTACAAGTATTCTTAAATTATTAATGGTGTGTTTCTTCACATCCTACAGGTTGACAAGGTGGCATCTGACCTTAAGAACACCAATGTGAGACTTAAGGATATTGTTAACCAGGTGATTGAGCTGCCACTGTATTTTCTATAGATTTGCATCACTTTGTGTGCTGCAGAGAGAGAGAGAGAGAGAGAGAGAGCGCTATGCTATGTTGTAGATCTCTTTGCTGGATTTGACAGAAAGTTTTGATTTGTTTCAGCTGAGGTCCAGTCGAAATTTCTGTATTGATATTATACTGTTGTGCATAATTCTTGGGATTGCCGCCTATCTATACAAGCAAGTTTCACTTTCTCAAAAAAAATGGAAAGGAAATGTTTGGTAATAGCTGACATGCTTAATGGACTCTAGAAAATAATTTCATGCATGGGTGAAAATAATTTGTATATCATATCCTAAACTGAATCGTAGCTCCTTTTGCAAGTTTTTGCACTTCCCATGCAAGGGCTGCCACTTGCTGGGTCAAATCTACTAAAAAGTGTTAATTTTTGTCAAGCTGCCCTCTCCTTGCCTTGAAGTGTAAAAGCAGTTTCTAAGGACTTGAAACTTACTTTAATGTAAAAAAGCAACAAAGAGAGAAAAATAGAAAAAATAAACACAGTAGAGTATTGAGAAAAAGACTTGATAATTCACCGAAGCAAGCATCAGTAGCAGTAGATGAACAAAAATCCCGAAGTGGCTGTTTTTCTGACAATCTCTATACATATTTATTAACAATTGAGTACCAAATCCTTATTTTGTCACCCTTATGAATACCATTAAATCCATGACTACAGTTGCAAAATCCTTTTCCATTAATCCTATAAGGTAAAAGCATAATAAAACACTCACTTAAATCATCAAACAGAACTCTAATGCTCTCTAAGATTAAGAATGAGATAAATAAATTGGTCAGGTCCTGGAACTCCTCTTTTAACTCTGGCATTGCTAAACTTTTTATCAGATTCTTCTCCTGAGCTGTATCACATAAGTAAACATACATAACAACATTAATCACATTCCAGCTCAAACAAATCCATATTTGGAAATATAAGTTTACATACATAAGTTTGCACCACAATTTAATTTCAATAAAAAATGCCTTAACCACCAATTTTTTTTCTAAATTAACCTAAATTCATCTCAATTGTAAAAAAATCGTTAGTTACCAAATATGAGATCATGCCTTGTACATAAAATTAAATTTACACAATGTCTAGGACTCTAGCATATACACAAATTTCCTAACTCATCCTAGCAACTAAAATTTAACATACTCAACATAAAATCTAAGAACAAATTTATGCACTTATATATTTATAGCATGTGAACTTATAAAAAAAAATGAAGTTTTGGGGTGTGAAAACCTTACTCGAAGCAAGTCTTTATTAATAGAGATGAAAAGAGTGCAAAGAGCTTACAAGCTTGCACTCAGTGCTATAAAAGGCGATAGGTGCACCAAGGCGCCAATGTCTCTTAGGGCCTAGGCTCAAGGCACAAGATGAGGCGTAGGCTTCACCGAAATGAAGCGCATCTTGTACGGAAAAAAAATATATAATTTAATATAAGTAAATAATTTAGGGTTCAAGATAAACAAAATGAAATGTTAAACATTTATGCTGTGTTTGGTTAGGGGATTTGGAAAGGAAAAGGGAAAAGGTAGGTGAAATATGAATAAAATATACCTACATTTCACATAGTTTTACACACTTTTTCCCGTTTCTTTTCCAAATTCCTTCCCAAATCCCTCAACCAAACACAACATTAGTTTTTTTTGGAGATTAGGAATTAGGGCTAATTTTTCTTCTATCATTGATTTAGGATTGAATGCCTAATGTATTGGCATCTGTAATAAGAGTAGGGATCTTCTGTAGTTGCACTATATTAAGAGTAGGGATCTTCTGTAGTTGCACCATATAAAATCAATGGTCAGATTTTAAACAAAACCAATTAAAGCAACAATAAAAAAAAGTTCTCAAGACGCAAGCCTTGGGCCAGTCAGGGGCCTTGTCACAGTCACTTGGCTTGGAACACTACAAGGTGTAAACCTTGGGCCTGGACGGGACTTGGGCCTAGGCCCGCCTTATCGAAGTCACCTGGCTGGGAACACTACAAGGCGTAAACCTTGGGCCTGGATGGAACTTGGGCCTAAGTGCGCCTTTAATAACACTGCTTGCACTCATAAATAACGCCCTCAATGTCGATGATGCCACTTTTTATCATTTGTGTAGTTACTAGTAACAGTCAAACCATTCGAATTTACGTTCACCTAGTTTATTTTTATATTGCTACTTCTTGTTTAATGGTTAAGACTTGGCCTAATAACCTTGAGGTTATGGGTTCAAGTCTTGGGACGATAACTTTGTGCATTATGTCAAATGTTAGGTGTGTACTTAATCTTTTCCCTCCCAAACACACATTAATGTGTATTAATTGGGCGTTGTTTTTTTCTTTTTTTCCCTTGTTTATTACATTTTTGTCTTATTTATCTCAGATTCTCAGTTTTGTTCTCTGTGTGTGTGTGGGGGGGGCGTGGGGGAGTGTAAGTGAGCAATTTGATTACCATAAAAGAGAGATGTAATGAGGCTTGGGACATGACCCTCAGTGTCCATAAAAAATAGACCTTTGCGGCAACACAACTCTTGGGCAACATAAAAACAAGATCTAACCAAACAAAGAAAGTAAAACCCTCACAGCTCAAGGGACTAGGCCAAAGCATGAAAACCAAAATATAAACAAACAAACCGCACCCATCCAAAACACTTCTTCTCACAACCCAGAGGCTTAGTAGTAGGCATATATAATTCAAGAACTATACAATAAACAAATAGAACCATTAGCCTACATCTCATTATATCAATTAGAGTGTACACTCTTCCTAGAAGGCTTTCGGCATGACTTCCTTTCCCTTGCAATTTGTTTGGTTGAGTTTTTAGAATTTGCTTTTAAAATTTTTTCAAAAAATTACAAATTAGTTTGAAAAAAAAAAACACCAAACTAGTTTATTTTTGAATTTTTTAAAATTATTTTCGCCCCCAAAAAGAGAGAACTATATGAAAATAATGATTTTTTTTTTCCTTTCACCAAACTAGGTTTTGTAAATTTTCAAAAATAGATTCTGAAAACTCAAGCAAACATTAGAATTTGAATTTCTCTTTAAGTTTCCTTTTGTTCTTATCTCTAAAAGGAGGGGCATCCATAATCCTTTTAGTTTCATCCTTGGCTTCTTCTCTTTTTTTTTTATATATTTTTTATTAGCAATAAAAGGAGTGTTTTGAGGCTAGAGGGCCATCTATCTCTCCCCGAAGCTTGTATTTTGTAGTTCTTGTGTGCTAAATAAAATTCTATCTTTGTATTCTCCTCAGGGATCTTGTTTTCTCCTTTGTGATTGTAGTTCCTTCTGTAGCTGCTTATTTGGTATTAGAGTCGTGGAAGGTTTAACATTTGTTTTTCTAGTTTTTCCAACTTCAAGTTATAATCCATTACCTTTTTCTACTCTTGGACTTAACACAAAAATAGTATGCTCTGTGACTGTCGCTATTTGTGGATCATATCATCCGTAGCATTTTCCTTATAAGAAATACTCACGTCTTTCCTTTATTTTTTTCCTTTATGCTGTGTTTGGTTGGGGGATTTGGGGAGGGATTTGGAAAGGGAAAGGGAAAGGGAAATTAGGTAAAATGTATGTATATTTTATTTACATTCCACCTACCTTTTTCCTTTCTATTTCCATTTCCAATTCCAAATCCCTTCCCAAGTCCCCCAACCAAACACAGCATTACTCTTCATCTCAACCCGTGGAATCTCATTTGGAACACATGCTGATAACACATCAAAAATATTTGATGAAGTTGGATAAGTGGGCATAGAGGTCACATCTCAAGCTTTTTCTTTGGGCAAGAATACATGACATCCTTACCATATCTCTTTTTGGCTTTCCGCCCATTTACTGGGTTCTGTTTCCCCTTTATCCTTTTTAACTAACCATTCTTGTTTGGTTGAGGAACTAGAAACCATGAGCTTTGGTTAATGACTAAAAGCTTTGCACTCATCACATTTTTGGGGTTTTCTTAACACTTCAACTCTAATTTCATAAGGGTCCTCATGACCTAAATTAAGTATGAAGGAATTTGGAATCTCCTTATTTGCTTAAATTTCAATACACACGCTTTGGAAAAATAAGCCTACAATGGGATCGAGTATACTGCCAATCACATTCGCCACATAGCTGAAACCATCTTCTATCCAAAGCTTAAATGGAACATCAAAAAACTTCCCGCAAACCAGTACACTAGAGAGTTCACTCCTAAATAATTTCATACCAGGGTGACATCTTTTTACAATTGCATACATATCAACTTCCACAATTCATGTTTGTCTTACTATATCATGTTAAGTAGCTTCCAAACATTTTCTATTATAAGAATTGGTTGGTCTTATAGTTCTTACATTTCACCCATGGCGTTGTGATATGCATTATCAAATTTCTCTCATTAATGATTTGACTATAGATAACAAAATGGTACCCTTTTAAAATCTATGGGGCTGTGATATTCATTATTTTTAATTAATGTATGTTTTTGTTAAGTTATATTTCATCTATTTGATTGTAGTCTTATATATTCAAAACCTCTTAATCTAAAGCTGTTCTCTACTCTTAAAACATTTATTCTACTATAATTTCGTTGATCAATACTTTTAACAATTGACATATCTCATGTAATCTTGTCTTCAACATGTCTAGCCACTTCATTCATTAATTGCAAAGAAAACATTCAATAAGCTTGTAACAGTTTCATTTAACCCAAAGATTCACATGCTTGGAGAGTGAACTTTTAGTTGCAATATATGTATATATATTACTCAGATATCTACAACATACCCATTTATGTACATATGTATTTACTTATGAAAAAAGTAGTGATTTACAAACAGAATTTATAACTAGAAATTCACGAGTAGAACATGGCATGCTAGTTTCTAATTATTTCATAACATTTAGCCAGGCCCATTCTGACGCCTTTGCCGAGGGTGAGGTTTGTGGGACTCATGTTTTTGACCCTGGTTTAGGTCAGTCTTCTTTGGATCATGCTCTTGGCCCTGTTTTGGGTCCATCTTTTAAGCTATCACCTGGGCAGCTTACGGGTCAAGTAGAGGGCCCACTTGTTTTGGGTTTTTCTTCTAAGCCATCACCTGGGCAGCTTACGGGTCAAGTAGAGGACCCACCAGTGGCACGGGTTTTTGAACTACTTCGTCGGAGTGTGGGTTCGCCTTCAACAGAGGGGTCTTCGTTGGCGAGGAAGGATCGGCGGCAGTCGCCGATGTGTTCCCTACTGGTGGCGACTGGGCCTTCGCAGTGTCAGCCCGAGTTCAATTCGGCAGAGGTCTGTAAGATGCTGGTTCTGAGGTCTGAAGGTTGCGAACAGGAACGTGACATATTGGGCTATAATGACGACCTTAGTACGGGGTTCGCAGGTGATTTACAAGGCGATTTCGTTGAGAGTTTGCCTTTGGTTCTTCACCCTTTGGAGATGGAGGTGGTGGATTCGACGGCTGTTCCGAGTCAGGTGTCTGCTACCAAAATTTTTGCAGGGGATGCAATTCCTGATCCGAGTCAGGTGTCTGCTTGGGTGTTGTCCCAGATCCAGGAGATTAGCTCGTTGCTTGGGGTTTCATTTGTGGGTCATGAGGCTGAAGCAATGAGGCTGTTTTCTGCCATTGAGGCATCTTGGAGGGGGAGTGATCCGGGGGGGAAACAGTTGCAGGTGTTTGGGCATCAGGGAAAGGGTGCTCGAGAGTTGAGGAATTTGCAGTGTACTATCAATTATGATAGAAGGCCACCAAATGGTGGTAGGGTTGTTTGGAAGGAGCAGGTTAACCAGTCATTGTTGCCATGCGGTTGAAAATTTTGACTTGGAATGTGCGTGGCCTTAATGATAGAAGGAAAAGGGTAACGGTCAAGGTGATTTTGAGGAAGGCAAAAGCGGATGTTGTATGTTTTCAGGAGACCAAAATGGATTACATAGATCGGACGGTGGTTATGGAGGTGTGGGGGGGTTGGTATATAGATTGGTCATGCTTGTCGTCTGTTGGGGTGTCTGGGGGGATTTTAGTGTGTTGGGATCATAGAGTGGTTGCAAAAGAGGAGGAGGAGGTGGGTAGTTTTTCTCTATCATGTTTGTTTCGTTGTATTGGGGATGATTTCCGATGGGTATTCACGGGAGTTTATGGGCCGGTCAGGGGGGCAGAGAGGACTTTATTTTTGGACGAAATTCATAATATTGCTTTTCGATGGTCAGCGCCATGGTGTGTAGGGGGGGATTTTAATATGGTGCGTTGTCTGGAGGAGAAGTTGGGTTTGCGCCCCGCAGTGGGTGCTATGCGGGATTTTTCTTCGTTGATTGATGATTTGGAGTTGATTGATTCCCCGATGCAGGGAGGTAGCTTCACTTGGTCGGGTGGCCGGGTATTTTCGCGTATTGACCGGTTTTTGTTCTCAGGAGACTGGGAGGAGCACTTTTCCCAAGTGGCTCAACTAAGATTGGAGCGTCCTGTTTCGGATCATTGTCCGGTGCTGTTGGATAGTGGTGGGATTCGGAGTGGATCGGTGCCATTTAGATTTGAAAATATGTGGGCACTCTCTGCAGGTTTTGTGGATATAGTTCGGTCGTGGTGGGAAGGCTATGTTGTCATGGGAGATCCTAGTTATAGACTGTGTTACATGGACTCGCCACTTTGGGGCGAAGTACCCGTGTCGACACGACACGACACGGGTGCGGGTGTGGGATCTGTGTCGGATTCGTCTACTCTCAATCGAACACGGCTCACAGCAACAGAAATGAAAGACGTGAGAGCAAGAGATAAGAGATAACCTGGTCGAATGATGCAGTCGAAGCTCCGTGAGTCGATCGAACAGTCGATACCCCCAGATGACTTCGAAAAGCCTCTCTCTCTCTCGCCTTCTCCCTATCCCTCGCGATCGAAGCTCCGTCAGTCCCTATCCCTCACGATCGAAGCTCCGTCAGTCCCTATCCCTCGCGATCGCGATCGCTATCGCGATCTATGCTCCCCTTTTCTCTCCCTCTCTCTGTCGTTCCTCTGTTCTGTCCTTGATTCCATCGATTCGTATCTATCTATATTATATAACAGTAATGGTAAAGGAACTGAATAATATAAATAATAATAACTATTAATAACTATTAGTATAATAACTATAATAATAACTATTATTATTATATATTATATAATAATTATTATATAACATATAATATATTTATATTGATAATATATACTTATATTATATTAATTGAAAAATAAATATATGTGTAAATAAAATAAAAAATTATTTAGAACATATTATTTAAAAAATATAATAAATAAATAAAATAATTAATATATATTAAAATAAAAATATTTATAAAAAAATTAAAAAATTTGACGTGTCCCCAACTGTATTAGTATTTCTATTTTTTAGAAATTGTCATGTCCCGTGTTTGCGTTATAATAAATATATATATATATTTTTTTTAAACTATTTAACGTATCCCCGTACCCGTATCCAAATTTGGATACATATCCACGTATCCTTAATTTTTAATTTTGAAGTGTCTGACACTTAGATACGCACCCGCACCCGACACCCGTACCCGCGTCCGTGTAACTTAGGTTATAGATTGGCTCAGAAATTAAAACTTCTAAAGACCGACTTGCGAATGTGGAATAAGGAGGTGTTTGGCCAGTTAGATACTCAAAATGCTAATCTTTTGGTTGTCTTGCACGAGTTGGATGCAAAGGAAGTGGCGGGTAGCTTGACTACTGAGGAGTTGGCGGTCCGTGAGGGGGTGAGACAGGAGTTCGGTAAGGTGGCTCATATGGAGGAGGTTAGTTACCGCCAGCATTCGCGCTGTTTGTGGTTGAAAGATGGGGATCGGAATACAAAATATTTTCACCATATGGCGAATGCTCATCGTCGGGTAAATCAAATTGAGAAGTTATGGGTTAATGGGGTGTTGTTATCATCAGAGGAGGCGGTGAGAGAGGGCATAGTGGGCTTTTACCGGCATTTGTTTCGGAGGGAGGATGAGATTTGGAGGCCGAGTTTGGATGGTGTTCAGTTTGATGTTCTTTCGGAGGTGGATAGGCAGATGCTGGAGCGGCCTTTTTCCGAGGAGGAGGTTTTCGGGGCTCTTCAGAAAATGTCTGCGGATAAGGCGCCAGGTCCGGATGGTTTTACTATGCTTTTCTTCCAGCAGTGTTGGGAAGTGGTCAAGACTGATGTCTTAGCCTTGTTTGCTCAGTTTTATCAGTCCGGGCAGTTTGAAAGGAGTCTTAATGCAACTTTTATAGCGTTAATTCCTAAGAAGGGTGGGGTGGAGGATATTAAAGATTTCCGACCCATTAGCTTGTTGGGCAGTGTGTACAAGCTTTTGGCGAAAGTTTTGGCGAACAGGTTGCGCGGTGTCCTTGAGGGACTGGTGTCTGAGTCCCAGAATGCCTTTGTGGGGGGGTGTCAGATTTTGGATGCTGTGTTGGTAGCCAATGAATGTGTTGATTCGCGACTTCGACAGAGGGGTGTTGGTCTTATATGTAAGTTAGATATTAAGAAAGCATATGATAATGTGAACTGGGGGTTTTTGATGTATATGTTGGAGCGAATGGGGTTTGGGGAACGGTGGAGGCAGTGGATTCAGTTTTGTATATCGACGGTTAGGATGTCTGTCCTAATGAATGGGACGCCAGCAGGATTTTTCCTGACTCATAGGGGTTTATGGCAGGGTGACCCTCTGTCTCCTTTATTGTTTATTTTGATTATGGAGGCTTTGGAGCGCTTGTTATCTTCTGCCGTTCGGAGGGGTCTTTTGACGGGTTTTGAGGTAGGTATGGAGCGGACTACTAGTTTAGTGGTGTCTCACTTGTTTTATGCGGATGATGCTCTTATTTTTTGTGGCGCAGAGGAGAAGCAAGTTGGTTATTTAAGGTGTGTTCTTCTCTGTTTTGAGGCGGTCTCGGGACTTCGGGCGAATTTGGGGAAGTCAGAATTGATTCCGGTTGGGTCGGTGCCACGTATTTCCATATTGGCTGCTATTTTGGGTTGTAAGACAGGGGCCTTACCCACAACTTATTTGGGGTTACCTTTGGGGGCTTCTTTCAAGGCTCCATGGGTGTGGGATGGGGTGGTAGATAAGGTGCAGTGTCGTTTGGCAGGGTGGAAGCGGCAATATCTTTCGAAAGGGGGACGCGTTACTTTGATCAAGAGTGTCCTTTCGAGTATCCCGACTTATTTCATGCCAGTACATGTTATTCCTGTGTCTGTTGCTCGGAGGTTGGAAAAGTTACAGAGGGATTTCTTATGGGGAGGAGGGTCAGAATCCTTCCATTATCATCTTGTCGCCTGGGATCAGATTTGTTCTCCTAAGGCGATGGGGGGTTTGGGGATCCGGAGTTTGATTTCATTTAATTTGGCTCTTTTGGGGAAGTGGTTATGGCGGTTTGGGGTAGAAAGGGAGCGGATGTGGAGGAAGGTGATCGGAGCTAAGTATGGTTTGGGTTGGGGGGATTGGTGTACCGAGGAGGTTACCCATTCGCATGGTCGTAGTTTATGGAAAGGAATTTTGTTGGGGCGGGAGGAGTTTTGGAAGAATGTGAGTTTTTTGGTTGGGGTGGGGACTCGAGTTCGGTTTTGGAGGGATAGGTGGTGTGCGGAGCTGCCATTGGCAGTGATGTTCCCGGTGCTTTTTCGGCTTGCCACTGATCGGGAGGCGACAGTAGCTTCTTATGCCCAGATGCAAGGTCAGGTGGTTGTGTGGAATGTAGTTCTATGTCATCAAGTGCAGGATTGGGAGATGGGGCAAGTGTTGGGTGTGTTAGGTTTCTTGTATGGGCTTCGATTTGAAGGGTTTGGAGAGGATTTTATGAGGTGGGATTATCCGAAGTCTATAGGGTGTTTTCTGTATCTTCTTTTTTATCATCGGTTTACAGGGCGGGTTGGGGTGCCTTTCCCTTGGAAGAGTGTTTGGGTGGCGGGTTGTCCGTCTAAAGTTGCTTTCTTGTGTGGATAGCTGCATTAGGCCGTATTCTGACGATTGATAATTTGCGTCGCCGTGGGCATATTTTGGTCAACTGGTGTTGCATGTGTTGTGGAGCTGCGGAGTCGGTGGATCATTTGCTTATTTGCTGTCCGGTTGCTTCACGCCTTTGGATGTCTATCGTCGCTCTCTTCGGTTTGGATTGGGTTCAGCCAGGGACTGTAAGGGCTGTGTTACAAAGCTGGGTTGGGGGGAGGGTTGGGAAGAGAAGGCGGAAGGCTTGGAACTTGGCTGGCCATTGTCTTATGTGGCTACTGTGGTTGGAACGTAATCGGCGGGTTTTTTGGGGGGAGTTGCGTTCGGTGATTTGGTTAGAGAGGCGTTTGCTTCTTGTGGTGCATAGTTGGTTAACGCTGACTGTGGACCCGGCTGTTTTGTCCTTTGTTGAATTTGTAGAGGATTTGTCTTCTTAGCTCTTTTGCTTACTTTTATTCATATTTTGTGTAGTTCTGGTTTTTAGGCTACTTTTGTTTTGTTAGCTCCTTGTATTCTTTGCATCGCCTTGATGCCTTTTAATAAAGTTGGTTTATTTATCAAAAAAAAAAAAATCATTGTTATTATTTTCTGAAGTAATAGTGCCGTGTTATTCTAGTTAGAAATTCTTTTTATGAAGCATTCCCAGTGAAATAAATCACTGTATTTGCTTTGGCCCACTACCTTGTTGTACAAGACTTATTTGACACATTCCAACATCTTTAAAAATATGAAAAATACAGTCACTTCCAGAAAACACCTAGATGTTATATCCATATGGTTCCCCGAATACTTCACTCACCTTCTGCGAAGTCCAAGTGATTAAACTCTTGATATTGGATTATAGAATTCCATTGGTTGGTGTTGAAGTTGTTACCTTCGGACTGGTTTGTAATACATAAATTCGATTCAGTTCTGTTGTCGCTCCACTGATCATCTCTGTTAGTTACCTTCTTGGGTTGGATGAAATTCTCATACTGAGTTCCTTCAGTGGGCTGCTTTCTCTTATGTCCATTGATCGAACTGTTGAAAGGTGGGACTGAGTATTGTGAATAGTTTGTCAGAATAGCCTTCACAGACTGAAGTAGAGGTTTTGCTAGCTTCAAAGCTTATGCTAGAAACTGTGTCCATGGAAGACCCAATGATTAATGGTAACACCAGGCAATCTCTGTACAGAATTTCTCTGACCATTTCAAGTTTGGCATTTGTACTTGTAGAGCATGGTTCTTCACAAAGTGGTTCATTTCTATAACCAAATTGATCTTACAAACTGTTCCTTATACTGTTTTTCCGCCGAACTTGGCAGAGTACCCAATCATCGAACTGTTAAGAAGAAAAGCATTCGATCAATCTCTGCTTAGTGTAAAAAAATAGAAAATTATCAATATTCTTGTGCTGGTATTGAGTTGATATATGAAATGTGTATTGTGTCTGCATGTGTTATTGGAAACTCATGAGAAGAGGAGCTGCTTAGAGCTTGTTGTAGACTATGCCAATGCAAGAAGTGGCATGAAAGGTTAAGCCCTTATGTTGGATCCAGTGATTCATAAGAACATCCACTTCTTGTTAACACTCCATTTGTTTGAGCTGGTGTTTGGCATAACGGAAAATGAAAGTCAACGCAAAATGTTTCCGTGGTCAACGAAAAAGAAGCTTATTTGGGCGGAAAACGTTATCCAGACTAATGTCATACCAGTGGCACTGCACTACCACCGCTACCATTACCTTCACCACCACCATCACCACTGCGGCCACCACCGCTGCCCCACAACCACCACTAATACAACCATTAGTACATTAGAGCTTGTTGTAGACTATGCCAATGCAAGAAGTGGCATGAAAGGTTAAGCCCTCATGTTGGATCCAGTGATTCATAAGAACATCCACTTCTTGTTAACACTCCATTTGTTTGCACCGGTGTTTGGCATAACGGAAAACGAAAGTCAATGGAAAATGTTTCCGTGGTCAAAGGAAAAGAAGCCTATTTGGACGGAAAACGTTTTCTGGACTAACATCGTACCAGTGGCACTGCACTATCACTGCTACCATCACCTTCACCACCACCATCACCACTGTGGCCACCACTGCCGCCCCACCACCACCACTAATACAATCATTAGTACATGAGTTTCAAGGATGCAGCCAAACATAGGAAAGTGTTTTCTCTGAAAGTTTTTCGCTGAAGCAAATGGAAGTTAATGAAAGCTAGATATCATGCAAAACAACTTACCCTTATGCATCCTTTTTGGTTGGAAGTCAACATCGTTGCTTCGGGCAATCTGTACTCCTGCATGTTCCAGTCCGTCTTGATTCCTCTTGGAGGGCGTCCTCTATAGAACACCAGAGCTTTTTATACTCCAATTATCCTTGCTCCACATGAACTGTGAATTGGTTTATTAGTTCCCGTAGCCTTCCAATAACCTGAAGCTGCCATCCTATTAGGCCTCACTCTGTTGGGGTACTTCCTATCCCTTGGGGTGAAGAAGTAGCATTCCTCCTTGCCAAACAAAGCTTTCCTGTTTAAAAAAATAAAAAATAAATAAATAAATAAATAAGTTTCTTTTTCTCTTGGTAAGTTTGACCATCAAAAGAATAAAAGAAGATTTCAAGAACAAAGTGTTGTGCAGCAACACAGACTTGCTAGCTCCCAAGGGTTGCACTTGTAGAGATCTACTTCAGCAATAATAGCTGCTGGCAGTGAACTTGCAGTTGCTTTGTTTCTCAAATAGTGCACGATGAACTCCTCGTCAGTTGGGTGGAACCTAAAACCAGGTGGAAGTTGAATATTTGAGTTTGTTTTTTTCTCCGTGGAAGAGGGCTTTGTTCTTTTTTTGTTGATGGATGAACCTACGATGAATTAACTACTGATATTATCGAGTACGGTTGATGCGAATTAGAGAGCAGTGTACTGGTTATATTAAATATGGTGTACTCTCATGCAGATTAGGGCATTGATGTTAGCTAATAAAATAGGATTAAATCAATTACATGTGGGTGGTTTTATGAAATTGAAAGGAAAGCAACCCTTTGTCTTAACTGGTGACTTATTTGTGTGGACAATGATGGGTCTTTGTATATACCATATTTAGAAGTGTGAGATAGTATTGAAGCCTCTTGCTAGAATTTTGACCAGTATAATGGTTGTGGAGATTCAATATGAAGTCTGCTAATTGAATGGCTTGGATCATCTAAGTATAACCAATCTATGACTGATTTTGAGTTGGCGCAGCATGGAAGTAATGTGTGAAATGTGATAACGTGGTTAGGTTGCATTATGCTTCCTTAAATATAAAATTGAATGGCTTGAATTGTGACCAATATAATGAACCAGGCTCTTTGTGACATTTATTTAGCCATGATTTGTTTTGTGGGAAATATTTTTCAGTTGGATCGAAGTACCATGTTTGTTTTTCAGAGTCTTATCAGAAATTTGATGGCTAGCTTTGATTTATTCTTGTATGTTACATGTATGAACTGGTTGATCAAACATCTTCCTGAGAGAACTAGGAGTTATTTTCTGCATTCTTTGGTCAAACATCCATGAAAAAACCGGCATTGAGGAAGTTTCCAAACCAACATGGCTAGCTGTTGGTCAAGACTGTTGGTCAAGAGTCTCTATACCTCGCTAGGATGTTCGAGGTTTGACTCTTCTCACATTTCATGGGTCATTTTTTCATTATATTTGTTTGGAGTTTTCTGGTATTTGTTTGGTTTGATGAGCTTGTTGTATGATTTTGGCTACATGTTAAGACTTTATTTGTACTTTTCTTGTTATTTATCTCCTTCCTATTGACCAAAAATAAAAAGAAAAGAGTTTCTGTTGGTATTGATTTGATGCGAAATGATAGATATATAAAAGCAGATGGCTTCAATTAGTCTCGGCAATATCTTTTATTTGTAAAATATTTCAAAATCGAAAGCTTCAAAATAATTTGCTTTAAATTCAATTATTGGATTCATCAAAATAAGATTTTCAGGGCATAAAGAGAGGGTTTGATCCTTTTAATGCCAACATAGCAAGGTAGGAATAAATCACTTTATAATTATTATTATTGTTATTTGTTACATATGTATTTTTTCCGTACTCATACAGAATAAAATATAATGAATAAAAAATTAAAGCTAATTAAAAGTGAGGAGTCGAGACCCGGATTAACCTCCAGTTTGATTACGAAAATAAGGAAAATATTAAACATAAATATTTTCTTTATATATAAAAAAAAAAAAAAACTCGTACAGATTCTCGTAGGCGTCATTTTTTTGTTTTTCAATGGATGAATATTATTTTATACATATAAAAAATTCAATATATAAATTATTATGTTTTTTGTTTGTACAAGGTTGCCGTACAGATGCTGCCCTTTGGCTCCATCCGTGCCATGTAATGGCCTAGCTTTGTCCGTATAAAATTCCAAAAGGAAGAACCCGTTATGAAGTTAAACCGGAGAAAAACAACTCTTTTGAAAACTACAAAATCTTTTGATACCCAAGGTTGATTTTGCATGCAAATGAAATGAACCGTGTGACATCATTATGTTTAGGGTTAAAAGAATTGAGCCGTTAATAAATAATATAACTCAGCTTGTTTAAAGTTAATTTGAGTCTGACTCATTTGTTAAATAAATAATTTTAAATCAAATTTTTAGACTTGTTTATTGAGTCAAGATTGAGTAGACTCAAACTCGATTAAGCTTGTGAATATAGTTACATAAATTAATATTTATTTTTAATGATATATCAAATATATTTTATTTGTCTATTTATGTTTGGTGTTTGTACAAATTTAAATATTTGATTGATAAAATTTATTAATAATATGTTTTTTTTTGGGTGCTCATAATGTTTTTTTTTTTTTCCCCTCTTAATGTGCATTATAGTTTAGTGTTCTTTTATTTTTAAAAAAATAAAAATAAAAAATTCTTTTCGAACTTGAGTTTGGCTCTTTTATATAATCGAGTTGACTTGAATTGATTTCAATTTTGAGCTAGGGTTTTTTAAGTTTGTTGAGCTCATCTTGAGCTTGAGTTATCAAATTTTTAGCAAGCAGAGCTCGAATATTTCAAAATATATCTCGATTCAAGTCAATACTCAATATCTCGAATATTTTAACCTGTAACAGAAATAGAAGAATCCCGCGGTGGTTCGCCACCCGGTGGTACTCCGACGATCAAGTCAATACTCAATATCTCTCAAAGATAAATAAACTTATTCAACTCACACGCTTGACCATAAAAAACATACCTTAGACCCATGGGAGTGCCTCTTATTTATAGCCAACTCAATCCTAGTCCCAATGGAAGCCTAATTCCAATGGATTCAGGATTACTACTAATCTGGGACTCCCAGTGGATTTAGGATAAACTCTCTAAGAGTTTCATCTTTACTCAAACTGAAGTCTTCTCCCATTGTAGGACTCTTGTCCCTCATCCAGGCTGAGTTTCCTCTTCTTTCTAGGACTCTTTTCCCTTACCCACTTATCTCGGATTCCGATATCTTCGGAGATAACCTCGACCTAACCGAGACGACCTCAGCATAACGATCAGGACACGTGATACCTCGGCTGCCACGTCGGCGTCACCTTGCCACGTGTTGGTACTCATAAAATATATCCCCACAACTGCCCCCTAGGTTCTATTACCTCGGTATTCTGAGGTGATGGAACCTACATTGTTCGTTCATCTGTGCCCCTCTGTCCGAGATCAAACTTGCCGACCTCAAAGTTCCCTGGACTTTACTGTCCACTTCTATCAAGTATCAAGCTTCATGCTTTCCAAGCTATTCGAGATCACACCTCCTAGCCGAGGTTTCTGGTTTCATTAATTCATAAACTCCAAGAGCTTTGCAACTGCTCTATTCACATTTTCTGGTGGGTTCCTGATTTCCAATCATCTATTTGACTTTGGCGATCTTCATATCGGCGTTCACTTATCTTGGTAGGTTCATAAACTCTTTTATTAAGCTTAATCTTTCATAACTCTTCTGAATCCGTTTACTTGCCCTCTGTTGTCTTCTATTTTCGTCTGTTTTCAAGTTTTGAATTGTTTAAATGCCTGGCACTGTTCTTGCCATATCCGCTTTCTGTTGCTAGCATTGTGTCTGGGTCATTACTTTCTTGTTTCTTCATATACTTACTTAGTGCCTGTGCACTCGGCTTTATTCTTGAACTTCGTTGTCTTCTTGACTCTGAAATTTCTCTTTTTTCATTCAATTCTCTGACTTTTTCTCTTTCTAGCTCTTTTGCTTAAATCCGTCATTGTTCCAAGCTTTCAAGCTCTGCAACTGTCTTCGTTCCTTTCCTCTTGTGAAGCTTACGTCATTCTGTCATTTTCGCATCCGTCGTCAGACTTTGGCAATTCTTATTCCGGCTTCCCTATTTCTGGTAAGCCACTGTTCCTCCTGGTTTTATTTCTTGTTGCTTTCCAAGAAGCTCTGCTCCATTGTTAATCACCATTGCTGTTTTACCCATTATTTCCAAATCATCTTCTTAAATACACACTGTTCACACATCTGTTGATTTCTACCATTGTTCTTGGCTTGACACACCTGTGCAATTTTTTTGTCTTGATTTCCTGATAGCTTCATCACCATTCTTGTTTACGATTTATATTTTTGTTTCTGTTTTCTGTGTCTTTTTCCATATTCACGCTTTCAATCCTTGCCTTCAAACTCCGAGGTGCCAATCGCTGAGAAGAGCTTTGATCAAACTCTTCGGGAGATCGATGCTGAGCTCGACGCCAAGAAGGTTGCTGAGAAGTCTTCCCAACTGTCTTCTATATCCTGCCATTGATGCCGAGTAGTTTTGCTTCCTTCTTTTTGTACCTTGCACCTTGTACTTTGTCCTTCTTTGTATGCTTTTAGTCCGGCCGACGTGCCATTTTTGTAGTCTGAATAATTTATTTTGCAATGTTCAGGCCGAAGTGCCTTCTTTCTTCTTTAAATGCATTTCTCTTATTTCCTCTTTGAATGAATGTTTTCTTTTTTCTGCTCTTGTTTGATTCTATACTCAGAATAATTTGCACGTCTTCAAAGTACACCTTGACTGTGCAATCTCTTCGGGTAAAATTCCTCTGTCACAACTTCTAATCTTGCTCATCTCAGCCTTGTCCTAACACTTGAAAATATTGTAACAAATATTTTTACAAGTGTTGCTTAGGACTTTGTTACTTTCTCAATGTCTTTATCAAGACTTCAGTTTTTCCATATTTCAAGTTTTGATAACCTGGTAGTCTCGGCAAGTATGCAGATATTGCTTGAGTTTGACTTTAACTTGTAAATTTTTCTCAAAAATTTCAACAAGTGTTTTAACCATCATCCTTTCGGTACGACCTCGGTTTAACTTTAACTTGTAAATTCACACAGAATTTCAACATGTGTTAAATATCACATCGGTTTAACTTCAACTTGTAAATTCACACAGAATTTCAACAAGTGTTAAACATCATCTCGGTTTAACTTCAACTTGTAAATTCACACAGAATTTCAACAAGTGTTAAAGATCATCTTGGCTTAACTTCGGTTAAGCATTATCTCGTTTTAACCAACTTGTAAATTCACACAAAATTTCAACAAGTTAAAACACCATCTCTAACTTCACTTGTAAATTCACACAAAATTTTAATAAGTTAAAACACCATCTCGGCTTAATTTCGGTTAAGCATCATCTTGTTTTAACCAACTTGTAATTCACACAGAATTTCAACAAGTTAAAACACCATCTCTAACTTCACTTGTAAATTCACACAGAATTTCAACAAGTTAAAACACCATCTCTAACTTCACTTGTAAATTCACACAGAATTTCAACAAGTTAAAACACCACCTCGGCTTAACTTCGGTTAAGCATCATCTCGTTTTAACCAACTTGCAAATTCACACAGAATTTCAACAAGTTAAAACACCATCTCTAACTTCACTTGTAAATTCACACGGAATTTCAACAAGTTAAAACACCATCTCGGCTTAACTTCAACTTGTAAATTGTTAAAAATTTCAACAAGTGAAGATAAGGAATAATCTCGGCTTAACTTGAACTTGTAAATTGCTACAAATTTCAACAAGTGAAGATAAGGAACACTCTCGGCTTAACTTGAACTTGTAAATTGCTACAAATTTCAACAAGTGAAGATAAGGAATAATCTCGGCTTAACTTGAACTTGTAAATTGCTACAAATTTCAACAAGTGAAGATAAGGAACACTCTCGGCTTAACTTCAACTTGTAAATTGCTACAAATTTCAACAAGTGAAGATAAGGAACACTCTCAACTTAACTTCAACTTGTAAATTGCTACAAATTTCAACAAGTGAAGATAAGGAATAATCTCAGCTTAACTTCAACTTGTAAATTGCTACAAATTTCAACAAGTGAAGATAAGGAACACTCTCAACTTAACTTCAACTTGTAAATTGCTACAAATTTCAACAAGTGAAGATAAGGAATAATCTCAGCTTAACTTCGGTTAAGCATCTTCTCGGCTTAACTTCGGTTAAGCATCTTCTCGGATTCAAACCGGGGTTTTCAACCCGGCCAACTTTGGTCTGATCTTGTGTGTTTTCTTTTTGTAGAAAATTAATGTATTGATATTATTGATAGATATTGATTGATATCAATATACATTTTTGTGTGTTTACAATGGAGAGAATGAACTCTCTTTCATAGAGAGAATGGGTACAATGGAGTAATCAAATTAATGGAGCACTAAACTAAATGGAGCACTAAACTAAATTAATGGAGCATTAACCTAAATGGACCACTTGCTTGTGGAGCACTTGCTTGTGGAGTTGGTGGAGTTTGTGGTAGGTGAAGTTGGTGGAGTTAGTGGAGTTGGTGGAGTTTTTACATTTACATTCAACAGCCCCCTCAAACTCAAGGGGGTTAGGAACTAACCAACTTGAGTTTGGAGAGAGTAACAAAACAGGAAAAATAATCTGACAAATAAAATAAAAGTGGATAGGAGACACTGTATGGTCGTGTCAGACCGTTGTAGAAAACAATTTACGGGTCATGTCGGACCGTTGTAGAGAAAACAGTTTACGGGGTCATGTCGGACCGTTGTAAAAAACAGTTTACGGGGTCATGTCGGACCGTTGTAGAAAACATTTTACAGGGTCATGTCGGACCGTTGTAGAAAACAGTTTACGGGTCATGTCAGACCGTTGTAAAAAACAGTTACGGGGTCATGTCGGACTGTTGTAGAAAACAGTTTACAGGGTCATGTCGGACCGTGTAGAAGACACTATATGGCTGTGTCGAACGTTGTAGCTGAGAACCGAAATCAATGTCGGAACAGTTTATCGAGTCTTGTCGGACCCATATAGGAGCTAACCGGAATCAATGTCGGGACAGTTACAGAGTCTTGTCGGACCCATATAGAAGCTAACCGGAATCAAAGTCGGGACAGTTTACAGAGTCTTATCGGACCCTTATAGAAGCTAACCGGAATCAATGTCGGGACAGTTTACCGAGTCTTGTCGGACCCTCAAAAGGCGTGCCCAATCTTATCAAAAGGCGTGCCATCAAAAGGCGTGCCAAATCTTATCAAAAGGCGTGCCATCAAAAGGCGTGCCCGACAGCCATCAAAAGTCGAGCCATCAAAAGGCGTGCCATCAAAAGGCGTGCTCGACAGCCATCAAAAGGCGAGCCATCAAAAGGCGCGCCGATTTGTCGTCTGCGGTTGAGAGGCGCGTGATACGCGTGTCTGTGTGGCTATTTAACGAAGACGGAGGCTGAGGCTTAGACAGAACAAAACACTTGCTGAAAACCTCTGAAAACCTCTTCGTTTTGCTGAGAGAGCTATTCTGTAACATTCTGTTGCCTAGAAAATGGCTTCTTCTTCCGTTCCAGCTCAGAACATAGCCTCTTCTTCCCGGGGTCTGCTCACTCTCTTTCCCGACCTCAATGAGTCCACAAGAGAGATAGCCGGGGCAGTTGCCCTTGAACCTCAACTAAGCGCCCCTGGACCAAGCCCCCTGGTTTTGCGCCGTTGAACTATCCGATGGTGGCAGTTGAGCAGATAATGGCTGCTCAATCTGATATTGAGGCCAATTATTATACATTGAGGTCTTGTGTTGAGACAATGACGGCGGTCAACAACCTGTCGCACCGGCTTCAGAGTAGAACAACTGAGGTGCAGCAGGTAAAAGCCCAACTGGCTCTACTCCAGCGCATGTATACGGATGCCCGAGCAGAGATATGTGTGCTGAAGGCAGAAAACAAGGAACTGAAGCGGAAGGCCACCGTGATGCTCAGATTTGGAGGGCCACCATATGTGACAGTTGAGGAGCAACGGGAAGTGAACGTGCTCGGCGGCGTGGGAAATACGGAGGCAGCACCGGCAAGGGACGCCCAAGACAAAGGCAAAAAGAAGAGAACAGCTGAAGAGGCGAAAAAGTAAGGCCGGTTGATGTGGTGGTTGTAGGTTGGAGATTATTTGGTTTTTTTTTTTTTTTTTTTTTGATGTAAAATGGTGATCGAGTTTGGTCCTGGCAGGAATAAAATAATGGTGATCGAGTTTGATCCCTGGCAGGAATAAAATAAAGTTGGTGTGCAAATCTAAATGGTATGAATTTGATTTGAAAAAGATTAAAAATAATGTGAAAGAAAAATAAAGAGAGAAATAATGTGAAAGAAAATATATTGAGAAATCAAAATGAAAGGTGGAGAGTGGTTGACATGGTTTTGTTTGGTGGTAGTGGGAAAGTGGTGGGAACATGAGTGGGTGGAAAGAATGAAAAAGAAAAAGAGAGGGACAAAAACTCTTCATTTGAGAGCTTTAAACAAGTTTTATGGAGAGAGAGAGAGAGAGAGATGGGTCTGATTAAGATTACCGATAGGTTCTAGATCTCTTGGAAGCTAAGCAAGGATTGATGACACAAATGACTGATCCTGCCAACAGCTTACTCACATCTGTCTGGCTTCCTTGATCTTCAGTGCTGTCCTGCACAGACAACTGTAGAGCAAGTGCCAAGTCTTGATCATCTGCAGCTGCCTCTGACATATCTGTGTCTCGCAGAGCAACGCTAGCAGCAGGGTCATCCATTGACATAGCAAGGGCCTGCTGTAGCAAAGCATTCTCATCATCCATAAGATCATTTGTCTTATTTTCAGCTTCGGAGGCTGCAGCACTGGCATTTTCAGTCATGGTTGCATCTTGTGATGTGGATGCCTGTTCCCCTTCTTTTTCCTGTTTTGCAGTTTCCTCTACAGCCTTTTTAGCAGCTGCTTCTTGCCTTGCCCTCTCCTCTTCCATTGAAACTCGGAGAGCAAGAGCTAGTTCAGGATCCATATTTGGATCCACACCAGTAAAGATAGGAGTACTTATCAGAACATCAGCTAGAGCATTTGGACCAGGAGGAATATAGTTTTGGTTCCCCGAAAGTGACTAAAGATGGTGTTACTGTGGCAGAGAGCATTGAGTTCAAAGACAGAGTCAAGAATATTGGTGCTAGCCTTGTAAAGCAGGTTGCAAATGCTACAAATGATGTTGCTGGTGATGGTACCACTTGTGCGACAGTCCTCACCCATGCCATATATTCTGAGGGATGCAAGTCAGTTGTAGCTGGAATGAATGCCATGGACCTGAGACGTGGGATCACAATGGCTGTTGATGCAGTGGTGACAAACTTGAAGAGCCGAGCACGGATGATTAGCACATCATTGCTGATGGGAAGACATTGTACAATGAATTGGAAGTGGTTGAAGGAATGAAGCTGGACAAGGGCTACATATCTCCTTATTTTATTACCAATCCAAAGAACCAAAAATGTGAATTGGAAGATCCACTGATATTAATTCATGAGAAAAAAAAAATCTCAAATTTAAATGCTGTGGTGAAAGTATTAGAGTTAGCCCGGAAGAAGCAAAGACCTTTGCTGATTGTTTCTGAAGATGTTGAAAGTGAAGCATTGGCAACTCTCATTTTGAACAAGCTTCGTGTTGGAATCAAGGTTTGTGCCATTAAAGCTCCTGGATTTGGAGAAAACAGGAAGTCCAACCTGCAGGACCTAGCCACCCTTACAGGAGGCGAGGTCATAACTGATGAGTTGGGTTTGAACCTTGAAAAGGTTGGAATAGAAATGCTTGGAAGATGCAAATGAGGTTTGTAGAAGTGAAACGAAGGACAACAAATACTACTGCACCAGCAGCAGCAACAACAAGAGCAAGATCAAGAAGAATAATTTGTGGCAACGGAGTGAAGGTATGTGTAGAGGTCCGGCGGGCGGCCAAGACGAGGCTGCCGCCCGCCGGTGAAGCGAATTTATTAGGTTCTTAAACCCGCTCTGATACCATGTAGAAAATTAATGTATTGATATTATTGATAGATATTGATTGATATCAATATACATTTTTGTGTGTTTACAATGGAGAGAATGAACTCTCTTTTATAGAGAGAATGGGTACAATGGAGTAATCAAATTAATGGAGTACTAAACTAAATGGAGCACTAAACTAAATTAATGGAGCATTAACCTAAATGGACCACTTGCTTGTGGAGCACTTGCTTGTGGAGTTGGTGGAGTTTGTGGTAGGTGAAGTTGGTGGAGTTGGTGGAGTTGGTGGAGTTTTTACATTTACATTCAACACTTTTTATCCTCTGGGATCTTAGATCTGCTTGCTATGCTCTTCTCTTCTCGAACTCAAGCGCCGAGATCTTGTCTACTGGAATCTTGGATTTGCTCACTCAGGTTGAGCTCTCGTCTTTTCGGGCCTACTCATCTAGGCCGAGATCATGTCTTCTAGGGTCCGGAATCTGGAATCCGGGATTTGCTCACTTAGGCTAAGCTCTTCTATACTTGAATGTCATCTCCTTGGGAGCGCTCATGCCCCCTGTCTTTGCATCCCTTCTGGAAGGGTCTTCGTTCCTCCGCAGGTACCTATCCTTCCATTCCTGGAGGTCATCTTTGTTGTAGTATCTGCTTCGATCTGTTGTCTTTGGTGTGTCACCTTCCTGGCCGGCATCTTTCATTCCATGACTCTGGTCACGAGTTCCTGTGTTGCGGTCGTCCCCCTCAACGTCGAGGTCGATAGGTCTCCTACTCCCAGTAGGAGCGTTGTCTCCAATCTAATCCTTCTATCCGTCATTGGCCATCTATTCTTCTTCAATTCCTATAGACGGCGCCAAATTGTGTGAGTGATTTTCTGACCACACTGCAATCTTAGTACTCAGCTGGAGAGGCACCGGCAGAATAGATGGCTTATAGCTAACCTGTAACAGAAAGAGAAGAATCCCGCGGTGGTTCGCCACCCGGGGGTACTCCGACGATCAAGTCAATACTCAATATCTCTCAAAGATAAATAAACTTATTCAACTCACAAGCTTGAGCATAAAAAACATACCTTAGACCCATGGGGGTGCCTCTTATTTATAGCCAACTCAATTCTAGTCCCAATGGAAGCCTAATTCCAATGGACTCAGGATTACTGCTAATCTAGGACTCCCAGTGGATTTAGGATAAACTCTCTAAGAGTTTCATCTTTACCCAAACTGAAGTCTTCTCCCATTGTAGGACTCTTGTCCCTCATCCAGGCTGAGTTCCCTCTTCTTTCTAGGACTCTTGTCCCTTACCCACTTATCTCGGATTCCGATATCTTCGGAGATAACCTCGGCCTAACCGAGATGACCTCGGCATAACGACCAGGACACGTGGTACCTCGGCTGCCACATCGGCGTCACCTTGCCACGTGTTGGTACTCAGAAAATATATCCCCACAAATGATATATCAAATATATTTTATTGGTCTATTTATGTTTCGTGTTTGTACAAATTTAAATATTTGATTGATAAAATTTATTAATAATATGTTTTTTTTTTGGGTGCTCATAATGTTTTTTTTTTCTCTCTCTTAATGTGCATTATAGTTTAGTGTTCTTTTATTTTTAAAAAAATAAAAATAAAAATTCTTTTCGAACTTGAGTTTGGCTCTTTTATATAATCGAGTTGACTTGAATTGATTTCAATTTTGAGCTAGGGTTTTTTAAGTTTGTTGATATAGCGACCCCGGTCTTTTTTCCATTTGATTATTGTATCCGGACTTACGCTCCGTGGATTCCGCTGTTATATTTGTTGTTGTGTCCTTTAATTCCTTATTCTTGGGTTATAGGATGTGTTTAGCAGGTTGGTTGCAGATTGGTTGGGTTTAGAAACCAAGTCTGCATGTTCAGTTTTTGGCTTGGTCGCTCGAGCGAGCTTCTCTTCGCTCGAGCGAGGTCTTTGTTTTTGTTTCTTCGCTCGAGCCAGGGTTCCTTCGCTCGAGCGAGATTTGCGTCCAGTACTTAGACCTGATAGATGTGTTTCTTGGCTCGAGCGAGCATTTCTTCGCTCGAGCGAGCGAGGTGTATGTTTTCGAGTTCTTCGCTCGAGCGAGCATTTCGTCGCTCGAGCAAGCTTCTGGGTTGCAGACCTGAAGCATCGAGTTTTTGGCTCGAGCGAGCTTTTCTTCGCTCGAGCGTGGATTTTTGTGTCTGGTCGCTCGAGCGACCATGTCTTCGCTCGAGCGAGCCTGTCCAGTTTAAATACGCAGAAAAGTTTTTAAATCACTTTTTTACAACTTTTTGATCCAGAAACCCTAATTACGAGTTTTCTCTCTCCCAACTCACCTTCTCTCCTAGGTTTGATCTAGTTAGGGTGTGTTTTTACCCTAGTTGCTTTACAAATAAGATAGAGGAGAGTGAGGGCTTTCATTTAATCTGAACGGTTATTGATTTGGAGCACTTTGGTGTTTGGGCTATCATCTCCGTCTTCTTCTTTTTGGGTTCTTGCTTCGAGGTAGGGATTTCCTACTCCATTTATACGTTTTAATCCTAAGTGTTGGTATTTTGGTATGTGGGGGTAGTTTGGTAATTTTGGGAGAAACCTTAGGGTTTTGGCTTAGATTAATCTGTATAATTAATTTAAGGGAAAAATGTGGAATTGGGTTTAATTCATGCTGTTGGGGAAATTATGAGATTAATGATATAGTTGGGTAGTTTAAATACTTACCTATGAGACTGTTGAATTTACATTCATAGTGGTATTTATTTCTTGTTTAGAAATAACTGTTTTGGGCTATCGGTGGAGGATAGCCATTGATTGTTGTAGACCTTGCATGTGGCTTAGGTATAACTGGAATTATGTCACTTATGTTGACTGTTGAATTAATACAGAACATTGCTTGTATTGATTATGTTTTGTATATGGCAATTGTGTGTTTCATTGCATATGCATTTTGTTTGGAGGAGATAGGGGATGAACTCCACGGTTTAGGGGAAGATAGGGGATGGACCTCTAAACCGGATTTGTTTGGGAGGAGATAGGGGATGGACTCCATTAGCATCACTTTTATGTGTGCTTATTATATTGAAGTGTTTTATGATACATCATTATAATGTGTATCAGTTGGAAGTATGGAAGTGTTGTGGTTTGAGCTTTAGTCTCATTTATCTTGTGACATTTGGATCACTATTATAGTTGGCCAGGTTCTGAGCCATAATAATATAATTGGAAAGTTGAATAAATATTGGAAAGTGAAAGGTGTCATAGACAATGTGTCATAGACAATGTAGACATTCGTGTCATGAAATTGGAAATTGATTATTTTGTGTTAACCATGTATCGAATGCTAATGCTTTAGTTAATTCTTATGCTTGGTTTAGTATTTCTCTACTGGGCTGTGGCTCACCCTATATGGGAACTTCATTTTCAGGTTCAGGTGGTTCACTACCTCCAAAGACTTAGCTTGTGAGGATTTGGACTTGAAGACCTGTTTTATTTATTTTAGTTGTTTATTTAGATTATGTAAACATTCAAGCCCAGGACTTTATTTGTTTTGAGTTAGAACTCATGAAATTGTGTCCAAGTGTTGGCTTGGCAAGATGTAAGCCCGTGGGGCATTTATTATGATGTTTTTATTTCATGGTACTCTGATGAATGGAATAAGATACTTTATTTCCTTATAATTCCGCATGTTAATATTATGTATTATGGGTTTATTTTTGAGGGCGTTACAACTTGGTATCAGAGCGTACCGGGTTAGAATACTTTGGGTACGTGGGAAGTGATTAGTATCACAATGGGTTCCTCTCGTTTGATAGAGACTTAGTGTAATGATTACATGCTTATATGATAACATGTTTATGTGATTATGTGGGTATGGAATGTAGTTTCTGAATGTTGATTGGATCGTTGAGTCTCTGAAAGTCTTGTTGGAAAGGCACTTGATCAATGTTGTTTCCAACCGGAACTTTAGTGGCGCCTCGGGACTATCATTATCCAGGAATGAAATTCGTAGGTGCTTAGTGATTATGTGCTTACGTGGTATGATTTATTGTTGTCCAATGTATTAGGACGTGAGTGTTATAGTTTTGGCACATTATTTAGAGTGCTAACGTCTTTGTTTCCTTTATTAGGATGTCAGGACGAGGACGAGGTCGTGGTAGGCGTGGTAGGCAGGCCAGGCAGGAAGTGCCTATACCGGAGGAAATTCCGGCAGTTCAGGAGGGTGTTGGCCAGGCCAATGTGGCCGAGCCAGTAGGACAGCAGTTTATGGGTGCTTTGGCCCAAGGGATAGCAGGGGCATTTCAGGCGTTAGTTGACATTTTGAGGGCTGCGAATCCAGCCCAGGTTGCTGTTGTAGATGCAGGACCTTCTTTTCTGAAGAGGGAGTTCTTCCGGTCCAATCCGGATGAGTTTTTGGGGGATCCTAAAGAGCCGCTTAAGGCTGATGAGTGGCTCGAACAGACAACGAAAACGTTTGAGATGCTTGGCATCGAAGACGAGGGGGTTGAAGGTGACCTTGGCATCGTTCCAGCTGAAAGGGGATGCAGGTCAGTGGCGGAAGTTCACCAAGGGTCGTATTGGAGGTACTTGGAAGGCTTTGTTGACGCTTTTCAGGAGAAGTACCTGTCTCCAGCTGTTCAGGAGAAGTTGAGAGATCAGTTCCGCATCTTGAGCAGAACAGTTTATCAGTGGCCGAGTTTGAGGCTGCATTCACTAGCTTGTCCAGGTTTGCACCTGAGTTGGTGGCGACTGAGGAACGCCGCTGCATTGAGTTTGAGAAGAAGTTGAGGCGTGGCCTCATGCTGAGAGTTGTCGGATCTATGATTAGGGATTTTGGGCGATTGGTTTGATGCAGCAGCCCATACCGAGACTATGATGCAGGAAGAGGGGGAAAGGCAAAAAGGCTCAAGAGGAGTCAGGATGGCCAGAGTGATGGCAGGAGGCAGAGAGGTTTCACTCCTCAACAGCCTCAGAGTAGTTTTTCTAGATCCACTTTTCCAGCGCCAAATGCTAGTTCTGGGAAAGGCAGTCAGGGAGACATTACCTGTTTCAAGTGTGGCCAGCTGGGTCACAAGTCTCCAGTTTGTCCTCAGAGGGGAGGAGTTCAGAGAGCAGCATCTTCTACGGCTCGATCTCAGAGCCAGAGTCAGGGTAAAGGCCAGCCGCTCTCTTGTTTTCAGTGCGGTCAGCCGGGGCACATGAAGAGGTTTTGCCCACAGTTGGGTGGCACATCTGGTGCATCTGGTTCGAGGCAGACCCAGAGTCAGCTGCCTGCTCAGTCAGTTCAGGCCTCGAGGGCCAATCAGGGGGCTTCTTCGTCCCAGTCTGTACAGCAGTCTTATGCTCCTAGGGGTGAGCAGGTTGATCAGGGACCATCTGGGCGCGTGTATGCTGTTACCGCGCAGGACCTAGTACCGGCTCCATCGGTGGTGAGAGGTACCTTCTTGTTTTGCAATTCAGTTGCTAGTGTTTTGATCGATACGGGTGCATCTCATTCCTTTGTGTCTGCTGCATTTGCATCTGTTTTGGAGTTGGAGTTAGCACAGTTAGCGTCTCCTATTTGTGTAGTGTCACCTCTTGGGGGTGAATTGATTTTGAAACAAGGTGTTAGGGGTTGTGATATAGAGGTCGATGATCATAGAATCCCTTTTTCTTTTGTGGTTATGCCCATGAAGGGCTTTGATGTTATTTTGGGTATGGACTGGTTATCGTCATACCGAGCAGTTATTGATTGCTACCGTCAGAGGGTCACTTGTTGTACCGTGAACGGGGAATGTTTTCGTTTTCTGGAGGATCGGGTTGGTAGTGTTTTGCCACCGGAGTATGATCCGCGGGGCGGAGTGAGCTTAGTGGTCTACTTTAGTCTTTCGATTAGTGAGGGTGACGAGACCCAGATTGTGTTGCCGAGGGTGGTTTGTGAGTATTCGGACGTTTTTCCCGAGGATCTTGTTAGTTTGCCACCCCAGCGAGAGATTGAGTTCTCTATTGATTTAGTGCCCGGCACGGCGCCGATTTCTATGGCACCTTACCGTTTTGCCCCAGCCGAGTTAGTTGAGTTGAAGGTTCAACTCCAGGAGTTGTTAGATAAGGGCTATGGCACCTTACCGTTTTGCCCCAGCCGATTTAGTGCCCGGCACCTTACCGTTTTGCCCCAGCCGATTTAGTGCCCGGCACGGCGCCGATTTCTATGGCACCTTACTAGTAATGATGAAATTGTTGTTGAGGTTGGTTTGACAAGGCCAGTGTGTTAGGTGTTGTTTGGTGCAAGTTAGGATATGTTTTTCAGAGTTTGTTAGTGTTTGGTGCAATTTTGCTAATAAATTGTGAGGTAAAAAATATTTTACAAGCTAAAAAAAAAAAAAACTTGAAGTCGGGTAGGGATTGTTTTTAGCTTTTGCATTTAGATTTGTAAACCAACAAATTATAGTAATTTAGCTATCTATTGTTTTACAAAATAAGAAAAAAAAAATGCCTTTAATGTATATTGTTTTTTTTTTTTTTTTGTGGGGGGGGGGACAATTACAAAAGAAATTTCAAGGTTTGAGTCTTTTAACAAAATAAATAATGAGCTTTCAATTTTATCAATTTAAATCCTAATATTTTGATTTGTTTTCAATCTAAACCATTCATCTATTTTATTAAGTACAATCAATGGAAAAAAATATTTTAGTCATTAAACTCAATATAAGAGCATCTCCAACGTGTATATTTATTTTTACCAAATTTGAGTAAAAACTCTATTTGATATTACGCGCTCCAACGGATTTTCATCAAAACACCAGTCAATCGGGTGGACGACTAGCTGGATGTCCTGCCAATTGTCCCCCAGATAGATCACCTCCTTGCAAAAATTTGTGAAAAAATTATACTAGCCAGTCAAGATTTTAAACAATGGCTTAGTATTCCTCAAGAAAAAAGTTAATTGGTAAAAACACGAAGAACTAAAATTTTGTGCAATGACAATTTTGAGTGTGTGTATCAATAAAATATGCATGCAAAAACCTTTCCTCTAAAGAGTTGATAATCTGCAATTGTTAATACCTGACAACATTGTTAATTGTCATCGTCATCAATGTCAAAGTCAGAGTCAACATAAAATTCATTCTTAATGTGAGCATACTCAAAGATAACTCCATCCTCGTTGCCTATGTAGTAATTAAAGAGAAACTAATGTTAATATTTGGCAATGTTGTTGAAGTAAAAATCAATTTGTTTGTAAAATAATGAACCTAGCCACATCTTCTATATTGGGGGTGTTTGGTGCAACTTATTGTAAGCTAAAAGTTGATAATCAGAAAGTAGAAATCAAAAGTACCCCCTCCCCAGCTTCTAAATAATCAGTTTTTCTCAGCTTATTTAAGCTATTTTTGCCTAAAAAACTATAAACAGAAGCTGCACCAAACAGTCTGGCATAGATTCCGAAATTAAAATAAGCTATAATCACCCCTATAATCCACACCAAACACCCCCACTGTATACAATTGGCGATGGCATGAAGCATATATGAAGCAGGGCCGGAGCTAGAATTTTGGCTCCGATGGGGCAATAGTAAAGTAAAATGTTATTTGTATAATAGTGTTACCCATCCCATTAATGATTTAATAAAAAGACTAAAATACCCTTGTATTTTCTTCATTTGTTTGAAAGGTAAGTGCACTTTAATCCCTTGTGCTTTATTCCATGTGCGATTTGCCACCTTGAAATATGAAAATAAGCATATAACTATTGTGTCTGCCACATGTTTTACACTTCTTGTTAAGTTGGACAGAAAGTTTAACGGTACACTTTAGTCGACAAACTACGTTGGGGTTATGTGGTTATTTCCAAACGTTAGAAGGTAAACCGCACATTACTCAAATCAACGGGAGTAAAGTGAAGTTTGCTCAAAACAAAATGTTTAATTATGAATGTGTGGTTCTTAGTTATAATCAATAGTGATGTTTATTATACTTTAGGTATAATTTATTATAGTGTTTGTTATGATTTAATTATAACTTATTGTAATTGTTATTTTGGTTATAATTGATTTTTTTTTAGTTATACCTCAAATGATATTTGGTTTATTGTGGTGTTGATTATGGCATATTGTGAATAATATTTTAATTATGACCAACAAGGTCTTTAGTTATGTCTCAAGTGGATTTTGGTTATGACCCATTATTTTTTTTTTATATATATTTTAATTATGACTAGAAGTGATTTAATTATGATATTTGTAATATTAGTACCACAATTATCGTAACTTTCATATACTACACACTCTAAAAATAGGTGTGTATTGTATGACCCATCTTAAGAATACATATATACTATTAATTATTAAATACAAAGTTCACTGCCGCTAACATCATTTGTATCTCAAGCATGGGATAGGGTGTGATCATATGCATTGTTTTGCATATTTTTTTGTGTGTGTATATATTATGATAATTTGTGACAATTATTACGTAATTTTTTGATTGAATTACGAGAGTTTATTATTAAAAAATAAAGTCAAACATTACAAAAATGCCTAACTTTATTTTTGAATGACAAATTATTGTAATTTTATTAAAAAATTACATAATATTTATTATAAAAATATATTTAAAAAATACTTGCACCACCTCCAGGAAGGAATTTCCCTTGTTGTTGGACACCAATAATTATATGAACCCCACTTAACTATGCCGAATTTACCTAGAATGAGAAGGTATAGTTGAGATTAAATTTGTGTAGTGTATGGTCCATGTATAAAATTAATCTAAACTATAAAATGATAAATCTAAATTTATAGTATTACTGTGTTGCACACACCATGGTTGTTAGTGAGGTAACTGTTGGTTAGGTTTAAGTCTTGTTTGGAGACTAAATATTTTAGTCAAGAAGTCAAAATGTCATTATAAATTGTCACATCACTCTTTATTTTTCAGCACATCGTTTCGTAAAAAATTAAAAAGTTACTGAATGACTAGTATTTACCTTGTGAAAATATTTTTAGAAGTTAATTTTATTTCACTTTTATAATTTGACTCAAATTTTATTTTGGTCCTCATCCAAATTTTAGTTAATTTTTTCTATATGTATATTCTAAAATTGTTAATTTTAACTTCTAACTTGAATGGAAGGACCACACTAAAATTAGATTTAAAGTATAGAGACCAAACTGTTCAATTGAAATCATAAGGCCAAAGTGAAACTTGGGTTAAACTACAAGAGTCAAAAGTGCAATTAACCCTAATCTAATTACTAACTTGCTAATTTCCTAACTTTACCAAAAATAAAATAAAATAATAATAATAATAATTAAAAAATAAATAAATATTATCATTTTGCAAACTTATAAGCACCCAATTGTAATTTTTCCTAAAGTTTAACCATATTCATTAGTAATGTGAGAGATTGTGTAGAATATTATAAGCACCTAATTGTAATTATTCTTTGGAATTAAATGAAATAGAATGGTCATTCCATTAGAACATATATTTTCATATTTGGTGTACTAAAAATATATTATAAATAGAATTATTATTTACTATGGTAAAAGACTGATCATTTCTGTCACGCCCTCAAAATAATACATAAAACCCATCACTTTAGACATGCATTGATATAAAATAAACCAACCATTTCTATTCATCAAGTAGTTCTTACAACAGTGTTACATGTTAACAACAAAAGGAAATGCCCTACGGGCTTACAGCTTTCCAAGTCAACACTTGGTTACACAGAGTAGAGTACTAACTCAAATACATATAAAGCCCTTGGCTTGAAATCACATGTAACACATCAAAAGGGAAACAAAACATCAAAAGGTCCATTCGCCTCTAGCCTCCAAAGCATATATCCTTGGAGGTGGCATGCAACCTGTACCTGAAAATGATATTCCCGTATAGGGTGAGCTAACAGCCCAGTAGAAATACACTAAACCAGCTATGAACAATGACTAAAAGATTAACAGTTTGATAGATGGTTAACACTTTTACATTCTTTCATAACACATTACAGTTTCATTTTCCATTCCTTTTCAATTCTCAATTCATAACCATAGTCCAGAACCTGACCAAATAACCGATATGAGACAGTAACTCATATTAAACATTTCCTCATTTCACAATAGATAAGCATACTAGCTATATCAATACATCAACAGATAAGCATATGAGTTATATAAACACTTCCACTGATAAGTATAAGAACTTTATCACACTTCCAACGATAAGCATATGAGCTATATCAACACTTCAACAGATAAGCATATGAGCTGTATCTACGGAGTCCATCCCCTCTCTCCTCCCACACAACACCCGGTTTAGAGGTCCATCACCTCTCTTCCCCTAAACCGTGGAGTACATCACCTCTCTCCTCCAACACAACACAATGCATATAAACAATTATTATACACATCATCAGTCAATACATAAAGTTAATGTATTCTTTCAAACGTCATATTCAATGACACATTCTAGTGATTAGTTTTAGTTTGCCTAATCATCATGCATTGTCTACAACAATCAAGACTATCCTCCACCGATAGCCCAAAGCAGTTATCTCTAAACAGAAAATAAATGCACAAAAGGATAATACATCAACATTTCAATTAGGTGAGCGATAAATAATTCAACTACACCCTTTAATCCCATACATTCCCAATCTCAACATTCCCATTTCAATTCCTCATTTCTCACAATTAATTATACCAATTAATTAACCAATGTAATTAGGACATTTTTCCATAATTAACATTACAACCCTAAGGTTCCATTTTCATCAATGTTTCAACATTAATTCCATTTCTTCATGCTAAACATGCATATAGGTTTTATATATTTAAAACCCTAACTTTTTGTACAATTACACAAAGGCTCAAACTTTCTTAGAATTACCCAACAACCCCCAATATATCAAAATGCTAAACTTTAAAGACAAAGCTCATAAAAAGGAGTAGGTTATCCCTACCTCAAATTCGAAGCTCAACGGAGAAGATAAAAAGAGTTGAAACTCGATCTCCACCACACACCACAAAGCCCTCGAGAAATAATACAACTTTGGCGAAGGAACTATGGCCGAAATCCCAATGGAATTATGGCCAAAATCCAGCTCGGCACAACTAAAATTTATAACTCAAGCTTGGTTCGTAATGACTTATTAAACCAAGAAAGAACCATAGAAGTTGATAAGCTAACCCTATGCACTTGCACCTATATATAGGAGTTTGTCCACCTTAAAATGTGTCTTCTAACCGATGTGGGACTTCCAACAACATATAGAAGTTGTCCACCTAAAAATATATCTTGTAACCGATGTGGGACTTCCAACAAACACACCAAAGGTTCCCAAAATAGAATGAAGGCATTTACCAAAAGCCTTAAAAGACACAAGTGCTACAATTTCATAAAAAATTTAAGAAATGATTATTTAGTTTCAATATTTTATTTCAGTGAATCAAATACTACCTTTATCATGACTACTTTTTTTCTTAGCTGTAAGATGTATCATGTATAGATAAAAAATTGAGTAGTGAAGTTGCCTTCTTGAGTTCGTCGAAAACTTGCAAATATATAATTGGAGTCTTACCTGGAAATTTGGGGCAGAGTCTTACAGAGGCACTTCCTGCTGGAATTTCAGTATTATTTACATCCGGGCCAAAACACACGAGACTTGGAAGATCTATAAGTTTGACAAAGAAAATTCTTTGCGAAAAGATTTCTTCGTTTTCCCTGGTGACAATCCTTTCTACCTTCTCGCAATGTTCAACTGTTAGATTTTTTAGATTCACAAGAACGTTGGCCATGGAAATTGTGAATATATATCTCAGGCTGTCACAGTGCTGCACTGTTAGAAATCTTAGATTTTTGAAACAATGAGTTTGTTGGGAAATAT
The DNA here is from genome assembly GCA_030407325.1 of Camellia japonica. Lineage (NCBI taxonomy): Eukaryota > Viridiplantae > Streptophyta > Magnoliopsida > Ericales > Theaceae > Camellia > Camellia japonica. The sequence goes on along the minus strand of JAPPVO010000036.1, from coordinate 152,831,857 downwards.
TCTTCCATATGTGTGTCAACTTGGGCAAATACTTCAATATCAATTCGCTTGACCAAGTGAAAAATGTTTCTTTCCCAGCAACATCAGCACATACCCCCTCTTGGAGATCAAATATCATTTCCAGTGAATCACACCACCATACTTTTAGCCGTTGTATATTGTGCAGCCTTTGCATTAACTTGGACGAGACAACACTTGATAATTTTCCACAACACTGGACCCGCATGAATCTTACTTTGTCAAGACATCCGATTTCAAGTTGATTGTGCCATATCTCAGTTGGCTCATCTATTCCTGTGACATCAAGCATTCCCTTGGTGCTTAAACTAAACTGCAATTGTTATCACTTCAATTGTGTTAGTGACATATTTACTAATCCATTGTTTGGTTAAAAAATGAAGATCGGATTAATAGTCAAATAAACATCATTTCGAACAAAATAGTTGAGGGACTAATTATTTAGGACTAACAGTTTATTATATTGTAAGCCGCCCCTATCTAGTCCTTCCAAACAAACACTCCCTTTGTGTTACCACCATTTATTTGGGAGTTGGGAACAATTGACAAAAGAATAATACATACAAACAGAAAAAAACATATAACATTTGTATACAGAATGATGTGATTGCACCAAGACTTGTCTTTTTAAAATCATGTGCCCATTAAAATGAAATTTAATTACAAAAAATACCACCATTACATCATTCTAGAAAAAAAATTAGGGAAAATATCATATCAGTAGAGTTTTGAAAAAATAATTACAAATTAGTGAGAAACTTTATAAATATTAATAATCAAAATTAGAAATTACTTTTTCACGGACTTTTTTTTTTTTTTGCCTTCTGACAGCCACTGGGATGTAATAATCCCAAAAAATTATGTCTAAATAATATATAATATATAATATTTTTAAAGAATAGATTAATTTTCTTGACAAAATCTTTGACCGCATCAATGCTAAAGAGTTTATTCTCCTTGACTTTTTGTACCCAACAATTCTTTCCTCTTCAAACATTTAGAAGTTTATCGTTAGTTTAATGGATATTGGAAATATTTTCTTTAAAAGAATGGGTTGTTAATGTTGAATACTATAATTTTAAGACAACTCACTTACCTTTCTATCCAAGAGATGATGTTGAGCTGAGTTAAAAAATTCCACTTCTCGAACACTGCTCTCTTGTGGCTCTAGCATGCGCTGCAGTGCTGAAGGGAGTGCCCTCATGTTGGGACAGTTGATTACTTCTATCTTCTTGAAGAATGATCCTTCAAATGTGTAAGCTTGGGGACATAAACTCTTGAGGTTTGGCAGATGATAGAGTTTGAGACTATTTAGTTGAGGGAACATGATTATATTTGTTGCGACTTCATCATTTACTTTTGGTTCCTCATTAACAATCGCTTCCAGCACACCACATTCAGCTACACTTATTTCTTGTAGTTTCACAAGAAGTTTGGCTTGAGAAGATGAGAATATATATCTCAAACTGCTACAACCCTCTACTGTTAAGGATGTCAGGTTCTGAACGCTTGGAATTCTTAGTAAGTTGTTCTTCCAAATATGTGTCAACTTTGGTAGATAAAATAGGGCCAATTCCTCAATGGTAATTAATTTAACCTACAAAGTCCATTCACAGGGTTACAAATATAGTTAAGCACAACATATTTTATTTCCATTAAAAAAAATCCATTAAATATCATTCATTTAATGAGAAAATAACATAGCAGAATTTTCAATTCTATTTGTGTCGAGTGTGGTTTAGATAATGAAGTTGCTAACCACTTAATCATGATCTTGAGTGAATTTCATTGTTTTTTAAATTAAAATTATTTTCTTCGAAAACTATAAAATTAGAGCATTATTATACAAGTTTAAAAATTAGACCCACTTTTTAAGTTCAATGATGTGACAATCAATTAAGGCATTTAGGTAACATTCTTTTTCATATCTTCTCTAATTATCAACCAATCATATTACTTACATATCATTGGATCTAAAAATAAATCTAAAAAGTGAATTTGTATATCATTTTTTTATAAAATTATACACGTTTTCTAATGCAAGCTGACTATACTTGAAAATCATTGATTTTGTCATTTCATAGCAAGATAAGGTTAACAAGAAAAAATAGAATATATTTTTGACTTTAATAAAATATTGGCCTGCAAACACATTTTACAATGGAAATCAGAATTTTGACAATTTAAGTAAGGGTTAGTTTGGGATGTTCTAAAAAAGTGCACTTTTTGACTTATTGGTGGGTTTGGGTTGGGTTTGATGTGATGTGTTAGAGAGGTGATGTGATTTAAATAAGATGATGTGACTTAAATAAGATAGTGACTTTTTGACATTTTGACTTATTTAGTACATGCCAAACTAGCCCTAAATATGAGCAAGTAAAATGATTTAGTGGGATCTATGTTTGTTGTTGTTTGTTTGTGTTTTGTTTTTCCTTTGATTAGTCCCTCTCCAATTCTTGGGTCAAGTGCTAGTATAAGATTGTACTTGTTTTCAGTGTCAATCTAATTGGGATTGTTGACTCTAGCTATGATACTTTGTGCACTTCCGTCCTTTGTTGATGCAAGTTATGCTTGTAATTTTACTTCTTCATCAATAAAGTCTTTTCTTTACTGATCAAAAAAATATATATATTAGATATTGCAATTAAATTTTACAATATTAGAATATTTTTATTGAAAGCTTTCTTGGTGACCACTCTTACTTGATTATATATAGGCCTCTCATTATATTGTAAAGAGAGACATCATTGAATACACTTTTCTATTTCTTCAATATTGTTAGCATGGTATTAGAACTATAGGTTAAGTTCTTGGTGTTCTTTTCCTTACTGGTGGGCGAAAACCTTTCCTTGGCCGCTCGTCGGATCTCAGTCCTATCTGTTATCCTTGCATCCCAAACCCCTTAGTCCTTGAACCTGAGTATCTCACAGCCACACATTCATGTCTTTCTCCGACCATCATTGCCATTACTCACCACAGCTCCAGCCATCGCCTCCACCTCGGACGTCTATTCCATCACACCAGCTACAACTCCGGCCATAACGCCAGCAATTCTGGTCCATCGCTGCCTTCCTTCGTCGTTGCTCGACCACCAACCCACATTCAAGATCTTTTCTCTCCCTCGCTCGGATTTACCCCTCTCTAATCTACACTTTCATTGTTTTAATCAAACCCATCCTACACACTCTCCCAAACCCACAATTTTTTAATTAAACCCACCCAAAATTCTCTCTCTCTCTCTCTATCTCGGGGTACACTCTTTTTATTCAAACAAAACAATGTGTTTTTCAACTCTATCACATGGGCTTGTCCCACTATTAAAATAAAAATTCTTTTCTATAATTGTTTTTTAGAATATGATCTCTCCCTTCTGCTCCACTCTGTCTTTCCCTCTATTTCGACCTCAAATAAGTTTATATCTTCAAACTTATTTGAGTTTGAGGGGGGGTGGTTGGGGGGTAATATACTTATATGAGCAAAGTGATACACTATGCGAACCACCCAAGCTATCACTTGGTGCACCACCCAAGTCACCTCCTTAGCGCACCACCACCTAAGCTGCCCCTTGGCACACTGCCTAAGTCAGCCCCTAGCGCATTCTGTCTTAAGTTGCCCCTGGCACACTCAATTCCTACAATGGTCCGGTACAACCATAAACTGTCTTCTGACATTAGCTCCAGTTGCTCCGACAATGGTCCGGTACGACCATAAACTATCTTCTAGCATTAGCTTCGGCTGCTCCTACAACGGTCATGCAAAACCATAAATTGTCTTCAAGCATTATTAGTTTTATTATATTTTATTCTCTTTCCAAACTCTAGTTGGTCTCTTTGCAACCACCTTAAGTTTGAGGGAGACTGTTAGTGAATATTGTATATATATAGATTATATTCACTATATATATTAGATACTGTAATTAGGTTTTACCATATTAGGATATTTCTATTGTTAGCTTTCTTGGTGACCATTCTTATTTGGTGACCACTCTTCCTCACCTATATGTAGGCATCCCATTGTATTGTAAAGATACATTTTATTAAATACACTATTCTATTTCTTCAATACTGTTAACATTGAGAAAGAATAAGGTTAACAAGAATGCTTTCTATTAAAATATCAAACTTAAATTAGTTAATTTTGGCTTTATTAATATTTTGAAAATCGGGAAATGACAGATTAGAGGCGAACTTATAAATTTCCTCTACTTTATCTAGGGAAAGCTCACCTAAAAACAAAATAGGTTTATCATATATACACACACACAGAGAGAGAGAGAGATCAGGGTGGCTTAGGGAGGTAGAGGTAGGGCCAGCCTCGAGATTTATGAGATCTTAGGCAAACTATGAAATGACGCCCTCTTACATATACTTGTTTGGATAAATTACAAATACATTCCATGAAGTTTGCTTAAAATATAAATTGCCTCTTGTGGTTTTGAAAATTACAGGTTGTCTCTTGAAGTTTCTAATTTCATAACAAATTACGCATTTTATTAATAAATCATCAGGCCAATTAACAGGATCTAATGATGTCATAAATTTATTTCAATTAATAATTCAGGTAATTTTATTATTGAATAAGAAAACAGTTAGAAATTTCATTTTTTCAATTAATTCTATTAAATAATTTTTTTTTGACAATGGGATATTTGTAATTTTCTAAACCACAGGGACAATCTATATTTTAAGCAAACCTCAAGAGGTATTTAGATTTTACCCTACTTTTTTTGTAAAAATTTTATAGATAAAATGATAAGTACTAATAATTTTTTAATTGGTTAGTAGTCACAAAAAAAATTTACTTGCACAAATAATCGTTAAAATTATAAATTAAAATTTACTTCCATATATTAAAAGAAATCATTGCAAAGAGTCAAAAAGATAAAAATTTGATGTTGTTATTTTATAATTTAGCAATATTTAGTTTACAATTGACTCAACTATCACATTTTAGCAGCAAAATCACTAATTAAATTTGCATAATCTAATTATTTACCAAATCTTTTGAAGTAGATAATATAACTAATCAATTCAATAATTCTTGTAACATTGTTGATCAAAGGAAAGATTTATTCAATATATACATATATATATATTCAATTTGGCCAAACAACACATATATGGAAAAAATAAAAAGTTGTTCATTGCTGGTACAAGAATTTTTTTAGGGGGCCCTTTAGACTAGGCCTCAATTAATATTAAAAAAAAAAAATCAGTAAATTACAAATACATCCTTTAAAATTTTCTTAAAATACGGATTCCCCTTGTGATTGGAAAATTATAAGTATTCTCAATTTTATTTTATTAGTTAATTCACATAATTTTAGTATTGTATGAGAGAGCAATTAAGAATTTTAATTTTTTCAATTAATTTTGTTAAATAAAATATTTCACTTAATAAATAAAAAATGGGCCCCAATGTTTATTAGGTCTATTTGAATAATACAGTATAAGGTACTTAATGCATTGGGTTATCTACCAGCCGGTCCTGTTTTTGGATTTTATTACCCATTAGGTTCTAACTTAGAATCTTATGTACACAAGTCCTGGCCCATCTATTATTTTTTCTTTTTTACCCTTGAGTGTTTTGTGTTGCCCTAAACAATCTTTTGTTCTCTCTCTTCCTCCACCATTTGTGTAGACTCTCTCTCTCTTTCACACAAAGAAGACTCATCTCTTTCTACCATTTCTGTAAAGAGTTTCATCACTACACCACCACCGTCGCATTGGTTGTTCACCTACTATGGCCACCGTCATCAACCACTGCCACCACCATTGTTCACCAACCATCTCCACCGTTCTCCTTCATTGCCATCAACGTCACCATGACAACCACTATAGTCGTCGTTGAACCATCGCCACCATCATCTTTCACTCGCCACCGTCGTCGTCAATTCGCAACCACCATCGATCTACACTCCACCGTCACGAATCCACCACCTTGTTCACCAACTACATCAACCATCACCGATCTACACTATACATCTCCGATCTTCACTCTATTGTCGCCGATCCATCGATTTAGCTATAGATCTACATTGATCTAGTTGTTTCAATGGTGAAATCGACTCCAAATGACTCCAAACACTACTATTTTTTCATATCTTACTTCTTCTCTTCCTCATCCTCATTTTCCTCTCTCTCTCTCTCTCTCTCTCTCTCTCTCTCTCTCTCTCTCTTTATTTTTAAAAACAGATTTGCTGTAAAAAAAAATTAGTAATAAATTTATCAGTATCTAGTTGTGTTCAGTGACAAATTTATCACTAAATGTATCATTAATTTTTGTTGATTTTGTATTGATCTATGATAGATTCATTATTTTTTCAATGATAAATTTATCAGTCTCTATTGTTTATTATGTGTGTGTGTGTGTGTGTGTGTGGATTATTGTAAATAAGTGAGTGAACATGATTAAGAGTGAATGATTCAAATTTATTTGTAATTTTAAAAAAATCTATTATCACTGATGAAAGTGTATCTTGATATGACTGAGTAATTGAGTGGTGGAGATGGTGGCAGCAGTGATGTAGTGGTGATAGATGTTATTTTTGTTGAAACAATTCAATAAAATGTCGTCGGAGGTGGTTGCCAGCGCCGGAGGTGATCGCCAATAACCAGAGGTATCGGTGACCAGATGTGGTTGCTGGCGGAGGGAGAGAAAGATATAATAGTGTTGTCGAGTAGCGGGCAAGTTGCTGGATAGTGAGTTTTGGGCTAAGGGTAAAATTGGAAAAAACATGGTTATGATTTCGGGTTAAGACCCAGTGGGTATTAAGTTGTTGGACTGGCCCCGTAACTCCCCCCAAATTTGAAGCCCTACTTTGGGCCAAATTCTGGGGGTCCAAGCCTTGCTTACTCACCCCAAGCTAGTGAGGAGGTGTCTACTGGGGAAAGGGAAGAAGGAGACAGGATATTATTTTATATCCAATAATTTAAAACCATAAAATCCATTATTAGAATGTATATCTAAATAATAAAAAAAAAATACATTGAATTAAGCATATATTCCTCAAATGAGTGATGTGAAATCTGTTTATTTCAAATTCATATCTAAAAGCACAATTATATTATTCATTTTAATGATGGTTTCAGTTGAAATTATAAGAACAAGTTTAAAAGTGAGAGAAGAGAATAGAAAAAAGAGAGAGAGAGAGAGAGAGAGAGAGAGAGAGAGAGAACTAGGAAGAGCCACAAAACCTCATCTTAGGGTTTCCCTCTATGACACTATGTATTTATACTAGGAGCAATAAGTACATAAAGACAAAAATACCCTTCATCTAACATAACACTCTCCCTCAAGTTGGTGCATAAATATCTCGCATGCCTAACTTGCACATAATGGGATGAAAAACCTTGCTACCAAACCCTTTAGTAAAAACATTGGCTAACTAATCTTTGGATTGCATAAATGGCATACAAATCACACCACTACTTATTTGCTCCTTGATAAAATGTATGTCAATCTCATTGTGTTTGGTCCTATCATGCTGGACAGGACTATGAGCAATGCTAATAGCAGCCTTATCATCACAATACAACCGCATTAGTCCACCATTCAACAATCCTAAGTCAGCCAATAACACTTGAAGCCACAGGAGCTCACCACAGATGCCATTTTCCATTGCCTGGTACTTCGCTTCTGCACTTGATCTAGCCACAACAACTTGCTTTTTACTTCGTCAAGTCACCAAATTACTGCCTACAAAAGTGCAATAACCCGAAGTAGACCGCCTATCATCAACTACACCAGCCCAATTTGCATCAGTGAAAGCCTCTATTTTCAAATGACCATGATTAGAGAACAAGATTCCTTTTCCAAGTACGGATTTGAGATATCTAAGGATCCGATCAACTGCATCCAAATGCCCTATTCGAGGATCATGCATGAATTGACTTACAACACCAACTACATATGCAATATCTGGCCTAGTATAAGAAAGATATATTAATCGCCTTATAAGTCTCTGATACCTTCCTTTATTTGCACAATCTCTATCACTGTTGCTAAGTCTATGATTGACCTCAATAGGAGAATCTGCTGGTCTACATCCCAACATACCTACTTTCTCAAGTAGATCCAAGATGTACTTTCTTTAAGAAATAAAGATGCCATTATCCGATTTAGCAATCTCAGTCCCAAGAAAATGCCGCAAAGAGCCAAGATCTTTGATTTCAAACTCCTTGGAAAGTTAAGCCTTCATTTGGGACATCTCCTCTACATCGTTACCAATCACCACTATGTCATCCACGTAGACAATAAGAATAACAATTTTATCTACACATTTTTTGATGAACATAGTCTGATTAGCATGATTTTGCTTGTACCCAAATCTGAGCATCGCCTTAGGAAACCTATCAAACCAAGCTCTAAGAGACTGTTTCAATCCATACAAAGCCTTCTTTAATCGACAAGCATTCCCTTCAGTGACCAAAGAAGAGAAACCTAGAGGAACATCCATGTACACTTCTTCTTCTAGATCACCATGGAGAAAAGCATTATTTACATCAAGCTGCTATAATGGCCAACCCAGATTTGCGGCACATGAAAGAAGGACATGAATAGAATTCATTTTAGCCACTGGAGCAAAAGTCTCCTGATAATCAATGCCATATGTTTGACTAAACCCTTTAGCAACCAGTCTCGCCTTATATCTGTCAATAGTCCCATAGGCCTTCTGCTTGATTGTAAACACCCATTTGCAACCCACAGGTCTTTTACCCGATGGTAGAGAAACTGACTCTCAAGTGCCATTCTTACTCAGAGCTCTCATCTCCTCTGCCATATCTTCTTTCCACTTAGGATCAGTGAATGCTTCATTTTAATTCTGAAGAATGGAGACAGAACAAAAAGACGAAACAAAAGCATGATATGATGTAAACAAGGAATCATATGACATAAATTTAGAAATAAGATGTTGAGTACAAGTTCTAACACCTTTTCTAATAACAATAGGAAGATTTGAATCATCAACTGGAATGGTATGAGAAGTAACCAACGACTCATTACCTGAGGATTCCATAAAGAATTAGGAGTCAGAGGTGATGATTGACACAGTGGCACATAGGTCGACTATTCTCTTTGTCTTCGAGAGTAGGTCTGAAGATCAGGTCTATCCAACCTACTAGAGTCCTCCTGAACACAATCTAGTTTATCCAACCTACTAGACTCCCCCTAAACACACTTACTCAGATCCTTCTCATAATACGATGGCACCTCATCCCCCTTATAACAAATAGTAGAAAACAATGGATAAGAAAAAACAATCTCTTCCATTGAATGAACCTCTACTTAAAGAGATTGGGCCCCGAAAAATGGCTCAGATTCACAAAAGGTGACATCCATGGTAACATAAGTTTTGTGAGAGAGAGAATTATAGCACTTGTACCCTTTCTGGGTGGAGGAGTAACCAATGAAGACATACTGAAGAGCCTTGGGGTCCAGTTTGCTCTGAGTAGAACGATAAATGTGAACAAAGCAAACACAACCAAACACCTTAGGAGGAAGGGAATGAGGGGGTACAGACATAGGAGGGAAGAAGGTAAGGGAGTGTTGAAACTAGAGGACACTAGAAGGCATGCGGTTAATGAGATATGCGGGAGTGAGAACAGCATCACCCCAGAATGGTTTAGGTACTGGCATTATGAACATAAGGGCACGAGCAACCTCAAGAAGATGATGGTTTTTGCATTCAGCAAAACCCTTCTATTCGGGAGTGCCAACATAACTAGTTTGATAAAGAATACCATGCGCTTCAAGGTATGTGTGAAATTCACCATCAATGTACTCAGTACCATTATCACCCCAAAGGACTTTAATTTCGGTTACAAACTGAGTACGGACCATCTTATGAAATGTTTGAAAGCAAGAAAAGACCTCACTTTTGCTGCGAAGTAAATAAACCTAAGTGACACGAGAATGATAGACATAGAGGATGGTTTCAAGCAGAGCCATCAGACGCCGAAGAGTATGTAACTCATCATATAGCATTTCTGGTTTAAAACTGACCAATTTGACTTATGGATTCAGGTTTCTTTTCCTTATATAGTTGTTCTTGCATTGTTTTCTACTATTTCTCCTTGAGTTGGGCTATTGGGTTGTGTTTATTGCATTTGAAACAGGTTAGTAACTTGTTTTTCAAACTTTTGGTTGCCCAGATTTTTATTCTTTCGCTCGAGCGGTCTTCGCGAACATCTAGTATTTTTGCAGGTCTGCAAAACTACTGAGATTTTGTATTCTTTGCTTGAGCGAAGATTCTTGCAGCGCTCGAGCGATGACCTCTGTCTGCAAAACTACTGGGAGTGTATATTCTAAGCTCGATCGCTCAAGCGACAACTCTTGGGCTCGAGCGAATTGTGCGTATATCAATTCGTAAACAGCCCATTTTAAGTCACTTTTTCATCTCTCTCTCTCTCTCTTTAAACATTTCAAAACCCTAATATCTCTCTCTCTTTCTCTAAAACTCATCTTTAACCCTCCAATACACTATCATCCACTGATCTGTACACCCTAGTCCCTTTGTTAAAAAGGTAGAGCTCACCTAAAGCTACCATTTGATCGGAGCAAAGTCCATTGTCAACTCCATTGAAGTTTCACCCTTGCTCTTGCTTGTCTTCTACCTTGAGGTAGGGATACTTTCCACACTTTTTATGAGTTTTAACTTAGTTATTTGTCATTCCTAAACCATATTGCGAATTTGGAAGAATTTGAATAAATCTAGGGTTTTGGATAAAAATCAAAATAGGGGTTTCTCAAATAGGTTCTTGGAAATGGTTTTGATGTTGGAAATAATGTTGAGTTGGGTGGAAATGGTTAATTTTGATACTTGGGGTTGATTTTGAAAAGAGTAAGAATTTTGCACTAAATACCTCAAATGTTGGTTTTGTACAAGTAATGAAATTGATGTTGAAATTATAAAATTGGATTGATAGTTTAAACCCTGTAGAACTTGAAGATTGGACATTCAAAATATATATAGATAAGATTTTTACTTAAGTTCTACGTAACTAGAAAATAAAAAGAGAAAATAGCAATATACGCTAAATTTATATAAAAAATAATATATATATATATATGTTTAACGGCTGTAACAATACTGTAGCGGCAATGTAACGGCTGCTACGGCCTTTACGTAACGGTGTTGGCCGTTGCGGTCATGAATTTTTGTCACATCACTATAGCGGTCATAACGGGTAGCGATAACCACTACAATCGTTACATAACGACGTTAGTAATGGTTGCAGTTTGCTTTTTAAAATCTTGAATATGACACTTTGAAATTTATATACCATATATCATTTTGGGTAGAGAATTTTAAACATTTGATAAAATATGAGCAAATCCTAATTTTTATACAATAAAAAACCTCAATTTCTTCAAAATCATAACTAACAAAAAATACCACACAATCAAGGTAAAACAAATATACAAAGAGGAGAAGAAAAGTCTCAAAATCAAATGCATCAAAAACGCGATCGGCTCAGGTCAAACGAAACCCTCAACACACTATATTCCATATCAAAATAGCAAGGTGGGGTTCTAACTCTAGACATGGTGGATCGAATGTTTTGTGTGACAATAAAAAAATTATTTAAAAAAGGGAGAGACAGAAGAAAGGAAGAGAAAGAGAGACGGACGGAGAAGAAAAAAATGGAAGGAAAGAAAGAAATGATTGGATTTGTGAACTTCACATTATTGGGCAAAAAAATGCCCCTCATTGATCTACATAGCAAGAGTTTCTTTCTTTAGCACCATTCAGCTTGTTTGGTTCCACTGAAATTAATTTTTTTTATTTTTTAAAAAATTAAAAATTTTTTTTTATTATTTTTATTTTCACTGATTTTTTTAATATTTTAAGTAATTTTTTAATTTTTAGATACACCTAACATAAATATACTTAAAAAGTAAAATATTTGTGAAAAAAATCTTTAAAAAAATAATTGAATACCAAAAATATTTTTTTAAAAAATACGAAAATTTAGTACATTTTTATATTCTTGTGTATTTATTGATTTTTTTAAAATATTTTATTTTTTAGATATATCTAACTAAGGTACATCTAAAAATGTAAAAAAAAAAAAAATTGTTTAGAGCATAACTCAACATTCTCTTTTTATAATAGCACAATCTCATTGTAAGGCCATGGAAGTGCAATGGATGCACGAAACAGTAATCTGTAACAAAATATTTCAATAAGAAAATATATTTAGAGCATAACTCAACATTCTCAATAATTCCAAAATAGTATGAGATTGCAATAAACTCATCAGTTACTGTCAACTATATCCCATATTCATAATTTCTATTATTTCCAATAAATCAAAAATTCAAGATAACTAATATCTCCAAGGAAATTCACAATCTCCATAATAAATCACCAATTTTCACATTATTCCAACAATTTAATCCTATTCAAAATCACATTTTTCATTTCTCAAATTTTCTGGGGTATGAAATTTTTTTAAAGTTTTCTCAATTTAAATATAACCAAAGTTTTAAATAACGATGGCGGTTACTGAAATGGTAAATATAACCAAAGTTTTCTCAAATAGAAATTTTCAGTTATGTACCTCTCTCTCTGTTTCTTCTCTTCTTCTCCCCCCCCCCCCCCTTTTTCTGCGATGCAATATGTAAAACTAGAAGAAAACAAACAACTATTGAAAACAAGATGGTAATTGTTGAACACAAAGTTAAAATAGTCGCAGAGGAAGAGATTACAAAGATTTCTAGAACAAAAGAAGATATACAGAGATTTCTTCATCCTGGTAAGTAACAGTTGAACAAAGAGAAATACAATTTTGTAGAGGATATGAAGATATCAAAGGAACAAAGAGAACTTGTGTTGTAAAACAGAAATTGCAAAGAAGAAAGTGAGCTTAGTAGAATGAAAACAGAATGCAGAGAATACTGATTTGGTAATTGTTCAACACAGAGTAAATAAAATAGAGTTGCAGAGGAGAAGATTACAAAGTTTCCTAAAATCAAAAGAGAATACAGGATTTTTTTTGTTTTTCTGGTAAGCAACAGTGGAACACAGAGATTTATAATAAAACTGAAGACAGAAAGGAAGTAAAGATTTAAACAGAGAGAAATAATAGGTTTGAAGTGGAAGTGGAAGTGGAAGTGGAAGTGGAAGTGAAGAAAGAAAAACCTTGGAAACTTTCCAGAGTGTCTTAGAGATGAAACATGCACAGCCTTAACAACTCAGTCGACAGTGAAGAGAAAAGCTTTTCACCAAAGACAAACAAGACCATTAGCATCCATCAAAGAGAAACAATCAGATTCAAAGAGGTTTTAAAGGAGAGTTTGAGGAGGAGAGAACATTTTGAGATCAATACTATGCTCTTACATCTAAATTTTTATTTTATTTTATTTTTTTTGGAAAGGGAACTTTATTCGTTGCTTCCTTGCTTGTGTCTTGGTCTTTTGACTCGGTCCTTTCAAAATTTGCTTTGTGATATTTTTTTTATAAAACATTTTGGTTATTTACCACACTGTAATCAAATTTAGCGAAGGGGAGGAAAGCAATAGTGGACCCAAGGGGGGCAGCACTGCCCCTGCAAACTATTTCAAAATTTTAGGTAATATTATGGATTTAACCTTTTAGGGCATGTTTGATTGATAGGATTAGAACACAAGATTAGAATTATTAATCTGTGGGCCCAATAATCATGTGTTTGTTTTGAAATTTTGTTTCAGGATTATTAATCCAATGGATAATTAATCCAACAAATTTGTAGGATTATTAATAATGGGGTAAGAGTGTGATTATATATCCTGATCTAAGAAATAAAATAAAAAAACTCTTTTACCTACTAATCCAATGCAAATCAAACAATGGACAAGAAGATAATTTATCCTACTAATCCAATTGGATAGTGAATACCATATTAATTTAATGAAATTATTAATACCGTCACTATTAGTCTTGTGAATCATACATGGCCTTAGTTTACAATTTGTGAAGGGTTGGCCCCTTGAAAAAAAAAAAAAAAGTCCTTCAAAGCCTCAAATTCTTTCTATTCTTCAACTAGAGTCATCTTACAATACTGCATATAGTATGTAAATTATGGTCCAAATGGATGTTAGTTTCAAATCATTGTGTCTATGAGACCAACAAATTATCAAATCAAATTAGTTACGTCATAGTATGAAGTGTGATTATATCTAGAAATAGTATTGATTATATATGATTCATTGTAAATTTTGGTTACTACTAAAATAATCATTGAAAAATTCGTCACATAAAAATGACACTAATTATAAGTTTTAACAACAATTTATAAAAAAAACATAACCAAAAAAAAGTCACTAGCTGTTAATTTTTTGCGACATATGCAAAAAAATTGTCATAAAAAATTATTTTTAGCGACAATTTTACTAGAACTTATTTTCAATAGTACTTGATAGGAATTAAGACCAACTATTAGGACCAATTGGTATTTTATCCTTTAAATAATTTGGTCAAAGTTCGCAAAATTACAGCCCAATTCATATTAGTTTAGCTAAATTTTTAGTCAAAAGAAATAGGGCAAATTATACCTACAGTCTCTATACTTGCCTCTCATGTTAATTTGGTTTCTGTAATATTAATTTTGCCCTTTAACTTTTTAAATTGTGTCAATCTAGTCTAAGTGATAATAGCCTTTTAAAAAATTGAATAAAAATCAAAGGCAAGATGAACTATTAAAAAGGGAATGAATCATTTCAAATTGGATGCGAATCCTTCAATAACTTTGAAGGGAATTAAAAAAACCATTTTATCTCATAATTTTAGTCCAATTTCTAAATGAAATATTATCTATAGCGACCCCGGTCTTTTCCCATTTGATTATTGTATCCGGACTTATGTTCCGTAGACTCCATTGTTGTGTTATTGTTGTTGTCGTCTTTTAATTCCTTAGCTTTGGAGTTATAGGATGTGTTGGGCGGGTTTGGAACAGGTTGGTTGAGCTTAGGAACCAAAACTAGTTGCCCAGATTTTAGCTTGTCCGCTCGAGCGGGGGTTCTGGCGCTCGAGCGGGAAAACACCCATCCAGTATTTCTTGTGCAGGGTTGGACGCTCGAGCGGGAGTTGGGCCGCTCGAGCGGGAATGTGGGAGTGACGCTCGAGCGGGGAGTTGGACGCTCGAGCGGTACCTAGTTTGTCGAGATGCTGGGAGTGTGCATCCGCCGCTCGAGCGCGGGATTGTCCGCTCGAGCGGGAGTCTGTGAGTGTGCGCTCGAGCGGGGTTTTGTCCGCTCGAGCGGAGATGCTGAGTATAAAATCGTGATTTCGTGTTTTAAAACAGTTTTTCAGCCCCTTTTGATCCAAAAACCCTAAAGTCCGACCTTTCTTCTTCTCTAAACACCTTTTCTCCTAGGTTTGATCTAGTTAGGGTGTGTTTCTACCCTAGTTCTTTTACAAATAAGATAGAGGAGAGTGAGGGCTTCCATTTAATCTGAGCAGTTGTCAGTTTGGAGCACTTTGGAGTTTCGAGCAATCTTCTTCATCATCATCTTTTTGGGTTATTTCTTCGAGGTAGGGATTTCCTACTCCATTTATATGTTTTAATCCTAAGTGTTGGTATTTTGGTATGTGGGGTAGTTGGTAATTTCGGAAGAAACCTTAGGGTTTTGGTTTAGATTAATTTGTATAATTAATTTAAAGGAATCATGTGGAATTTGGTTTAATTCATGGAATTGGGAAATTTAGTGAATTGATGATATATATTTGGGGTAGTTTAATTATTTACCTTTGGAATGTTAAAACATTCATTGATGTATTATTTCTTGTTTAGAAATAACTGTTTTGGGATCGGTGGGGATAGCCATTGATTGTTGTAGACCTTGCATGCGGGCTTAGGTATAACTGGAATTGAGTCAATTGTTTGACTGTTGAGTTAATACAAGAACATTTGTGTATTAATTATGTGTTGATATGGCAATTGTGTGTTTATTGCATATGCATATTGTTTGGAGAAGATAGGGGATGAACTCCACGGTTTAGGGAAGATAGGGATGGACCTCTAAACCGGATTTATTGGGAGGAGATAGGGATGGACTCCAGTAGCATCACTCTTATGTGTGCTTATTGATTAATAGATATATGTCTATTTATTGTTGATATGGTACATCACTAAAATGTGTATCAGTTGGGAAGTATGGAATTGAAGTGATTATGATTGATATAATACCAACATGTGTATTCGTTATGATTAGGTCTAACTTGATTGTTATTCCTGTTTGAATTGGAAGTGATGGTAATAAAAGATGAAACCCTGTTGAGTTATTTGGCCAGGTTTTGAGCCATAAGTGGAAAGTAAAATGTGCCATAGACAATGTGTCATAGGCAGTGTAGACATTCGTGTCATGAATATTGTAACTTGATTATAGTGTGTTAACCATGTATCAGATGCTAATACTTTAGTTAATTCTTATGCTTGGTTTAGTATTTCTCTACTGGGCTGTGGCTCACCCTATATGGGAACTTTATTTTCAGGTTCAGGTGGTTCACTCCCTCCAAGGACTTAGCTTGTGAGGATTGGACTTGAAGATTTGTTTATTTATTTTTTTTGAATAATGTAATCTTTCAAGCCTAGGGCTTTATCTGTTTTGAGTTAGACCTCTGTGAATTGTGTCCAAGTGTTGGCTTGGCAAGATGTAAGCCCGTAGGGCATTTGTTCTGATGTTTTATTTCGTAATACTCTGATGGATGGATTTATATTATTGTTTTAATATAATAATGCATGTTTGGTTTTATATTTAATGGGTTGAATTTTGAGGGCGTTGCATTATCAATTAGACTAAATTGATACCATGTGCAAAATCGAAAGGTAAAATTGATGCAATTAAAATTACAAGAACCAAATTGATATAAAACAAACTAGAAGAATTAAATGTAATTTGTCTAAAGAAATACGACGCATAAAAAGAGAAATTTGTTCCTAAATACTAATTAATTTCAAGTGTAGTTTGACGTTCTTATTTTTCAATCCAACAACATATTCAATCCAAAATATGTTGTGTTCTCATTATAGCCCAAAAGGTCAAATGAAAATAGCAAAATAATAACTAAATTTATAGACGCCGCACAGCAATGAAGCTTAAATAAATAAATAAATAAATAAATAAGCTTAAGTCAAAGAAGCATACCTTATTGAAGAGAGGTTGAATAGTATCGTAATTTCTATCCAAAGTATTACAAAAACTATTGAGCTTTGGCATCTGGCTGAGTTTCAGCTTGTTCAATTGCAGCAGCTCAATTCCATTCATAGCCTTGCAGATAGCAGTAAACTTGGCAGGTCTTGGAGATGCAAGCCTCTAGTTTAGGAAACACAATTTTATCTGTTGCTTCTGTTTTTGTTGATGCTATCTCATTTTCATCTCCTTCTTCTTCAATCGAAATAAGTACTTCCAACTTACGACATTCAGATACACGAAGTATCTTTAGTTGCATCAGATCTCTGGCTATGGATAATGAGAACATGCTTTCCAGTTTATCACATCTCTCCAGTTCTAGAAAAGCGAGGTTGTGAAGCCGTACAAGTTGAGTAGGACCCTTCCACAAATGTGTCAATGCGGGCATTTCCGATAGTTCCAGCTCTTTCAACGCACTGAAGGCCACCTGTAATGCTCCAATTTTCATAAAATCCGATGAAACAAATCAAACTCATATTTCTTATTTATTTTCAAATCAAATCAAATTAACATGCGGAAGCCAAAAATCTTATCAAGATTCAACAATAATCATATACAAAATATTTCTCTTTTCTTGTTATACTTCATTTCATTATAATTTGAGATTTACAAAAGAGATTACATACGATTACACATTCACAATTTCCAAAGCATGGATCTATAACATGTGATATAGTACTACATAAATATTCAAAATTTAAATGCCCTAATGGATTACAAGTTACAACGGTTAGAACCCTATTACAAAAAGAATGGGTCTATACCCAAACTTATAAACCAATGCTTTACAAAAATAAGCAAACAAAATGAAGGAGCATTCATGCTCCAAAAATCACATCACGAGCCTTGAACGAGGCGGAGGCAAATCACCAACAACTAAAAATGACTTTCCACGCAGGGATGAACACTAATGCCAATAGATATAATATTAACAATGTATATGAGATTAACAAGATTATGATCGTGAATGCAATGATGTGTGCTATGCATAAAATATAAGCTTTATTTTTTATTCTTTTTTTTCATTAGGATGCTCAATGCACAACTTTCAAAATAATATTCATTTCAACATTTTCATTTCAAAACATCGGGCCAGTAAGGCCTTGTTTGGCAAAGGCTAAAATTGGGCTTTCTAGGCTAAAATTCACAAAAAGACAAAAGGCTAAAATAGCCAATAAGAAAAAATGTCACATCAAACCAATAATCACTTCACTTTTCTCTCGCAAACATCACATCTAACTACAAAAAAATCCAACCATCTTCCCAAAAACAAAAAATTTAGCCTACTAAAATAGCATACTAAAATAACCAACTTCCCAAACAAGGCCTCATAAGACATTGGAATTTCCTAGTACGTGTCTGCAAGTAGGCTCCCAAACACTACCAAATACCACTTTAACGGCTACTAACCAGAAGGAAATTGATACCTATTCCGCTCGTGTTTTAGGACTTTTACCATGACTCTTAAACCAACTTAATTCTCAAATCCACAATTACATCCCCTATTTAGATTTACCACGTTATCAACATTTCCAATCTTTTCAAAATAATACACAATCTCAATGTGAGGCCATGGAAGTGCAATGGATGCATGAAATAGTAATCTGTAACAAAATATTCCAATAAGAAAATATATATAGAGTTGTTGGCTACATATTTTGTATAAGCCAATCACAATTCAACACGTGGCAGAGTAAGGGCAATACGGGAAGAGTGTTTAAGTCTTCGATCATGATCGTACACGTGGCAGTTAATATTGGTTCTTGCGTGGTCTGAGTAGCATTGGATCAGCAAAGAGATGCAAGGTGATGTGGCATCAACAGTTACTCACATTCAAATTCAAATATAGGAGGGAAGCCTAACTGCAAGTAATGGCATAGTGGAACTACTTATAAGGGAACATGATCAGCGATCATGGAGGAGCAGTTCGACGGTTTGAAGTGCAGCTCGATGGTCACCCTTGAGAAGTATAAATAGCAGGGAAGGCCCTAAAAAAAGCCCCAGACTCATATCCAAAAAACCAGTCTTACTTTACTTATTTTTTTTCCAGTTTTACATTTCCAGTTTTTACATTTCTGTTCTTTACATTCCTGTACTTTAAATTCCTGCACTGCACTTCATTCATAGGAGTAGTTTCAAGTAGATTGTTGCTGTAAACCTCTATGAGGCTGAGTTTGGATCATTGTAAGTTTTTCATTCTAATGAAATACTTCAATTGCTCTTCATTTAACTGTTGTTTTGCTTAATTCTCCTAAGTCAAGCCACCAGTAAAAGTCCTCTTCATTGAGACTGAAAGAACTAAAACACAATCGTCTGATAATTGGTTGGCAATTAAAATTTCTGAAAGGACTGATTGATCCTTGCTGGCATGCTCGCAATTACAAAAATAACCTTCGAAAGCCAAAAAGCCAACATATATTTTTGGCACGCCCAGTGGGACTAATTGAAATGGCTAGACGAAAAAGACAAGGAGAAAATGAACGCTTGGAAGAAGGCATAGAAGGAGAGGTAAAAATGCCTAATCAGGAGGATAATGTGATAACACATCCTGTGGAAACTCCCATTTTATCAGAACCTATGGTCGAACAGACCAGTACTTCGAGACAAGAACCACATGTTCATAATATTAGACGAAACTAAGGAATTGGACCAGCCACTGTTCCATATACTCAGCCAATAAATCCATGGGATGGCCTAGTAGATGCCATGGGACAGCAATTAATGAACACAATGGAAAGGGGGCAACATCCTTTCTAGATCGAATGACTAACCACCAACTAACAAATGCAAGACACATAGAGGAAGTTCCAAATGTCCCTCAGCAAAGATTGGCTAGAGATAAACAGCCTATGCAAGTTAATGGACATTCTAATGGTCAAAATAATAATCAGAACTATGAAAGACCATCACCTCAGTCTTGGTACGAACCCATTTCGAGGCCTATAGCAGGTCAAAATGCCTCAGTACTTAACAGTGAAGCCATGCAAATTGGTGGATCTGGCCTAGTACAAGAAAATGGCGTAAGAATGATTCCAAATCCCATGTTCGAAGCCATACCTGGTACAAGGGGGTTCACTAATCCCTTATTCGAATTTATACCCGGGGGTTGGAAGGTTTTCCCGCAAATGGAAGAGATATAACACCTATTCCAGCACCTTTCGCAGGTCCTTTCGCAGGACAGGCTCAAAGAGGTTACCCACGCCCCTAACAGCAACCTGCACCACAGGGACAACTAGTCCCAAATGTACCACCTTATGGACCAAGAGGACCACAAGTACAAGTTTGCCCACCAAACCCTGTGTTTGTTCCTCCAGTAGTGGTTCAGCAGGCACAAAATATGGTCCCTAGGGACCAAATTGCTGATATAGTTAGGGAGATGTGTGGACCAATTGCTCGGGGGGTCCAAACTCCTGTGTACAGAAAACCATACCCAGAATGGGTAGATATAGGGTACATGAATACCCAAGAGGGTTCAGGATACCAGATTTTACCCTTTTCTATGAGAATGGAAACCAATCAACAGTAGAGCATATTGCTAGGTTTGCTGCTCAATGTGGTGAATTTACTAATAATGACTATATGAAGTTGAGATTATTCCCAAATTCTCTAACTGGGGGAGCATTTGTATGGTACATAAACCTTACACCTGGCTCCATCCAAACTTGGCAACAAATGGAAGAGGAATTTCATGCCCAATTCTTCTAATCAGAGCCAGAGGTTTCCATGGCAGACTTGGCAAGATTAAGTCAAAGGCCTGAAGAAAAGGCTACTCAGTTTATTGCCAGATTTAAAAGGGCTCGAAATAAATGTAGAGTCATCCTGCCAGAGCCAGAATTCGTAAAATTGGCTCAAAATGGCTTAGAGTTCAGGCTTCGAAAGAAGTTTGACTCAACTGAATTCAGAGATTTGGTGGAACTAACCTATAAGGTGTCTAGGTATGAAGCATTATTAGAGGAGGAACAAGATCGAAATAATGCATCGTACAAGACATATTATAGAGATCCTAATTATGAGATCGATGCAGCAGAGATTGTGGGCAAAAAACCTATGATCTGTGAGGCATTAATTCATAAGGATACAACAATTGACCAGCAGTTTAAAAAGAAAGACCTTCACAGAAAGTACTCTTTCGATTTAACAAAGACAGATGACATTTTGGATCATTTGCTTGCGGCCAACTTCCTTAAGTTACCAAAAGGAGTAAAACTTCCATCTCCAGATGAACTTAAGGGAAAAGTATATTGCAAATGGCATAACTCTTGGTCTCACTCGACTAAAAACTGCATTGTTTTTCGAGACAGATCCAAGAACATATTCGGAAAGGAAGTTTGAAATTCCCAGCCAAAGTAGAAAAGGCCATGGGGATCGACAGCAATCCATTTCCAAAAGTTGGAGAGGTGGCAGCCAATGTCATTATGTCAGATTTCCAGAACTTGTCCTTGACAGAATTGGACGAAGTCAATGTGCAAATGCATGTTGCCAACCAGACAACCATCAAGAAGGACACTAGAAATCTACCAGCTACTGGACAAGATTTCTCACACCAGAGGGAAGACTCTGATGAAGAAGCACTGGATGATGATTCCTTAGAGGCAGCTGTAATGCAAAGGATGTGTTCCAGGTGCAGACTAAGTTACAAATGGTTGAAAGGGCTTCCAATTGATGGGAAGCAATATTATAGGGATGTGCAGAGACGTCCTAAACCAATCAATGCTTATAACAAAAGGCCGTATCCGGCTAGTGTTAGGCAGCAACCATCAATGGTTGAACCAACAGTCGATAGAATGCATGCTAAAGGCAAGAAGCCCTTATATGAGTCCAGGCCACCTAACTATTACAGAATGGAGAGCAGTCATTCTAAAAGAAGACTGGAGAAGAGTTCAGGTTATGGGATCAAAGCCAGAAATTGGCCCCCTAGACCAGCCTCACGTAGGACAGAAAATGGCCACCTTCATCGAAGGCCTGAATCAGGCTCGAAACTTGAGGTCAGGGCCAAGCAATTGCCTTCACAGCCAGCTTCGAAGATGGCTTCGAAGGTAGAAAGAAGTAGTTCAACATCTGAGTCAGTAAGTTCGTGGGTACCTAGAGTTCTAGATTGGTTTGTGATGCAGAACAAACCTAGGGAAGTGCCTACCCAGAGAGATGTTGGAAACCAAGGAAGGATGGTTAAACCTCCTTTGGTGGCTCTGAACAATTGGGTATTGTTTAAACGCCCAAAGACAAAGGAACCAGATATGGTCCCAGTCATTTCGAGATCACAAAGGAGAAAGATTCAGCGTAGGTACACTCAGTACCAGAAAGATATGAAAGAAAATGGAGAGAGCTCTTCATTGGTCCAAATAGAAGGAAAGAAGACTCCAAAGTCAGACCATACTCCAAAACCAATTCTACAAGGCAAGATGGGTTGCAGCAGAGAACAGTTGGCCAAGGTTCATTCTGAACTAAAAGCCAGAGAGAAGTCTAGCTTAGCAGGATTGGAGAAAGCTCTAATGCGGAGTGGTAGTGAGACAGAGGGAGAGATTGGCATAAGCCAAAAGAAAGAAATGGTGGAGGAAGAAATGTTCGAAGCCTTCATAGCTGAACAAACATTTTTGGTTGAAAAGCCAGTCGAGAAAAACCATTCGAAGGAGCCTGTTAGCAATAAAGTGCCAGAATGCAGCATGGAAGATGCTTCTGAGGTAACTGATCAAGGTAGCCAAAAGGGGAAACAGGCACAGCCAGCCAGCCATCCAGTTTGGCTCATTTCCTCCAGTATCAGTCCAATAAATTTCTGTAAGGACTGATTGATCCTTGCTGGCATGCTCGCAATTACAAAAATAACCTTCGAAAGCCAAAAAGCCAACAAGAGTATAACTCAACATTCTCAATAATTCCAAAATAGTATGAGATTCCAATAAACTCATCAGTTACTCTCAACATATATCCCATATTTCATAATTTCTATTATTTCCAATAAATCCAATAAATTCAAGATAACTAATATCTCCAAGGAAATTCACAATCTCCATAATAAATCACCAATTTTCACATTATTCCAACAATTTAATCCTATTCAAAAATCACATTTTTCATTTCTCAAATTTTCTAGGGTTTGAAAAAAATTTAGAGTTTTCTCAATTTAAATATAACCAAAGTTTTAAATAACGGTGGCGGTTATTGAAATGGTAGCGGTAATGTAGACGCGATTGCGGGGTGTAATTGTCATTGTGTAACGGTGGCGTCAACTGGAGCCGTGAATTTTTTAATTCTTCGCACAACTTTAAGAAAGCATACCGATATGTATGTTTTTATTTCAGAATCACATGTACTGAGGCTCAAAATGATTTTTAGTATTTTTGTTTAGTTTTAAAAATTGATCCAATATATATACTAATTTTTATATTAGTTTTAAGTTGCTCTGAAAAATTTTCCTATTGTTGAATTTATTTAATTTTTGTTACTTTACTAATTATAATTATGGATAACTTTTCCAATTTGTTTAAAAAATGAATATTAAAAACTATAGCCTCACAAATAGAAATTCAAAATACAAAATGTCAAACATAATAATGTAAAAGTACGTAACATGAAATCTAAATTTTGTTCAATAAATTTAACACGAGAAATATATTAAGTTCATATTCAAATATAATTAAGTAAAAAAGTAATTAAACCCTGTAGAACTTGAAGATTGGACATTCAAAATATATATAGATAAGATTTTCACTTATGTTCTACGTAACTAGAAAATAAAAAGAGAAAATAGCAATATACGCTAAATTTATATAAAAATTAATATATATATATATATATATATGTGTGTTTAACGGCTGTAACAGAACTGTAGCGGCAATGTAACGGCTGCTACGGCCTTTACGTAACGGTGACGAGATATGGTGGATCAAATGTTTTGTGTGATAATAAAAAAATTATTTAAAAAAGGGAGAGACAGAAGAAACGAAGAGAAAGAGAGACGGACGGAGAAGAAAAAAATGGAAGGAAAGAAAGAAATGATTGGATTTGTGAATTTCACATTATTGGGCAAAAAAATGCCCCTCATTGATCTACACAACAAGAGTTTCTTTCTTTAGCACCATTTAGCTTGTTTGGTTTCACTGAAATAAAATTTTTTTTATTTTTTAAAAAATTAAAATTTTTTGTTTTTTATTAATTTTATTTTCACTGAATTTTTTTAATATTTTAAGAAATTTTTTAATTTTTAGATACACCTAACATAAATACACTTAAAAAGTAAAATATTTGTGAAAAAAAATCTTTAAAAAAATCACTAAATACCAAAAATATTTTTTAAAAAATGCAAAAATAAAATACATTTTTATATTCTTGTGTATTTATTGATTTTTTTAAAATATTTTATTTTTTAGATACATCTAAGTAAGGTACATCTAAAAATGTTAAAAAAAAAAAAATGTTTAGAGCATAACTCAACATTCTCTTTTTATAATAGCACAATCTCATTGTAAGGCCATGGAAGTGCAATGGATGCACGAAACAGTAATCTGTAACAAAATATTTCAATAAGAAAATATATTTAGAGCATAACTCAACATTCTCAATAATTCCAAAATAGTATATAGCGATCCTGGTTTTGACCCGTCTCTTGTGGTGTTCTGGACACAGGTTTGTATGGTTTGGATGATGGTTCATGTCTTGCTTCCCTTGTCTTCCCCTTAATGTTGGTTATTGGGTTGTAGTTGTGTGTTTGGAACAGGTTGGCTGCTTGTTTTTCCAAGCCTTTGTTGCCCAGAATTTGGCTTTTGCGCTCGAGCGGGCATTCTTGTGCTCGAGCGGGCTTTTGAAATTTCACTCTACGCTCGAGCGGACATTCGGGCGCTGAGCGGGGACTGTGTCTGCAAAAATACTGGGAGTGTGTATTTTACGCTCGAGCGCAGGGTTCCACGATCGAGGGGAGTCTGTGTCTTACGTTGGAGCGGAGCTTTCCATGCTCGAGCGGACCGCGCTTTATTACATTGTGAAAGTGACATTTCAAATCATTTTCTGCTTTCTCTCTCTCTAAAAGTCTCCAAATTTCCAGATCTTGAGCTTCTCTCTCTAGAAACTCACCTTCTCTCTAAGATTTCATCTAAACCCATTGAGTTCTTGACCCTAGTGTCTTTGAGAATAAGGTAGAGGGCTTCAAGAGCTTCGTATTGATCTAAGTAAAAGTGGGTTTCGCCATTTTTGGAGTTCAACCTTGCTTTGCTCGCCTTCTCTTCTTGAGGTAGAGAATTTCTATACTCTAATATGATTTTTAGCTTAGTTATTTGTTATTGTGTATAGATGATGCGATATGGTTGTGGTTTGGACAAATCTAGGATTTGGGTGTGAATGAAAAGAGGGGTTTTGATGAATATGAGGTAAATGAGTATAAGGCTTGAATATAAGATCATGTTGTGTCAAAATATTTGATTTTGGTGTTTGGGTTGATATTTGGAAAGAGGGAGGTTTTGCCCTAATTTTGATTAATTATTGTTTTGTATAAATAAATGGGATTAACATTGAAAATGTGAAATTGGAAGGTTGTGGTTATAAATGATAATATTGAATATGTAATATCTCACCTATGGAAGTTTTGAACAAACTATTTATTTTGAGATTAAACATCTCTTAGAAATATTTGTACTGGGCTATCGGTGGAGGATAGCTATGATTGTTGTAGAAATTGTATGCGGATTAGGCAATTTAATGCTAATTCAGTGTTAGTGTTATTGAATATGACCATGTTATAAATACATTGTATATGTATGTTTATTGGAAGGAAAAAGGGGAGGAGAAAGGGGATGTACTCCATATATGACTATGCTTATAAATACATTGTATATGTATGTTTATAGGGAGGAGAAAGGGGATGTACTCCATATATGATTATGTTTATAAATACATTGCATATGTATATTCGTTTGGGAGGAGAAAGGAGATGGATTCCATTTAAAGCAAGTTGGCCAGAATGTCCTGGGTGAAAGACCCGAAATTTCATATATAAATGAATGCCGATTCCTTTGGACGAAATATCCGTAAAATGGCAAGTTTGAAGTGTTTGTGTATTCCGCATAGTTGGGAAACCATTAAGTTGTAATCTCATTTTGGTTGTTGAAAGATGATGAATTTAACTCATGAATTGAGTAGCATATATGAACTTGAAATGGAAATGAGGTTTGGTCTTAGTGGCATATGACTATGCAGGCCTTGTGAACGTTATAGTATCGGTATTGTTTATGCACGTGATGTTTATACCTTTGCTAAACTTCATATATTGTGTTAGATTATCTCTACTGGGCTGTTGGCTCACTCTATATGGGAATATTATTTTCAGGTGCAAGTGAGGTGTTACCTCTAAGGCAATAGCATGGATGGACTCTCGGGAAGCAAGAGCTTCTTATTTATACTTTATGTGTTTATGTTTGTTATTTGTAAAACCAAGGGCTTAAGATGTAATGAGAGAGACTCAATTTGTGTAACCAAGCAATGACTTGGAAAGATGTAAGCCTACATGGCATTTAACTGTTTGTTAAACAGTAAACTCTGATATATGAAAGTATGTTGTTTCTCATATTTATTCCGCATATGAGTTATCTTTATTGTATTATTTTGGGGGTTTACAATGAGATTCCAATAAACTCATCAGTTACTCTCAACATATATCCCATATTTCATAATTTCTATTATTTCCAATAAATCCAATAAATTCAAGATAACTAATATCTCCAAGGAAATTCACAATCTCCATAATAAATCACCAATTTTCACATTATTCCAACAATTTAATCCTATTCAAAATCACATTTTTCATTTCTCAAATTTTCTAGGGTTTGAAAAAAATTTAAAGTTTTCTCAATTTAAATATAACCAAAGTTTTAAATAACGGTGGCAGTTACTGAAATGGTAAATATAACCAAAGTTTTCTCAATTAGAAATTTTCAGTTATGTACCTCTCTCTCTCTGTTTCTTTTCTTCTTCTCCCCCCCCCCCCCTCCCTCCTTTTTCTGCGATGCAATATGTAAAACTAGAAGAAAACAAACAACTATTGAAAATAGGATGGTAATTGTTAAACACAAATTTAAAATAGAGTCGCAGAGGAAGAGATTACAAAGATTTCTAGAACAAAAGAAGATATACAGAGATTTCTTTATCTTGGTAAGTAATAGTTGAACAAAGAGAAATACAATTTTGTAGAGGATATGAAGATATCAAAGAAACACTTTGCAAGAGGCGATCTGAAGTTTTTTTTTTTTTTTTTGACAAGCAAGGTTGACTACAGAGAATTACAATATAATTGGACAAAGAGAACTTGTGTTGTAAAACAGAAATTGCAAAGAAGAAAGTGAGCTTAGTAGAATGAAAACAGAATGCAGAGAATACTGATTTGGTAATTGTTCAACACAGAGTAAATAAAATAGAGTTACAGAGGAGAAGATTACAAAGTTTCCTAAAATCAAAAGAGAATACAGGAATTTTTTTTGTTTTTCTGGTAAGCAACAGTGGAACACAGAGATTTATAATAAAACTGAAGACAGAAAGGAAGTAAAGATTTAAACAGAGAGAAATAATAGATTTGAAGTGGAAGTGGAAGTGGAAGTGGAAGTGAAGAAAGAAAAACCTTGGAAACTATCCAGAGTGTCTTAGAGATGAAACATGCACAGCCTTAACAACTCAGTCGACAGTGAAGAGAAAAGCTTTTCACCAAAGACAAACAAGACCATTAGCATCCATCAAAGAGAAACAATCAGATTCAGAGAGGTTTTGAAGGAGAGTTTGAGGAGGAGAGAACATTTTGAGATCAGTACTATGCTCTTACATCTAAATTTTTATTTTTATTTTTTTTTTTTGGAGAGGGAACTTTATTCGTTGCTTCCTTGCTTTTGTCTTGGTCTTTTGACTCGGTCCTTTCAAAATTTGCTTTGTGATATTTTTTTTTAAAAAAAAAAATTGGTTATTTACCACACTGTAATCTAATTTAGCAAAGGGGAGGAAAGTAATGGTGGACCCAAGGGGGGCAGCACTGCCCCTGCAAACTATTTCAAAATTTTAGGTAATATTATGGATTTACCCTTTTAGGGCATGTTTGATTGATAGGATTAGAACATGAGATTAGAATTACTAATCTGTGGGCCCAATAATCCTGAGTTTGTTTTGAAATTTTGTTTCAGGATTATTAGTCCAATGGATAATTAATCAACAAATTTGTAGGATTATTAATAATGGGGTAGGGATGAGATTATATATCCTGATCTAAGAAATAAAATAAAAAGACTCTTTGCTGGAAATCTGATTATTATTGTTAGTGGCTGTTAGTGGGTTATGATAATGTCTATATACACTATGTTAGTGATCTAGATAGTGGCTATAATGGATGTATATATTATGTAAGGAGATAGGTAGTGGCTCTTAGTGGTGATAGTGGATCTCTTAGTGGTGATAGTGGATCTTAGTGGCACAAATAGTAGCTCTTGTTCTCTCCTATATAAGGAGTGTAGTTTTCTCTTCACAAGATAAGAAGTTTTGCATATAACAGCAATATATTCCTTCTTCCTCATATTTTCTGAGTTCTTCTTCCTCATATTTTCTAAGTTGGTATCAGAGCAACAAAAACACAGCAGCCCTAAAACCGTCATAGCCATGTCGGAAGTCACGTCCGAAATTTCTGCTTTAATTAGCGATGCTGCGGCCAACAAGGCTGCAAATTACCAGCGCAGGTTTGATGATAAGCCACGGGTCTGGTGTGATTTTTGCAACAAGCCTCGCCATACACGCGAAACGTGTTGGAAGATCCATGGCCAAACCTGTCAACTGGAAAAGCAGCAAACAAGGAGAAGAATCGTGGCTTTCCTACTGCTAATAAAGCCGATTTAGGTCCCTTCAACAAAGAGCAGATTGATCAACTCTTAAAGCTGATAAAATCCAACTCCTCATCCGGTACTCCTAGTGTTTTTTTGGCACAAACAGGTAGAAATCCTAAAGCCTTCTCTTGCCTAAACTTCTCTCCGTGGATCATAGATTCCGGTGCCTCCGATCACATGACTAGTTTTTCCCATTTATTTAGTACCTATTTCCCTTGTTCTGGTCATGACAAAATCAGAATAGCCGATGGTAGTTTTTCACCTATTGCAGGAAAAGGATTTATTAAACTAACTGAGAAAATTAATCTCAATGCTGTTCTTCACGTCCCCAACTTAGCCTGTAACCTTTTGTCTGTCAGTAAACTATCTAAGGATTCTAATTGTCGTGTTACATTTTTTGAATCCCATTGTGAATTTCAAGACCAGAACTCGGGGATGATGATTGGGCGTGCTAGGATGCTTGAAGGTCTTTACTACTTTGATGAAGTACCTGTTAGTAATAAAAAGCTCAGAGCTTTAATAGTACTAGTTCAATCTCTGTTCGAGAAAAAATAATGCTATGGCACTATAGGCTAGGACATCCTAGTTTTCTTTATCTGAAACAATTATTTCCAGAATTATTTAAAGGGATTGATTGTTCTTCTTTTCATTGTGAAAGTTGCATTTTTGCAAAATTTCATCGCTCTACTTATTTGCCAAAACCTTACCAGGCTTCCAAACCTTTTTATTTGATTCATAGTGATGTTTGGGGCCCTTCTAAAATCACTACTCTTTCTGGTAAAAGATGGTTTGTTACATTTATTGATGACCATACCCGCTTATGTTGGATTTATTTGATGAATAAAAAATCTGACGTGAAAAATTTATTCACAAATTTTTACAATATGATTGAAAACCAATTTCAAACCAAAATTGGTATTTTACATTCTGATAATGGAACAGAATATTTCAATGAGCAGTTGGGTGAGTTTTTGGCAAAAAAGGGGATTTTTCATCAATCTACATGTCGGGATACCCCTCAACAAAATGGCATTGCAAAACGAAAAAATAAACATTTACTTGAAGTAGCACGTGTTATAATGTTTTACATGCATGTTCCTAAATATTTATGGGGTGAAGCAATTTTAACAGCCTCTTATTTGATAAACAGGATGCCTACAAAGGTGTTAACATACAAAACACCTTTTGATTGTCTCAAAACTTTTTTTCCTGACACGATGGTTGTTTTCTGATTTACCCGCCAAAGTTTATGTTCATGTTCCCAGTCAATTTCGTTCAAACTTGACCCCCGTGCTATAAAATGTGTTTTTTTGGGTTATTCCTCAAACAAAAAGGGGTATAAGTGTTTCGATCCTCAAACCAAGAAATTTCATGGGAGTATGGATGTGTCATTCGTGGAAACAAAATCATTTCCCCAACACTTCTCTTCAGGGGGAGACAAGTGGAGTAGAAGACAATTTTTGGGATATTTCTATCCCGCTCCCCAATGTCATTTTTCCTACACAAAAACCACATCTGTCTGATAATGATCACTTAGGAGAACCAAGTTCTATGGTGCCTAGTCAAGAAGATTCTTGTTTAGGGGGAGAAGTACTACCAAATGATCTAAATTCTGAGCTTCAGAAGTACTACCAAATGATCTAAATTCTGAGCTTCAGGTTTATACTAGGAAGCGATTTCATCTGAGGAATAATGACCCGAATGTCCATCCTAATGGCCCGAATGTCCACCCAAGTTCTGGCATCGAAATTTTAAGTAATCCTATTCCTTCTATTTCCGACCTTGATGTTCCTATAGCAATTAGGAAAGGTGTCCGAAATTGCATTAAACATCTATTGCAAATTATCTCTCCCATCAAAAACTGTCTAAAAACCATAGAGCTTTCACATCTAGGATTTCACACTTGTTTGTTCCAAGGAATATACAGGAAGCATTGGATGATCCGAATTGGAAATTAGCAGTCATGGAGGAGATGAATGCTTTAAGGAGAAGTTGTACTTGGGAGATAATTGATCTACCCAAAGACAAGAAAACAGTTGGGTGTAAATGGGTGTTTACGATAAAATGTAACGCAGATGGAAGCGTTGAGAGATACAAGGCAAGACTGGTGGCTAAAGGCTTCACTCAAACTTATGGGATCGACTATCAGGAGACGTTTGCTCCTGTTGCTAAAATAAATTCCATCAGAGTACTGTTATCTCTTGCAGTAAATTCAGATTGGCCTCTACATCAACTTGACATTAAAAATGCATTTCTCAATGGTGATCTTGAAGAGGAGGTGTTCATGAGCCTACTGCCGGGATTTGAGCAGAGACTTGGTAGCGACAAAGTATGCAGATTGAACAAGTCATTATACGGACTCAAACAATCACCAAGAGCGTGGTTTGAACGCTTTGGGAAGGCAGTTATCAGTTGTGGCTTCTCGCAGAGTCAAGCAGATCACACAATATTTATAAACATTCAAAAGACAGTAAAATTGCAATTTTGATTGTTTATGTTGATGACATCATTTTAACTGGTAATGATGAAGCAGAGTTAGCAGCCCTCAAAGAGAAACTCGCAAAAGAATTTCACATTAAGGATCTGGGAGCCCTCAAGTATTTCCTCGGAATGGAATTTGCAAGATCCAAGGAAGGTATATTCGTTAATCAGAGAAAATATGTTCTTGATCTCCTTGGAGAAACAGGTATGCTTGGTTGTAAGATGGTGGAGACTCCGATCGAGCCTAACTTGAAGTCACAAGCTGCTAAGGCTGAAGAAGTCAAAGAGAGGGAACAATATCAGCGACTCGTAGGGAAATTGATTTACTTGTCTCATACGCGGCCTGATATTGCCTTTGCAGTCAGCATGGTAAGTCAGTTCATGCACTCACCAGGGGCAGAGCACTTTGAGGCCGTTTATAAGATCTTAAGATATTTGAAAGGAACTCCAGGGAGAGGCTTACTGTTCAAGAAACATGGACATCTTCAAGTTGAAGTATACACAGATGCAACTGGGCAGGAAGTGTTACAGACAGGAGATCAACATCCGGATACTGCTCCTTTGTAGGTGGGAACCTAGTTACATGGCGGAGTAAAAAACAGAATGTGGTAGCTAGAAGTAGTGCAGAAGCAGATTCAGAGCTGTTGCCCATGGAATCTGTGAAATAATGTGGATTAAAAGAATTCTTGAAGAATTAAAGCTTTCTCACCCGACACCTATGAAGGTCTATTGTGAAAACAAAGCAGCTATATCTATAGCTCATAATCCAGTTCTACATGATCACACAAAACATATAGAAGTGGATAAACATTTCATCAAGGAGAAAATCAATACTGGCATAATCTGTATGACCTATCTTCCAACAGGTGAACAATTAGCTGATGTGCTAACGAAAGGACTACACAAGAAGCAATTTGATAAGCTGACTAGCAAGCTGGCTATGGAAGATATCTTCAAACCAGCTTGAGGGGGAGTGCTGGAAATCTGATTATTATTGTTAGTGGTTGTTATTATTATTGTTAGTGGCTGTTAGTGGGTTATGATAATGTCTATATACACTATGTTAGTGATCTAGATAGTGGCTATAATGGATGTATATATTATGTAAGGAGATAGATAGTGGCTCTTAGTGTGATAGTGGATCACTTAGTGGTGATAGTGGATCTTAGTGGCACAAATAGTAGCTCTTGTTCTCTCCTATATAAGGAGTGTAGTTTTCTCTTCACAAGATAAGAAGTTTTGAATATAACAGCAATATATTCCTTCTTCCTCATATTTTCTGAGTTCTTCTTCCTCATATTTTCTAAGTCTCTTTTACCTACTAATCCAATACAAATCAAACAATGAGCAAGAGGATAATTTATCCTACTAATCCAATTGGATAGTGAATACCATATTAATTTAATAGAATTATTAATACCTTCACTATTAGTCTTGTGAATCAAACATGGCCAAGTTTCAAATCATTGTGTCTATGAGACCAACAAATTATCAAATCAAATTAGTTACTTCTTAGTATGATGTTTGATTATATCTAGAAATAGTATTAGTTATGATTCATTGTAATTTTTGGTTACTACTAAAATAATCATTGAAAAATTCGCCACATAAAAATGTCACTAATTATAAGTTTTAACAACAATTTATAAAAAAACATAACCAAAAAAAAGTATCTAATTGTTAATTTTTGCGACATGCAAAAAATCGTCATAAAAAATTATTTTAGTGACGATTTTACTAGAACTTATTTTCAATAGTACTTGATAGGAATTAAGGCCAACTATTAGGACCAATTGGTGTTTATCCTTTAAATAATTTGGTCAAAGTTTGCAAAATTACAGCCCAATTCATATTAGTTTAGCTATTTTTTTAGTCAAAAGAAATAGGGCAAATTATACCTACAGTCTCTATACTTGCCTCTATGTCAATTTGGTTTCTGTAATATTAATTTTGCCCTTTAATTTTTTAAATTGGGTCAATCTAGTCTAAGTGATAATAGCCTTCTAAAAATTGAATAAAAATCAAAGGCAAGATGAACTATTAAAAAGGGAATGAATCATTTCAAATTGGATGCGAATCCTTCAATAACTTTGAAGGGAATTAAAAAAAACCATTTTATCTCTTAATTTTAGTCCAATTTCTAAATGAAATATTATCAATTAGACTAAATTGATACCATGTGCAAAATCGAAAGTTAAAATTGATGCAATTAAAATTACAAGAACTAAATTGATATAAAACAAACTAGAAGAATTAAATGTAATTTGTCTAAAGAAATACGACGCGTAAAAAGAGAAATTTGTTCCTAAATACTAATTAATTTCAAGTGTAGTTTGACGTTCTTATTTTTCAATCCAACAACATATTCAATCCAAAATATGTTGTGTTCTCATTATAGCCCAAAAGGTCAAATGAAAATAGCAAAATAATAACTAAATTTATAGACGCCCCACAGCAATGAAGCTTAAATAAATAAATAAATAAATAAGCTTAAGTCAAAGAAGCATACCTTATTGAAGAGAGGTTGAATAGTATCATAATTTCTATCCGAAGTATTACAAAAACTATTGAGCTTTGGCATCTGGCTGAGTTTCAGCTTGTTCAATTGCAGCAGCTCAATTCCATTCATAGCCTTGCAGATAGCAGTAAAACTTGGCAGGTCTTGGAGATGCAAGCCCTCTAGTTTAGGAAACACAATTTTATCTGTTGCTTCTGTTTTTGTTGATGCTATCTCATTTTCATCTCCTTCTTCTTCACTCGAAATAAGTACTTCCAACTTACGACATTCAGATACACGAAGTATCTTTAGTTGCATCAGATCTCTGGCTATGGATAATGGGAACATGCTTTCCAGTTTATCACATCTCTCCAGTTCTAGAAAAGTGAGGTTGCGAAGCCGTACAAGTTGAGTAGGACCCTTCCACAAATGTGTCAATGCGGGCATTTCTGATAGTTCCAGCTCTTTCAACGCACTGAAGGCCACCTGTAATGCTCCAATTTTCATAAAATCCGATGAAACAAATCAAACTCATATTTCTTATTTATTTTCAAATCAAATCAAATTAACATGCGGAAGCCAAAAATCTTATCAAGATTCAACAATAATCATATACAAAATATTTCTCTTTTCTTGTTATACTTTATTTCATTATAATTTGAGATTTACAAAAGAGATTACATACGATTACACATTCACAATTTCCAAAGCATGGATCTATAACATGTGATATAATACTACATAAATATTCAAAATTTAAATGCCCTAATGGATTACAAGTTACAATGGTTAGAACCCTATTACAAAAAGAATGGGTCTCTACCCAAACATATAAACCAATGCTTTACAAAAATAAGCAAACAAAATGAAGGAGCATTCATGCTCCAAAAATCACATCACGAGCCTTCAACGAGGGGGAGGCAAATCACCAACAACTAAAAATGATTTACCACGCAGGGATGAACACTAATGCCAATAGATATAATATTAACAATGTATATGAGATTAACAAGATTATGATCATGAATGCAATTATGTGTGCTATGCTTAAAATATAAGCTTTTTTTTTTTTTATTCAATAGGATGCTCAATGCACAAATTTGAAAATAATATTCATTTCAACATTTTCATTTCGAAACATCGGCCCAGTAAGGCCTTGTTTGGCAAAGGCTAAAATTGGGCTTTTTGACAAAAGGCTAAAATAGTCAATAAGACAAAAAGACATATCAAACCCATAATCATTTCACCTTTTCTCTCACAAACATGACATCTAACCACAAAAAATCCAACCATCAAACACACAAAATTTAGCCTACTAAAATAGTCAAAAACTAAAATAGCCAACTTCCCAAACAAGGCCTAAAAAAGATATTGGAATTTCCTAGTACGTGTCTGCCAGTAGGCTCTCAAGCACTACCAAATACCACTTTAACGGCTACTAACCAGAAGGAAATTGGTACCTATTCCGCTCGTGTTTTAGGACTTTTACCATGACTCTCAAACCAACTTAATTCTCAAACCCAAAATTATATCCCCTATTTTGATTTACCACGTTATCAACATTTCCAATATTTTCAAAATAGTAGCGCAATCTCAATGTAAGGCCATGGAAGTGCAATGGATGCATGAAACAGTAATCTGTAACAAAATATTCCAATAAGAAAATATATTTAGAGCATAACTCAACATTCTCAATAATTCCAAAACAGTATGAGATTCCAATAAACTCATCAGTTACTCTCAACATATATCCCATATTTCATAATTTCTATTATTTCCAATAAATCCAATAAATTCAAGATAACTAATATCTCCAAGGAAATTTGCAATCTCCATAATAAAATCACTAATTTTCACATTATTCCAACAATTTAATCCTATTCAAAATAACATTTTTCATTTCTCCAATTTTCTAGGGTTTGAAAAAAATTTAGAGTTTTCTCAATTTAAATATAACCAAAGTTTTAAATAACGGTGGCAGTTACTGAAATGGTAATGGTAATGCAGACGCGGTTGCGGGTGTAACTACCGTTGTAACGGTGGCGGCAACGGAGATGTGAATTTTTTAATTCTTCACACAACTTTAAGACAGCATACCGATATGCATGTTTTTATTTCAGAATCACATTTAGTGAGACTCAAAATGATTTTTAGTATTTTGTTTAGTTTTAAAAAATGATCCATATATATATACTAATTTTTATATTAGTTTCAAGTTGCTCTGAAAAATTTTCCTATTGTTGAATTTATTTAATTTTTGTTACTTTACTAATTATAATTATGGATAATTTTTCCGATTTGTTAAAAAAAATGAATATTAAAAACAATAGTCTCACAAATAGAAATTCAAAATACAAAATTTCAAACATATTAATGTAAAAGTACGTAACATGAAATCTAAAGTTTGTTCAACAATGAATTTAATATAAGAGAAATATATTAAGTTCATATTCAAATATAATTAAGTAAAAAAGTAATTAAACCCTGTAGAACTTGAAGATTGGACATTAAAAATATATATAGATAAGATTTTTACTTAAGTTCTACGTAACTAGAAAATAAAAAGAGAATAGCAAAATACACAAAATTTATATAAAAATATATATATATATATATGTCGGCTGTAACAGTATTGTAGCGGCAATGTAACGGCCGCTATGGTCTTTACGTAACGGTGGCGGCCGTTGCAGTAATGAATTTCTGTCACACTACTATAGCGGTCATAGTACGGGTAGCGATAACCACTACAATCGTTACATAACGATATTAGTAATGGTTGCAGTTGCTTTTTGAAATATTGAATATGACACTTTGAAATTTATATACCATTTATCATTTTGGGTATAGAATTTTAAACATTTGATAAAATATGAGCAAATCTTATTTTTTATACAATATATATATATAATAAAAAACCTCAATTTCTTCAAAATCATAACTAACAAAACATACCACACAATCAACGTAAAACAAATATACAAAGAGGAGAAGAAAAGTCTCAAAATCAAATGCATCAAAAACGAGATCGGCTCATGTCAAACGAAACCCTCGACACACTATATTCCATATCAAAATAGCAAGGAGAGTTTCTAACTCTAGATATGGTGGATCGAATGTTTTGTGTGATAATAAAAAAATTATTTAAAAAAGGGAGAGAGAGATGAAAGGAAGAGAAAGAGAGACGGGCGGAGAAGAAAAAAATGGAAGGAAAGAAAGAAATGATTGGATTTGTGAACTTCACATTATTGGGCAAAAAAATGCCCCTCATTGTTCTACACAGCAAGAGTTTCTTTCTTCAGCACCATTCAGCTTGTTTGGTTCCACTGAAATTAATTTTTCCTATTTTTAAAAAAATTAAAATTTTTTGTTTTTATTATTTTTATTTTCACTGAATTTTTTAATATTTTAAGAATTTTTTAAATTTTTAAATACATCTAACATAAATACACTTAAAAAGTAAAAATATTTGTGAAAAAAATCTAAATTAAAAATTAAATTAAACTACCAAAAATATTTTTAAACAAATACGAAAATTCAGTACATTATTTATTTTGTTATTTGTTGATTTTTTTCAAATATTTTATTTTTAGATACATCTAAATAAGGTACATCTAAAAATGTGGAAAAAAAATATTTTGTTAAAATTTTAAAAATATTCACTAAAAATTAAAAAATACGAAAAATAAAAATCTCTATTTTCAAAAATAAAATTTAGAAATTAAAATCAAACACTGTGATTAGCTTTGTCTAGTTTGATCGGGGGAGGATAAGCAAGTTGTTTGCTTGATCTCTCTAGTAGTTAATTTTTAGCTTTTGTTTTCATTTTTTTCTTTTTTCTTATTTTGAACTAAGCTTTTGTTTCCTTGGCTTGGGCCCTATCTTACCACAAAAAAAAAATAAATAAGTAAATTAACTAACACCCCTAAGATTTATGTTTAATACAAATTTTTCCTCACATTTGAAAAATTATATTCTTCATTCTGAGATTTGTAATCTCATAACAAATTACCCCTTAAATTGCTGCTACATGCTCTAAAATTTTCTAAATAACCATCTTGTCATTTTTCTTACCATTTTTTCTTCTTATCATTGTGACTACATTCTACAACTTTTCATCATTAAATTCTACTTAAATATATTATTATTCAGTGATAATATACAAACAAAATTTTATATGAATTTTTAAACACAATGATAGCTCACCTTTCACTTTAAAACAAAACACTCATAAACATGATTTATATTAAACATCATTATCATAACAAAAGTATAAAATTTATATAACTCAAAAAAAAAATCATTAAATACAACAAATAAGATAATGTATTGAATTGTTTGTTTTTTTATTTATTTTTTTGTATTTGGTGAATTTAAAAAAATCAAAAAATAATATAATTCTTAAGTATATCTAAATTAGCTATATCTAAAAAAAAAATTTTTTTTTGCTTTAAATGTTAAAAATTAGTATTAAAAATAAACAAACTTAATTTTTATGTGAGTTAAATCAAAGAAGATAATTGTTTTCTTTGAAATGACATGAATAAAATATTTGTATTATTTTATTATTTTATATGTATAAAGGTTAAAGGACAATTATGTCATTTTAATTTGACAACAAAATGAGTGTAATTTTCCAAATATAAAGGGATATATATAAAACAGAAATCTCAAAAGTGTCAGTGTAATTTAGCCAAATAAAGGGGGAGCACCCCACGTGGTCTCTGCTCTCCATCAAAACTTTATATTATTTATTAATTATTATTATTATTTATAATATCTATCTCAATATCTATATCTATATCTATATGTACCTATATATATATATATATATAGGCATGTTTGGGAAGTTTGGTTTTGGTTTTTTTTTTTTTCACTAAAAGACAAAGGGTGCAAAATCAAAAAAAAAAAAATCAATTTAAACAAAATATCACAC
The DNA here is from genome assembly GCA_030407325.1 of Camellia japonica. Taxonomy (NCBI): domain Eukaryota; kingdom Viridiplantae; phylum Streptophyta; class Magnoliopsida; order Ericales; family Theaceae; genus Camellia; species Camellia japonica. The sequence continues at coordinate 152,792,916 of JAPPVO010000036.1, read as the reverse complement.
CCAATAATCATTTCATTTTATCTCACAAACACATCCAACCATAAAAAACCCAACTACCCAAACATAAAAAAAATTCTTAATAATAGCCTATAACTAAAAAACCTACAAAAAAACTCACTTCCCAAACACATAATAACAAATACAATTTTAGTAAAACTATAATATTAGAATAAATAATAAAATGGTATAATTGTTTCCTCATTGCAAAATATATTTTGTTTAATGATACACATAAATATCCATAACTCTCTCATAGTAGTGAAATAAATAATAATAATAATAATAATAATTAATAAATCCAGAGAGCCTCCTAATTTTATTCGAAAATTATCATATCCACTTGACACAACCTTGGGCGCTATTTTATTTAAAAAGAAAACAAATAAACAAAACAAAGTGCTATTTATTTCGTTTAGTATAAATAAACTTAGATCTCTTCGTTCTGCGCATGGGATACATTATTAGATAAACTTATTTGGTTGCGTTATTTTTAACTTATTTAATTAATTTTTTTCAAAAATTAAAAATTAGTTTGATAAAAAAAAATTACCAAAATTAAAATTTTAAAATTTCCAAAACTATTTTTCACCCAAAAAGAGAACCATATCAAAATAATGAGTTTTTTTTTTTTTTTTCACCAAACTAAGTTTTATATACATAAATATTTTGAAAATAGGACTTTGTGTAAAAAAATAAAATAAAATTCTATTTACACCTCAATTACTCTCCATTCACACCATTATTATAATATTTTAATTACAATTTATCCTTTAATCAAATATCCAAATTGCCCCTCATCTCTATTTCATCCTTTGTCAACAACCCTAACCTAACCTATTGACAGCCACCACCACGACCAACCATCACCGATTGGCCAACCACCACCATCAGAAAGTCATCTATACGGTTGTTGTCGTCGCTCTCCTTCTTCTTCTTTTCATTCCGTCGTTGCAAACCATCACCACCCTCCTTTGCAACTTTTCTCCGTTGCTCTGTCATCGCTGTATTTTGCCGCTTCGCCTTCCCAGTCCATCGCTACCGCCACCATCCCGTAATCACCACCATTACAATGACCTATCACCATCGTGCCTCTCATCACATAGAGACCACCACCATCACAACTGCCTACATATGATGACCAACCATGCGTAGTCCGTAAAGAGAGATTTGTGGGATTGCGACGACTGTGCATCACTTCAATGAGGGTTGCAATGGTGGTAGGGCAGTAGAGTGGTGGTAGGGGCGAAGATGAGGGTTTGCAACGAGGAGGAGAAGGGTGGAGGTAGGTGGTTGACAGCTAGCGATGGACAAGGTTTTGGGTTAGGGTTAGGGTTAGGGTTAGGGTTTAGGTCGGAGACGATGAGAATAATTTGGTATTATTAAAAATTAGTGGTGTGTCTTGAGACAAATTAAAAGCTTTCATTGTGTGTGGTGTGAACTGAGCAGGTATGTGATGTGTACTAAAAGGATTTGTGGTGTGTAAATAGAATCCACCCTAAAACAAAAAGAAGAAAGACTTAATGGAATATCAACCTTATCAATAGGACTTTTAGATAATTAACCCTCAAAATAACACTATAAAACTAATCATTTCAAAAGTTCTTCCCAAGAATTCTAAGTAAAACAAAAACCTTATAAGTTATAAAATCTCTTTGGATCGCTACTCACGCGAGTAAAGATCTTCTGTAGGTTTTCCTGTAATGTTTGTGTAGTGCACCAAAATGACGTCGTTTTGGTGCGTATACCAAAAAAATGAAATGAAAACTAAATGTAAAGAGAAAAAAAAAAACAAGAGAAGAAGACCCACAGTGCAAACAGAGCACTATTTCACATTCCTTTCTAACAATGACTACCATGACCACCTCTGGCAATCACCCCTCATTTCCCATTCTCTCCCCTCCCTCTCCTTTCCCAAAATCTGCTATTAACATCTCTAGCGACCCCACGCCTGCGAGATCCACCTCATCTTCCCACTGTAGACCCACCCTACCAATCCTTCTCCATCTTAACTCCGACGAGCCTCTCTAACCCATATCTACCCCCACCGCCCCTACTTGGCCACCATTGCCACCGCAAGCTCTCTCTATCTCTATCTTTATTTTGATCTCGCCAGTGCGCGGTGTTAGCGAGGGTAGTAGTTGTTAGATAGTGGAGGGGTAATATCGGTCAAGCACCTCTCTCTCTTTCTCTCTCTCCCTTGCCTATAGGTCTTCTCTCTCATGCTTCTATGCTTTGCTCTTGCGTTTTGTTGCAAAATTATTTTTTTGGGGGTGTGCAACAAAAATGACGTAAGTTTAGTTTTGCATGTGGCATTTATCTGTGCAAAATTCTAATGGTGAATGACAACGAGACCACGTTGCAACAAAATTGAAAATATAGGGTTTAAATTGAAATTGCATTGACTAAACTGACATTTCATTTAAACTATATGGACTAATGGTTGATCCTTAACTCAAAACTCTTTATTTTAATTCTAGGGATAATTACCAAACAAAAAAAAAAAAATCCAATGTTTGACCCTTGCAACAATATAAACTCTGAGTTTTTCAATTTTATCAATTTAAACCATAATCTTAAAATTTGTTTTTAATCTAAATCTTGTTCTACTTTTGTTAACTAAAAAATGATCAGAACAAAATAGTATTTTAGTTATGAAACTCAATGTAGGTACATAAAATGTCAAAATACCCATTTTCATTGAATTTAATGACTAATATATCTATTTTTCTATCGATTGTACTTAACAAAAATAGACAAATGATTCAGATTGAAAACAAATTAAAAAATCAAGTTTTAAATTGACAAAATTAAAATTCATGGTTTATTTTGTTAGAGGGTCTGTGTGTGTGTGTGTGTGTGTGTGTGTAATTTCCCCTAATTCTTCCATCAATCAATGTTAGTATTTTTAATGATCCACAATGAACATACAATGTTAGTATTTTTAAATGATTTTCCACGCAGGGATGAACACTAATGCCAATAGATATAATATTAACAATGTATATGAGATTAACAAGATTATGATCGTGAATGCAATGATGTGTGCTATGCATAAAATATAAGCTTTATTTTTTATTCTTTTTTTTCATTAGGATGCTCAATGCACAACTTTCAAAATAATATTCATTTCAACATTTTCATTTCAAAACATCGGGCCAGTAAGGCCTTGTTTGGCAAAGGCTAAAATTGGGCTTTCTAGGCTAAAATTCACAAAAAGACAAAAGGCTAAAATAGCCAATAAGAAAAAATGTCACATCAAACCAATAATCACTTCACTTTTTCTCTCGCAAACATCACATCTAACTACAAAAAAATCCAACCATCTTCCCAAAAACAAAAAATTTAGCCTACTAAAATAGCATACTAAAATAACCAACTTCCCAAACAAGGCCTCATAAGACATTGGAATTTCCTAGTACGTGTCTGCAAGTAGGCTCCCAAACACTACCAAATACCACTTTAACGGCTACTAACCAGAAGGAAATTGATACCTATTCCGCTCGTGTTTTAGGACTTTTACCATGACTCTTAAACCAACTTAATTCTCAAATCCACAATTACATCCCCTATTTAGATTTACCACGTTATCAACATTTCCAATCTTTTCAAAATAATAGCACAATCTCAATGTGAGGCCATGGAAGTGCAATGGATGCATGAAATAGTAATCTGTAACAAAATATTCCAATAAGAAAATATATATAGAGTTGTTGGCTACATATTTTGTATAAGCCAATCACAATTCAACACGTGGCAGAGTAAGGGCAATACGGGAAGAGTGTTTAAGTCTTCGATCATGATCGTACACGTGGCAGTTAATATTGGTTCTTGCGTGGTCTGAGTAGCATTGGATCAGCAAAGAGATGCAAGGTGATGTGGCATCAACAGTTACTCACATTCAAATTCAAATATAGGAGGGAAGCCTAACTGCAAGTAATGGCATAGTGGAACTACTTATAAGGGAACATGATCAGCGATCATGGAGGAGCAGTTCGACGGTTTGAAGTGCAGCTCGATGGTCACCCTTGAGAAGTATAAATAGCAGGGAAGGCCCTAAAAAAAGCCCCAGACTCATATCCAAAAAACCAGTCTTACTTTACTTATTTTTTTTCCAGTTTTACATTTCCAGTTTTTACATTTCCTGTTCTTTACATTCCTGTACTTTAAATTCCTGCACTGCACTTCATTCATAGGAGTAGTTTCAAGTAGATTGTTGCTGTAAACCTCTATGAGGCTGAGTTTGGATCATTGTAAGTTTTTCATTCTAATGAAATACTTCAATTGCTCTTCATTTAACTGTTGTTTTGCTTAATTCTCCTAAGTCAAGCCACCAGTAAAAGTCCTCTTCATTGAGACTGAAAGAACTAAAACACAATCGTCTGATAATTGGTTGGCAATTAAAATTTCTGAAAGGACTGATTGATCCTTGCTGGCATGCTCGCAATTACAAAAATAACCTTCGAAAGCCAAAAAGCCAACATATATTTTTGGCACGCCCAGTGGGACTAATTGAAATGGCTAGACGAAAAAGACAAGGAGAAAATGAACGCTTGGAAGAAGGCGTAGAAGGAGAGGTAAAAATACCTAATCAGGAGGATAATGTGATAACACATCCTGTGGAAACTCCCATTTTATCAGAACCTATGGTCGAACAGACCAGTACTTCGAGACAAGAACCACATGTTCATAATATTAGACGAAACTAAGGAATTGGACCAGCCACTGTTCCATATACTCAGCCAATAAATCCATGGGATGGCCTAGTAGATGCCATGGGACAGCAATTAATGAACACAATGGAAAGGTGGGCAACATCCTTTCTAGATCGAATGACTAACCACCAACTAACAAATGCAAGACACATAGAGGAAGTTCCAAATGTCCCTCAGCAAAGATTGGCTAGAGATAAACAGCCTATGCAAGTTAATGGACATTCTAATGGTCAAAATAATAATCAGAACTATGAAAGACCATCACCTCAGTCTTGGTACGAACCCATTTCGAGGCCTATAGCAGGTCAAAATGCCTTAGTACTTAACAGTGAAGCCATGCAAATTGGTGGATCTGGCCTAGTACAAGAAAATGGCGTAAGAATGATTCCAAATCCCATGTTCGAAGCCATACCTGGTACAAGGGGGTTCACTAATCCCTTATTCGAATTTATACCCGGGGGTTGGAAGGTTTTCCCGCAAATGGAAGAGATATAACACCTATTCCAGCACCTTTCGCAGGTCCTTTCGCAGGACAGGCTCAAAGAGGTTACCCACGCCCCTAACAGCAACCTGCACCACAGGGACAACTAGTCCCAAATGTACCACCTTATGGACCAAGAGGACCACAAGTACAAGTTTGCCCACCAAACCCTGTGTTTGTTCCTCCAGTAGTGGTTCAGCAGGCACAAAATATGGTCCCTAGGGACCAAATTGCTGATATAGTTAGGGAGATGTGTGGACCAATTGCTCGGGGGGTCCAAACTCCTGTGTACAGAAAACCATACCCAGAATGGGTAGATAGGGTACATGAATACCCAAGAGGGTTCAGGATACCAGATTTTACCCTTTTCTATGAGAATGGAAACCAATCAACAGTAGAGCATATTGCTAGGTTTGCTGCTCAATGTGGTGAATTTACTAATAATGACTATATGAAGTTGAGATTATTCCCAAATTCTCTAACTGGGGGAGCATTTGTATGGTACATAAACCTTACACCTGGCTCCATCCAAACTTGGCAACAAATGGAAGAGGAATTTCATGCCCAATTCTTCTAATCAGAGCCAGAGGTTTCCATGGCAGACTTGGCAAGATTAAGTCAAAGGCCTGAAGAAAAGGCTACTCAGTTTATTGCCAGATTTAAAAGGGCTCGAAATAAATGTAGAGTCATCCTGCCAGAGCCAGAATTCGTAAAATTGGCTCAAAATGGCTTAGAGTTCAGGCTTCGAAAGAAGTTTGACTCAACTGAATTCAGAGATTTGGTGGAACTAACCTATAAGGTGTCTAGGTATGAAGCATTATTAGAGGAGGAACAAGATCGAAATAATGCATCGTACAAGACATATTATAGAGATCCTAATTATGAGATCGATGCAGCAGAGATTGTGGGCAAAAAACCTATGATCTGTGAGGCATTAATTCATAAGGATACAACAATTGACCAGCAGTTTAAAAAGAAAGACCTTCACAGAAAGTACTCTTTCGATTTAACAAAGACAGATGACATTTTGGATCATTTTCTTGCGGCCAACTTCCTTAAGTTACCAAAAAGAGTAAAACTTCCATCTCCAGATGAACTTAAGGGAAAAGTATATTGCAAATGGCATAACTCTTGGTCTCACTCGACTAAAAACTGCATTGTTTTTCGAGACAGGATCCAAGAACATATTCGGAAAGGAAGTTTGAAATTCCCAGCCAAAGTAGAAAAGGCCATGGGGATCGACAGCAATCCATTTCCAAAAGTTGGAGAGGTGGCAGCCAATGTCATTATGTCAGATTTCCAGAACTTGTCCTTGACAGAATTGGACGAAGTCAATGTGCAAATGCATGTTGCCAACCAGACAACCATCAAGAAGGACACTAGAAATCTACCAGCTACTGGACAAGATTTCTCACACCAGAGGGAAGACTCTGATGAAGAAGCACTGGATGATGATTCCTTAGAGGCAGCTGTAATGCAAAGGATGTGTTCCAGGTGCAGACTAAGTTACAAATGGTTGAAAGGGCTTCCAATTGATGGGAAGCAATATTATAGGGATGTGCAGAGACGTCCTAAACCAATCAATGCTTATAACAAAAGGCCGTATCCGGCTAGTGTTAGGCAGCAACCATCAATGGTTGAACCAACAGTCGATAGAATGCATGCTAAAGGCAAGAAGCCCTTATATGAGTCCAGGCCACCTAACTATTACAGAATGGAGAGCAGTCATTCTAAAAGAAGACTGGAGAAGAGTTCAGGTTATGGGATCAAAGCCAGAAATTGGCCCCCTAGACCAGCCTCACGTAGGACAGAAAATGGCCACCTTCATCGAAGGCCTGAATCAGGCTCGAAACTTGAGGTCAGGGCCAAGCAATTGCCTTCACAGCCAGCTTCGAAGATGGCTTCGAAGGTAGAAAGAAGTAGTTCAACATCTGAGTCAGTAAGTTCGTGGGTACCTAGAGTTCTAGATTGGTTTGTGATGCAGAACAAACCTAGGGAAGTGCCTACCCAGAGAGATGTTGGAAACCAAGGAAGGATGGTTAAACCTCCTTTGGTGGCTCTGAACAATTGGGTATTGTTTAAACGCCCAAAGACAAAGGAACCAGATATGGTCCCAGTCATTTCGAGATCACAAAGGAGAAAGATTCAGCGTAGGTACACTCAGTACCAGAAAGATATGAAAGAAAATGGAGAGAGCTCTTCATTGGTCCAAATAGAAGGAAAGAAGACTCCAAAGTCAGACCATACTCCAAAACCAATTCTACAAGGCAAGATGGGTTGCAGCAGAGAACAGTTGGCCAAGGTTCATTCTGAACTAAAAGCCAGAGAGAAGTCTAGCTTAGCAGGATTGGAGAAAGCTCTAATGCGGAGTGGTAGTGAGACAGAGGGAGAGATTGGCATAAGCCAAAAGAAAGAAATGGTGGAGGAAGAAATGTTCGAAGCCTTCATAGCTGAACAAACATTTTTGGTTGAAAAGCCAGTCGAGAAAAACCATTCGAAGGAGCCTGTTAGCAATAAAGTGCCAGAATGCAGCATGGAAGATGCTTCTGAGGTAACTGATCAAGGTAGCCAAAAGGGGAAACAGGCACAGCCAGCCAGCCATCCAGTTTGGCTCATTTCCTCCAGTATCAGTCCAATAAATTTCTGTAAGGACTGATTGATCCTTGCTGGCATGCTCGCAATTACAAAAATAACCTTCGAAAGCCAAAAAGCCAACAAGAGTATAACTCAACATTCTCAATAATTCCAAAATAGTATGAGATTCCAATAAACTCATCAGTTACTCTCAACATATATCCCATATTTCATAATTTCTATTATTTCCAATAAATCCAATAAATTCAAGATAACTAATATCTCCAAGGAAATTCACAATCTCCATAATAAATCACCAATTTTCACATTATTCCAACAATTTAATCCTATCAAAAATCACATTTTTCATTTCTCAAATTTTCTAGGGTTTGAAAAAAATTTAGAGTTTTCTCAATTTAAATATAACCAAAGTTTTAAATAACGGTGGCGGTTATTGAAATGGTAGCGGTAATGTAGACGCGATTGCGGGGTGTAATTGTCATTGTGTAACGGTGGCGTCAACTGGAGCCGTGAATTTTTTAATTCTTCGCACAACTTTAAGAAAGCATACCGATATGTATGTTTTTATTTCAGAATCACATGTACTGAGGCTCAAAATGATTTTTAGTATTTTTGTTTAGTTTTAAAAATTGATCCAATATATATACTAATTTTTATATTAGTTTTAAGTTGCTCTGAAAAATTTTCCTATTGTTGAATTTATTTAATTTTGTTACTTTACTAATTATAATTATGGATAACTTTTCCATTTGTTTAAAAAATGAATATTAAAAACTATAGCCTCACAAATAGAAATTCAAAATACAAAATGTCAAACATAATAATGTAAAAGTACGTAACATGAAATCTAAATTTTGTTCAATAAATTTAACACGAGAAATATATTAAGTTCATATTCAAATATAATTAAGTAAAAAAGTAATTAAACCCTGTAGAACTTGAAGATTGGACATTCAAAATATATATAGATAAGATTTTCACTTATGTTCTACGTAACTAGAAAATAAAAGAGAAAATAGCAATATACGCTAAATTTATATAAAAATTAATATATATATATATATATATGTGTTTAACGGCTGTAACAGAACTGTAGCGGCAATGTAACGGCTGCTACGGCCTTTACGTAACGGTGACGAGATATGGTGGATCAAATGTTTTGTGTGATAATAAAAAAATTATTTAAAAAAGGGAGAGACAGAAGAAAGAAAGAAAGAAGACGGACGGAGAAGAAAAAAATGGAAGGAAAGAAAGAAATGATTGGATTTGTGAATTTCACATTATTGGGCAAAAAAATGCCCCTCATTGATCTACACAACAAGAGTTTCTTTTTTAGCACCATTTAGCTTGTTTGGTTTCACTGAAATAAAATTTTTTTATTTTTTAAAAAATTAAAATTTTTTGTTTTTTATTAATTTTATTTTCACTGAATTTTTTTAATATTTTAAGAAATTTTTAATTTTTAGATACACCTAACATAAATACACTTAAAAAGTAAAATATTTGTGAAAAAAAATCTTTAAAAAATCACTAAATACCAAAAATATTTTTTAAAAAATGCAAAAATAAAATACATTTTTATATTCTTGTGTATTTATTGATTTTTTTAAAATATTTTATTTTTTAGATACATCTAAGTAAGGTACATCTAAAAATGTTAAAAAAAAAAAAATGTTTAGAGCATAACTCAACATTCTCTTTTATAATAGCACAATCTCATTGTAAGGCCATGGAAGTGCAATGGATGCACGAAACAGTAATCTGTAACAAAATATTTCAATAAGAAAATATATTTAGAGCATAACTCAACATTCTCAATAATTCCAAAATAGTATATAGCGATCCTGGTTTTGACCCGTCTCTTGTGGTGTTCTGGACACAGGTTTGTATGGTTTGGATGATGGTTCATGTCTTGCTTCCCTTGTCTTCCCCTTAATGTTGGTTATTGGGTTGTAGTTGTGTGTTTGGAACAGGTTGGCTGCTTGTTTTTCCAAGCCTTTGTTGCCCAGAATTTGGCTTTTGCGCTCGAGCGGGCATTCTTGTGCTCGAGCGGGCTTTTGAAATTTCACTCTACGCTCGAGCGGACATTCGGGCGCTCGAGCGGGGACTGTGTCTGCAAAAATACTGGGAGTGTGTATTTTACGCTCGAGCGCAGGGTTCCACGATCGAGCGGGAGTCTGTGTCTTACGTTGGAGCGGAGCTTTCCATGCTCGAGCGGACCGCGCTTTATTACATCGTGAAAGTGACATTTCAAATCATTTTCTGCTTTCTCTCTCTCTAAAAGTCTCCAAATTTCCAGATCTTGAGCTTCTCTCTCTAGAAACTCACCTTCTCTCTAAGATTTCATCTAAACCCATTGAGTTCTTGACCCTAGTGTCTTTGAGAATAAGGTAGAGAGCTTCAAGAGCTTCGTATTGATCTAAGTAAAAGTGGGTTTCGCCATTTTTGGAGTTCAACCTTGCTTTGCTCGCCTTCTCTTCTTGAGGTAGAGAATTTCTATACTCTAATATGATTTTTAGCTTAGTTATTTGTTATTGTGTATAGATGATGCGATATGGTTGTGGTTTGGACAAATCTAGGATTTGGGTGTGAATGAAAAGAGGGGTTTTGATGAATATGAGGTAAATGAGTATAAGGCTTGAATATAAGATCATGTTGTGTCAAAATATTTGATTTTGGTGTTTGGGTTGATATTTGGAAAGAGGGAGGTTTTGCCCTAATTTTGATTAATTATTGTTTTGTATAAATAAATGGGATTAACATTGAAAATGTGAAATTGGAAGGTTGTGGTTATAAATGATAATATTGAATATGTAATATCTCACCTATGGAAGTTTTGAACAAACTATTTATTTTGAGATTAAACATCTCTTAGAAATATTTGTACTGGGCTATCGGTGGAGGATAGCTATGATTGTTGTAGAAATTGTATGCGGATTAGGCAATTTAATGCTAATTCAGTGTTAGTGTTATTGAATATGACCATGTTATAAATACATTGTATATGTATGTTTTTGGAAGGAAAAAGGGGAGGAGAAAGGGGATGTACTCCATATATGACTATGCTTATAAATACATTGTATATGTGTTTATAGGGAGGAGAAAGGGGATGTACTCCATATATGATTATGTTTATAAATACATTGCATATGTATATTCGTTTGGGAGGAGAAAGGAGATGGATTCCATTTAAAGCAAGTTGGCCAGAATGTCCTGGGTGAAAGACCCGAAATTTCATATATAAATGAATGCCGATTCCTTTGGACGAAATATCCGTAAAATGGCAAGTTTGAAGTGTTTGTGTATTCCGCATAGTTGGGAAACCATTAAGTTGTAATCTCATTTTGGTTGTTGAAAGATGATGAATTTAACTCATGAATTGAGTAGCATATATGAACTTGAAATGGAAATGAGGTTTGGTCTTAGTGGCATATGACTATGCAGGCCTTGTGAACGTTATAGTATCGGTATTGTTTATGCACGTGATGTTTATACCTTTGCTAAACTTCATATATTGTGTTAGATTATCTCTACTGGGCTGTTGGCTCACTCTATATGGGAATATTATTTTCAGGTGCAAGTGAGGTGTTACCTCTAAGGCAATAGCATGGATGGACTCTCGGGAAGCAAGAGCTTCTTATTTATACTTTATGTGTTTATGTTTGTTATTTGTAAAACCAAGGGCTTAAGATGTAATGAGAGAGACTCAATTTGTGTAACCAAGCAATGACTTGGAAAGATGTAAGCCTACATGGCATTTAACTGTTTGTTAAACAGTAAACTCTGATATATGAAAGTATGTTGTTTCTCATATTTATTCCGCATATGAGTTATCTTTATTGTATTATTTTGGGGGTTTACAATGAGATTCCAATAAACTCATCAGTTACTCTCAACATATATCCCATATTTCATAATTTCTATTATTTCCAATAAATCCAATAAATTCAAGATAACTAATATCTCCAAGGAAATTCACAATCTCCATAATAAATCACCAATTTTCACATTATTCCAACAATTTAATCCTATTCAAAATCACATTTTTCATTTCTCAAATTTTCTAGGGTTTGAAAAAAATTTAAAGTTTTCTCAATTTAAATATAACCAAAGTTTTAAATAACGGTGGCAGTTACTGAAATGGTAAATATAACCAAAGTTTTCTCAATTAGAAATTTTCAGTTATGTACCTCTCTCTCTCTGTTTCTTTTCTTCTTCTCCCCCCCCCCCCCTCCCTCCTTTTTCTGCTGCAATATATGTAAAACTAGAAGAAAACAAACAACTATTGAAAATAGGATGGTAATTGTTAAACACAAATTTAAAATAGAGTCGCAGAGGAAGAGATTACAAAGATTTCTAGAACAAAAGAAGATATACAGAGATTTCTTTATCTTGGTAAGTAATAGTTGAACAAAGAGAAATACAATTTTGTAGAGGATATGAAGATATCAAAGAAACACTTTGCAAGAGGCGATCTGAAGTTTTTTTTTTTTTTTTTTACAAGCAAGGTTGACTACAGAGAATTACAATATAATTGGACAAAGAGAACTTGTGTTGTAAAACAGAAATTGCAAAGAAGAAAGTGAGCTTAGTAGAATGAAAACAGAATGCAGAGAATACTGATTTGGTAATTGTTCAACACAGAGTAAATAAAATAGAGTTACAGAGGAGAAGATTACAAAGTTTCCTAAAATCAAAAGAGAATACAGGAATTTTTTTGTTTTTCTGGTAAGCAACAGTGGAACACAGAGATTTATAATAAAACTGAAGACAGAAAGGAAGTAAAGATTTAAACAGAGAGAAATAATAGATTTGAAGTGGAAGTGGAAGTGGAAGTGAAGAAAGAAAAACCTTGGAAACTATCCAGAGTGTCTTAGAGATGAAACATGCACAGCCTTAACAACTCAGTCGACAGTGAAGAGAAAAGCTTTTCACCAAAGACAAACAAGACCATTAGCATCCATCAAAGAGAAACAATCAGATTCAGAGAGGTTTTGAAGGAGAGTTTGAGGAGGAGAGAACATTTTGAGATCAGTACTATGCTCTTACATCTAAATTTTTATTTTTATTTTTTTTTTTTGGAGAGGGAACTTTATTCGTTGCTTCCTTGCTTTTGTCTTGGTCTTTTGACTCGGTCCTTTCAAAATTTGCTTTGTGATATTTTTTTTAAAAAAAAAAAAGTTGGTTATTTACCACACTGTAATCTAATTTAGCAAAGGGGAGGAAAGTAATGGTGGACCCAAGGGGGGCAGCACTGCCCCTGCAAACTATTTCAAAATTTTAGGTAATATTATGGATTTACCCTTTTAGGGCATGTTTGATTGATAGGATTAGAACATGAGATTAGAATTACTAATCTGTGGGCCCAATAATCCTGAGTTTGTTTTGAAATTTTGTTTCAGGATTATTAGTCCAATGGATAATTAATCAACAAATTTGTAGGATTATTAATAATGGGGTAGGGATGAGATTATATATCCTGATCTAAGAAATAAAATAAAAAGACTCTTTGCTGGAAATCTGATTATTATTGTTAGTGGCTGTTAGTGGGTTATGATAATGTCTATATACACTATGTTAGTGATCTAGATAGTGGCTATAATGGATGTATATATTATGTAAGGAGATAGGTAGTGGCTCTTAGTGGTGATAGTGGATCTCTTAGTGGTGATAGTGGATCTTAGTGGCACAAATAGTAGCTCTTGTTCTCTCCTATATAAGGAGTGTAGTTTTCTCTTCACAAGATAAGAAGTTTTGCATATAACAGCAATATATTCCTTCTTCCTCATATTTTCTGAGTTCTTCTTCCTCATATTTTCTAAGTTGGTATCAGAGCAACAAAACACAGCAGCCCTAAAACCGTCATAGCCATGTCGGAAGTCACGTCCGAAATTTCTGCTTTAATTAGCGATGCTGCGGCCAACAAGGCTGCAAATTACCAGCGCAGGTTTGATGATAAGCCACGGGTCTGGTGTGATTTTTGCAACAAGCCTCGCCATACACGCGAAACGTGTTGGAAGATCCATGGCAAACCTGTCAACTGGAAAAGCAGCAAACAAGGAGAAGAATCGTGGCTTTCCTACTGCTAATAAAGCCGATTCAGGTCCCTTCAACAAAGAGCAGATTGATCAACTCTTAAAGCTGATAAAATCCAACTCCTCATCCGGTACTCCTAGTGTTTTTTTGGCACAAACAGGTAAAAAAAAGGAAATCCTAAAGCCTTCCCTTGCTAAACTTCTCTCCGTGGATCATAGATTCCGGTGCCTCCGATCACATGACTAGTTTTTCCCATTTATTTAGTACCTATTTCCCTTGTTCTGGTCATGACAAAATCAGAATAGCCGATGGTAGTTTTTCACCTATTGCAGGAAAAGGATTTATTAAACTAACTGAGAAAATTAATCTCAATGCTGTTCTTCACGTCCCCAACTTAGCCTGTAACCTTTTGTCTGTCAGTAAACTATCTAAGGATTCTAATTGTCGTGTTACATTTTTTGAATCCCATTGTGAATTTCAAGACCAGAACTCGGGGATGATGATTGGGCGTGCTAGGATGCTTGAAGGTCTTTACTACTTTGATGAAGTACCTGTTAGTAATAAAAAGCTCAGAGCTTTAATAGTACTAGTTCAATCTCTGTTCGAGAAAAAATAATGCTATGGCACTATAGGCTAGGACATCCTAGTTTTCTTTATCTGAAACAATTATTTCCAGAATTATTTAAAGGGATTGATTGTTCTTCTTTTCATTGTGAAAGTTGCATTTTTGCAAAATTTCATCGCTCTACTTATTTGCCAAAACCTTACCAGGCTTCCAAACCTTTTTATTTGATTCATAGTGATGTTTGGGGCCCTTCTAAAATCACTACTCTTTCTGGTAAAAGATGGTTTGTTACATTTATTGATGACCATACCCGCTTATGTTGGATTTATTTGATGAATAAAAAATCTGACGTGAAAAATTTATTCACAAATTTTTACAATATGATTGAAAACCAATTTCAAACCAAAATTGGTATTTTACATTCTGATAATGGAACAGAATATTTCAATGAGCAGTTGGGTGAGTTTTTGGCAAAAAAGGGGATTTTTCATCAATCTACATGTCGGGATACCCCTCAACAAAATGGCATTGCAAAACGAAAAAATAAACATTTACTTGAAGTAGCACGTGCTATAATGTTTTACATGCATGTTCCTAAATATTTATGGGGTGAAGCAATTTTAACAGCCTCTTATTTGATAAACAGGATGCCTACAAAGGTGTTAACATACAAAACACCTTTTGATTGTCTCAAAACTTTTTTTCCTGACACGAGGTTGTTTTCTGATTTACCCGCCAAAGTTTATGTTCATGTTCCCAGTCAATTTCGTTCAAAACTTGACCCCCGTGCTATAAAATGTGTTTTTTTGGGTTATTCCTCAAACAAAAAGGGGTATAAGTGTTTCGATCCTCAAACCAAGAAATTTCATGGGAGTATGGATGTGTCATTCGTGGAAACAAAATCCTATTTCCCCAACACTTCTCTTCAGGGGGAGACAAGTGGAGTAGAAGACAATTTTTGGGATATTTCTATCCCGCTCCCCAATGTCATTTTTCCTACACAAAAACCACATCTGTCTGATAATGATCACTTAGGAGAACCAAGTTCTATGGTGCCTAGTCAAGAAGATTCTTGTTTAGGGGGAGAAGTACTACCAAATGATCTAAATTCTGAGCTTCAGGTTTATACTAGGAAGCGATTTCATCTGAGGAATAATGACCCGAATGTCCATCCTAATGGCCCGAATGTCCACCCAAGTTCTGGCATCGAAATTTTAAGTAATCCTATTCCTTCTATTTCCGACCTTGATGTTCCTATAGCAATTAGGAAAGGTGTCCGAAATTGCATTAAACATCCTATTGCAAATTATCTCTCCCATCAAAAACTGTCTAAAAACCATAGAGCTTTCACATCTAGGATTTCACACTTGTTTGTTCCAAGGAATATACAGGAAGCATTGGATGATCCGAATTGGAAATTAGCAGTCATGGAGGAGATGAATGCTTTAAGGAGAAGTGGTACTTGGGAGATAATTGATCTACCCAAAGACAAGAAAACAGTTGGGTGTAAATGGGTGTTTACGATAAAATGTAAAGCAGATGGAAGCGTTGAGAGATACAAGGCAAGACTGGTGGCTAAAGGCTTCACTCAAACTTATGGGATCGACTATCAGGAGACGTTTGCTCCTGTTGCTAAAATAAATTCCATCAGAGTACTGTTATCTCTTGCAGTAAATTCAGATTGGCCTCTACATCAACTTGACATTAAAAATGCATTTCTCAATGGTGATCTTGAAGAGGAGGTGTTCATGAGCCTACTGCCGGGATTTGAGCAGAGACTTGGTAGCGACAAAGTATGCAGATTGAACAAGTCATTATACGGACTCAAACAATCACCAAGAGCGTGGTTTGAACGCTTTGGGAAGGCAGTTATCAGTTGTGGCTTCTCGCAGAGTCAAGCAGATCACACAATATTTTAAACATTCAAAAGACAGTAAAATTGCAATTTTGATTGTTTATGTTGATGACATCATTTTAACTGGTAATGATGAAGCAGAGTTAGCAGCCCTCAAAGAGAAACTCGCAAAAGAATTTCACATTAAGGATCTGGGAGCCCTCAAGTATTTCCTCGGAATGGAATTTGCAAGATCCAAGGAAGGTATATTCGTTAATCAGAGAAAATATGTTCTTGATCTCCTTGGAGAAACAGGTATGCTTGGTTGTAAGATGGTGGAGACTCCGATCGAGCCTAACTTGAAGTCACAAGCTGCTAAGGCTGAAGAAGTCAAAGAGAGGGAACAATATCAGCAACTTGTAGGGAAATTGATTTACTTGTCTCATACGCGGCCTGATATTGCCTTTGCAGTCAGCATGGTAAGTCAGTTCATGCACTCACCAGGGGCAGAGCACTTTGAGGCCGTTTATAAGATCTTAAGATATTTGAAAGGAACTCCAGGGAGAGGCTTACTGTTCAAGAAACATGGACATCTTCAAGTTGAAGTATACACAGATGCAGACTGGGCAGGAAGTGTTACAACAGGAGATCAACATCCGGATACTGCTCCTTTGTAGGTGGGAACCTAGTTACATGGCGGAGTAAAAAACAGAATGTGGTAGCTAGAAGTAGTGCAGAAGCAGAGTTCAGAGCTGTTGCCCATGGAATCTGTGAAATAATGTGGATTAAAAGAATTCTTGAAGAATTAAAGCTTTCTCACCCGACACCTATGAAGGTCTATTGTGAAAACAAAGCAGCTATATCTATAGCTCATAATCCAGTTCTACATGATCGCACAAAACATATAGAAGTGGATAAACATTTCATCAAGGAGAAAATCAATACTGGCATAATCTGTATGACCTATCTTCCAACAGGTGAACAATTAGCTGATGTGCTAACGAAAGGACTACACAAGAAGCAATTTGATAAGCTGACTAGCAAGCTGGCTATGGAAGATATCTTCAAACCAGCTTGAGGGGGAGTGCTGGAAATCTGATTATTATTGTTAGTGGTTGTTATTATTATTGTTAGTGGCTGTTAGTGGGTTATGATAATGTCTATATACACTATGTTAGTGATCTAGATAGTGGCTATAATGGATGTATATATTATGTAAGGAGATAGATAGTGGCTCTTAGTGGTGATAGTGGATCTCTTAGTGGTGATAGTGGATCTTAGTGGCACAAATAGTAGCTCTTGTTCTCTCCTATATAAGGAGTGTAGTTTTCTCTTCACAAGATAAGAAGTTTTGAATATAACAGCAATATATTCCTTCTTCCTCATATTTTCTGAGTTCTTCTTCCTCATATTTTCTAAGTCTCTTTTACCTACTAATCCAATACAAATCAAACAATGAGCAAGAGGATAATTTATCCTACTAATCCAATTGGATAGTGAATACCATATTAATTTAATAGAATTATTAATACCTTCACTATTAGTCTTGTGAATCAAACATGGCCAAGTTTCAAATCATTGTGTCTATGAGACCAACAAATTATCAAATCAAATTAGTTACATCTTATTATGATGTTTGATTATATCTAGAAATAGTATTAGTTATGATTCATTGTAATTTTTGGTTACTACTAAAATAATCATTGAAAAATTCGCCACATAAAAATGTCACTAATTGTAAGTTTTAACAACAATTTATAAAAAAACATAACCAAAAAAAAGTATCTAATTGTTAATTTTTTGCGACATGCAAAAAATCGTCATAAAAAATTATTTTTAGTGACGATTTTACTAGAACTTATTTTCAATAGTACTTGATAGGAATTAAGGCCAACTATTAGGACCAATTGGTGTTTATCCTTTAAATAATTTGGTCAAAGTTTGCAAAATTACAGCCCAATTCATATTAGTTTAGCTATTTTTTTAGTCAAAAGAAATAGGGCAAATTATACCTACAGTCTCTATACTTGCCTCTATGTCAATTTGGTTTCTGTAATATTAATTTTGCCCTTTAATTTTTTAAATTGGGTCAATCTAGTCTAAGTGATAATAGCCTTCTAAAAAATTGAATAAAAATCAAAGGCAAGATGAACTATTAAAAAGGGAATGAATCATTTCAAATTGGATGCGAATCCTTCAATAACTTTGAAGGGAATTAAAAAAAACCATTTTATCTCTTAATTTTAGTCCAATTTCTAAATGAAATATTATCAATTAGACTAAATTGATACCATGTGCAAAATCGAAAGTTAAAATTGATGCAATTAAAATTACAAGAACTAAATTGATATAAAACAAACTAGAAGAATTAAATGTAATTTGTCTAAAGAAATACGACGCGTAAAAAGAGAAATTTGTTCCTAAATACTAATTAATTTCAAGTGTAGTTTGACGTTCTTATTTTTCAATCCAACAACATATTCAATCCAAAATATGTTGTGTTCTCATTATAGCCCAAAAGGTCAAATGAAAATAGCAAAATAATAACTAAATTTATAGACGCCCCACAGCAATGAAGCTTAAATAAATAAATAAGCTTAAGTCAAAGAAGCATACCTTATTGAAGAGAGGTTGAATAGTATCATAATTTCTATCCGAAGTATTACAAAAACTATTGAGCTTTGGCATCTGGCTGAGTTTCAGCTTGTTCAATTGCAGCAGCTCAATTCCATTCATAGCCTTGCAGATAGCAGTAAAACTTGGCAGGTCTTGGAGATGCAAGCCCTCTAGTTTAGGAAACACAATTTTATCTGTTGCTTCTGTTTTTGTTGATGCTATCTCATTTTCATCTCCTTCTTCTTCACTCGAAATAAGTACTTCCAACTTACGACATTCAGATACACGAAGTATCTTTAGTTGCATCAGATCTCTGGCTATGGATAATGGGAACATGCTTTCCAGTTTATCACATCTCTCCAGTTCTAGAAAAGTGAGGTTGCGAAGCCGTACAAGTTGAGTAGGACCCTTCCACAAATGTGTCAATGCGGGCATTTCTGATAGTTCCAGCTCTTTCAACGCACTGAAGGCCACCTGTAATGCTCCAATTTTCATAAAATCCAATGAAACAAATCAAAATCATATTTGTTATTTATTTTTAAATCAAATTAAATTGACATACGGAAGCCAATAATCTTATCAAGATTCAACAATAATCACAAACAAAATAATTCTCTTTTCCTGTTATACTTCATTTCTTTATTGTTTGAGATTTACAAAAGAGATTACGTACGATTACACATTCACAATTTCCAAAGCATGGATCTATAACATGTGATACAATACTACATAAATATTCAAAATTTAAATGCCCTAATGGATTACAAGTTACAATGGTTAGAATCCTATTACAAAAAGAATGGGTCTCTACCCAAACATATAAACCAATGCTTTACAAAAATAAGCAAACAAAATAAAGGAGCATTCGTGCTCCAAAAATCACATCATGAGTCTTCAACGAGATGGAGGCAAAGCTAACACCTGAAAATGATTTTCCACGAAGGGGTGAACACTAATGCTCAGTAGATATAATATTAACAATGTATATGAGATTAACAAGATTATGATCATGAATGCAATTATGTGTGCTATGCTTAAAATATAAGCTTTTTTTTTTTTATTCAATAGGATGCTCAATGCACAAATTTGAAAATAATATTCATTTCAACATTTTCATTTCGAAACATCGGCCCAGTAAGGCCTTGTTTGGCAAAGGCTAAAATTGGGCTTTTTGACAAAAGGCTAAAATAGTCAATAAGACAAAAAGACATATCAAACCCATAATCATTTCACCTTTTCTCTCACAAACATGACATCTAACCACAAAAAAATCCAACCATCAAACACACAAAATTTAGCCTACTAAAATAGTCAAAAACTAAAATAGCCAACTTCCCAAACAAGGCCTAAAAAAGATATTGGAATTTCCTAGTACGTGTCTGCCAGTAGGCTCTCAAGCACTACCAAATACCACTTTAACGGCTACTAACCAGAAGGAAATTGGTACCTATTCCGCTCGTGTTTTAGGACTTTTACCATGACTCTCAAACCAACTTAATTCTCAAACCCAAAATTATATCCCCTATTTTGATTTACCACGTTATCAACATTTCCAATATTTTCAAAATAGTAGCGCAATCTCAATGTAAGGCCATGGAAGTGCAATGGATGCATGAAACAGTAATCTGTAACAAAATATTCCAATAAGAAAATATATTTAGAGCATAACTCAACATTCTCAATAATTCCAAAACAGTATGAGATTCCAATAAACTCATCAGTTACTCTCAACATATATCCCATATTTCATAATTTCTATTATTTCCAATAAATCCAATAAATTCAAGATAACTAATATCTCCAAGGAAATTTGCAATCTCCATAATAAATCACTAATTTTCACATTATTCCAACAATTTAATCCTATTCAAAATAACATTTTTCATTTCTCCAATTTTCTAGGGTTTGAAAAAAATTTAGAGTTTTCTCAATTTAAATATAACCAAAGTTTTAAATAACGGTGGCAGTTACTGAAATGGTAATGGTAATGCAGACGCGGTTGCGGGGTGTAACTACCGTTGTGTAACGGTGGCGGCAACGGAGATGTGAATTTTTTAATTCTTCACACAACTTTAAGACAGCATACCGATATGCATGTTTTTATTTCAGAATCACATTTAGTGAGACTCAAAATGATTTTTAGTATTTTTGTTTAGTTTTAAAAAATGATCCAATATATATATACTAATTTTTATATTAGTTTCAAGTTGCTCTGAAAAATTTTCCTATTGTTGAATTTATTTAATTTTTGTTACTTTACTAATTATAATTATGGATAATTTTTCCGATTTGTTAAAAAAAATGAATATTAAAAACAATAGTCTCACAAATAGAAATTCAAAATACAAAATTTCAAACATATTAATGTAAAAGTACGTAACATGAAATCTAAAGTTTGTTCAACAATGAATTTAATATAAGAGAAATATATTAAGTTCATATTCAAATATAATTAAGTAAAAAAGTAATTAAACCCTGTAGAACTTGAAGATTGGACATTAAAAATATATATAGATAAGATTTTTACTTAAGTTCTACGTAACTAGAAAATAAAAAGAGAATAGCAAAATACACAAAATTTATATAAAAATAATATATATATATGTTTAACGGCTGTAACAGTATTGTAGCGGCAATGTAACGGCCGCTATGGTCTTTACGTAACGGTGGCGGCCGTTGCAGTAATGAATTTCTGTCACACTACTATAGCGGTCATAGTACGGGTAGCGATAACCACTACAATCGTTACATAACGATATTAGTAATGGTTGCAGTTGCTTTTTGAAATATTGAATATGACACTTTGAAATTTATATACCATTTATCATTTTGGGTATAGAATTTTAAACATTTGATAAAATATGAGCAAATCTTATTTTTTATACAATATATATATATATAAAAAACCTCAATTTCTTCAAAATCATAACTAACAAAACATACCACACAATCAAGGTAAAACAAATATACAAAGAGGAGAAGAAAAGTCTCAAAATCAAATGCATCAAAAACGAGATCGGCTCATGTCAAACGAAACCCTCGACACACTATATTCCATATCAAAATAGCAAGGTGAGTTTCTAACTCTAGATATGGTGGATCGAATGTTTTGTGTGATAATAAAAAAATTATTTAAAAAAGGGAGAGAGAGATGAAAGGAAGAGAAAGAGAGACGGGCGGAGAAGAAAAAAATGGAAGGAAAGAAAGAAATGATTGGATTTGTGAACTTCACATTATTGGGCAAAAAAATGCCCCTCATTGTTCTACACAGCAAGAGTTTCTTTCTTCAGCACCATTCAGCTTGTTTGGTTCCACTGAAATTAATTTTTTCCTATTTTTAAAAAAATTAAAATTTTTTGTTTTTTATTATTTTTATTTTCACTGAATTTTTTAATATTTTAAGAATTTTTTAAATTTTTAAATACATCTAACATAAATACACTTAAAAAGTAAAATATTTGTGAAAAAAATCTTTAAAAAAATCATTAAATACCAAAAATATTTTTAAACAAATACGAAAATTCAGTACATTTTTATATTCTTGTGTATTTGTTGATTTTTTTTCAAATATTTTATTTTTTAGATACATCTAAATAAGGTACATCTAAAAATGTGGAAAAAAAAATTTGTTTAAAATTTTAAAAATATTCACTAAAAATTAAAAAATACGAAAAATAAAAATCTCTATTTTCAAAAAATAAAATTTAGAAATTAAAATCAAACACTGTGATTAGCTTTGTCTAGTTTGATCGGGGGAGGATAAGCAAGTTTGTTTGCTTGATCTCTCTAGTAGTTAATTTTTTAGCTTTTGTTTTCATTTTTTTCTTTTTTCTTATTTTGAACTAAGCTTTTGTTTCCTTGGCTTGGGCCCTATCTTACCACAAAAATAAATAAATAAGTAAATTACACTAACACCCCTAAGATTTATGTTTAATACAAATTCTTTCCTCACATTTGAAAAATTATATTCTTCATTCTGAGATTTGTAATCTCATAACAAATTACCCCTTAAATTGCTGCTATCATGCTCTAAAATTTTCTAAATAACCATCTTGTCATTTTTCTTACCATTTTTTCTTCTTATCATTGTGACTACATTCTACAACTTTTCATCATTAAATTCTACTTAAATATATTATTATTCAGTGATAATATACAAACATAAATTTTATATAGAATTTTTAAACACAATGATAGCTCACCTTTCACTTTAAAACAAAACACTCATAAACATGATTTATATTTATAACATCATTATCATAACAAAAGTATAAAATTTATATAACTCAAAAAAAAAAATCATTAAATACAACAAAATAAGATAATGTATTGAATTTTGTTTTTTTATTTTATTTTTTTGTATTTGGTGAATTTAAAAAAAATCAAAAAATAATATAATTCTTAAGTATATCTAAATTAGCTATATCTAAAAAAAAATTTAATTTTTTGCTTTAAATGTTAAAAAAATTAGTAAAAATAAACAAACTTAATTTTTTATGTGAGTTAAATCAAAGAAGATAATTGTTATTTTCTTTGAAATGACATGAATAAAATATTTGTATTATTTTATTATTTTATATGTATAAAGGTTAAAGGACAATTATGTCATTTTAATTTGACAACAAAATGAGTGTAATTTTCCAAATATAAAGGGATCTATATTAAACAGAAATCTCAAAAGTGTCAGTGTAATTTAGCCAAATAAAGGGGGAGCACCCCACGTGGTCTCTGCTCTCCCATCAAAACTTTATTTATTTATTAATTATTATTATTATTTATAATATCTATCTCAATATCTATATCTATATCTATATGTACCTATATATATATATATATATAGGCATTGTTTGGGAAGTTTGGTTTTTGGTTTTTTTTTTTTTTCACTAAAAGACAAATTGGTTGCAAAATCAAAAAAAAAAAAATCAATTTAAACAAAATATCACACCCAATAATCATTTCACTTTTTATCTCACAAACATTACATCCAACCATAAAAAACCCAACTATCTTCCCAAACATAAAAAAAATTTCTCTAATAATAGCCTATAACTAAAAAAACCTACAAAAAAACTCACTTCCCAAACACATAATAACAAATACAATTTTAGTAAAACTATAATATTAGACATAAATAATAAAATGGTATAATTGTTTCCTCATTGCAAAATATATTTTGTTTAATGATACACATTATAAATATCCATAACTCTCTCATAGTAGTGAAATAAATAATAATAATAATAATAATAATAATAATAATAAATCCAGAGAGCCTCCTAATTTTATTCGAAAATTTATCATAATCCACTTGACACAACCTTGGGCGCTATTTTATTTAAAAAGAAAACAAATAAACAAACAAAGTGCTATTTTATTTCGTTTAGTATAAATAAACTTAGATCTCTTCGTCTGCGCATGGGATACATTATTAGATAAACTTTATTTGGTTGCGTTATTTTTAACTTATTTTTAATTAATTTTTTTCAAAAATTAAAAATTAGTTTGATAAAAAAAAATTACCAAAATTAAAATTTTAAAATTTCCAAAACTATTTTTCACCCAAAAAGAGAACCATATCAAAATAATGAGTTTTTTTTTTTTTTTTTCACCAAACTAATTTTTATATACATAAATATTTTGAAAATAGGACTTTATGTAAAAAAATAAAATAAAATTCTATTTACACCTCAATTACTCTCCATTCACACCATTATTTATAATATTTTAATTACAATTTTATCCTTTAATCAAATATCCAAATTGCCCTCATCTCTATTTCATCCCTTTGTCAACAAACCCTAACCTAACCTATTGACAGCCACCACCACCGACCAACCATCACCGATTGGCCAACCACCACCATCAGAAAGTCATCTATACGGTTGTTGTCGTCGCTCTCCTTCTTCTTCTTTCATTCCGTCGTTGCAACCATCACCACCCTCCTTTGCAACTTTTCTCCGTTGCTCTGTCATCGCTGTTATTTGCCGCTTCGCCTTCCCAGTCCATCGCTACCGCCACCATCCCGTAATCACCACCATTACAATGACCTATCACCATCGTGCCTCTCATCACATAGAGACCACCACCATCACAACTTGCCTACATATGATGACCAACCATGCGTAGTCCGTAAAGAGAGATTTGTGGGATTGCGACGACTGTGCATCACTTCAATGAGGGTTGCAATGGTGGTAGGGCAGTGGTGGTAGGGGCGAAGATGAGGGTTGCAACGAGGAGGGGAGAAGGGTGGAGGTAGGTGGTTGACAGCTAGCGATGGACAAGGTTTTGGGTTAGGGTTAGGGTTAGGGTTAGGGTTAGGGTCGGAGACGATGAGAATAATTTGGTATTATTTAAAAATTAGTGGTGTGTCTTGAGACAAAATTAAAAGCTTTCATTTGTGTGTGGTGTGAACTGAGCAGGTGATGTGTACTAAAAGGATTTGTGGTGTGTAAATAGAATCACCCTAAAACAAAAAGAAGAAAGACTTCATGGAATATCAACCTTTATCAATAGGACTTTTAGATAATTAACCCTACAAAATAACACTATAAAACTAATCATTTCAAAAGTTCTTCCCAAGAATTCTAAGTAAAACAAAAACCTTATAAGTTATAAAAATCTCTTTGGAATCGCTACTCACGCGAGTAAAGATCTTCTGTAGTGTTTTCCTTGTAATGTTTGTGTAGTGCACCAAAATGACGTCGTTTTGGTGCGTATACCAAAAAAATGAAATGAAACGAAATGTAAAAAGAAAAAAAAAAACAAAGAGAAGAAGACCCACAGTGCAAACAGAGCACTATTTCACATTCCTTTCTAACAATCGACTACCATGACCACCTCTGGCAATCACCCCTCATTTCCCATTCTCTCCCCTCCCTCTCCTTTCCCAAAATCTGCTATTAACATCTCTAGCGACCCCACGCCTGCGAGATCCACCTCATCTTCCCACTGTAGACCCACCCCTACCAATCCTTTCTCCATCTTAACTCCGACGAGCCTCTCTAACCCATATCTACCCCCACCCGCCCCTACTTGGCCACCATTGCCACCGCAAGCTCTCTCTATCTCTATCTTTATTTTGATCTCGCCAGTGCTGGTGTTAGCGAGGGTAGTATAGTTGTTAGATAGTGGAGGGGTAATATCGGTCAAGCACCTCTCTCTCTCTTTCTCTCTCTCCCTTGCCTATAGGTCTTCTCTCTCATGCTTCTATGCTTTGCTCTTGCGTTTTGTTGCAAAATTATTTTTTTGGGGGTGTGCAACAAAATGACGTAAGTTTAGTTTTGCATGTGGCATTTATCTGTGCAAAATTCTAATGGTGAATGACAACGAGACCACGTTGCAACAAAATTGAAAATATAGGGTTTAAATTGAAATTGCATTGACTAAACTGACATTTCATTTAAACTATATGGACTAATGGTTGATCCTTAACCTCAAAACTCTTTATTTTAAATTCTAGGGATAATTACCACACAAAAAAAAAAAATCCAATGTTTGACCCTTGCAACAATATAAACTCTGAGTTTTCAATTTTATCAATTTAAACCATAATCTTAAAATTTGTTTTTAATCTAAATCATTTGTCTACTTTTGTTAACTAAAAATGATCAGAACAAAATAGTATTTTAGTTATGAAACTCAATGTAGGTACATAAAATGTCCAAAATACCCATTTTCATTGAATTTAATGACTAATATATCTATTTTTCTATCGATTGTACTTAACAAAAATAGACAAATGATTCAGATTGAAAACAAATTAAAAAATCAAGTTTTAAATTGACAAAATTAAAATTCATGGTTTATTTTGTTAAGAGGGTCTGTGTGTGTGTGTGTGTGTGTGTGTAATTTCCCCTAAATTCTTCCATCCAAAATACAATGTTAGTATTTTTAAA
The DNA here is from genome assembly GCA_030407325.1 of Camellia japonica. Taxonomy (NCBI): domain Eukaryota; kingdom Viridiplantae; phylum Streptophyta; class Magnoliopsida; order Ericales; family Theaceae; genus Camellia; species Camellia japonica. The sequence goes on along the minus strand of JAPPVO010000036.1, from coordinate 152,766,182 downwards.
TAAGAAACTTGCGTGTAAGTCTTAATATGTAGACTTATTGTCCAATATGTCCTGTGAGAATTAATAACATTTTTCATCAAACACTGTTACAAAAAAAATCACTAATTGTTAATTTTCAGCGACAGTTTGAAAATTTTGTCACAAAAAATTGTCATAATTATAATTTTTAAGGACAGTTTAAAAAAATCGTCGCAAAAAAAGTCACTAATTTTTAACTTTCAGTGACAGTTTGAAAAATTCATCACATAAAAATGTCACTAATTGTAAGTTTTAGCAACAATTTATAAAAAAATGTAACCAAAAAAGTCGCTAATTGTTAATTTTTAGCAACATATGCAAAAAATAGTCATAAAAAATTATTTTTAGCGACAATTTTACTATGACTTATTTTCAATACTACTTGATAGGAATTAAGGTCAACTATTATGACTAATTGGTATTTCACCCTTTAAATAATTTGCTCAAAGTTCGCAAAATCACAGCCCAATTCATATTAGTTTAGCTAAATTTTTAGTCAAAAGAAATAGGGCAAATTATACCTATAGTATTATACCTATAGTCTCTATACTTGCCTCTCATGTCAATTTGGTTTCTGTAATATTAATTTTGCCCTTTAAATTTTCAAATTATGTCAATCTAGCCTAAGCGATAATAGCCGTTAAAAAATTGAATAAAAATCAAAGGCAAATTGAACTATTAAAAAGAGAATGAATCATTTCCAATTGGAAGCGAATCCTTCAATAACTTTGAAGGGAATTAAAAAAACCATTTTGTCTCTTAATTTTAGTCCAATTTCTAAATGAAATATTATCAATTAGACTAAATTGATACCATGTGCAAAATCAAAAGGTAAATTGATGCAATTAAAATTACAAGAACCAAATTGATATAAAACAAACTAGAAGAATTAAATGTAATTGTCTAAAGAAAATACGACGCATAAAAAGAGAAATTTGTTCCTAAATACTAATTAATTTCAAGTGTAGTTTGACGTTCTTATTTTCATCCAACAACATATTCAATCCAAAATATGTTGTGTTCTCATTATAGCCCAAAAGGTCAAATGAAAATAGCAAAATAATACCTAAATTTATAAACGCCCCACAGCAATGAAGCTTAAATAAATAAATAAGTAAATAAGCTTAAGTCAAAGAAGCATACCTTATTGAAGAGAGGTTCAATAGTATTGTAATTGCTATCCGAAGTATTACAAAAACTACTGAGCTTTGGCATCTGGCTGAGTGTTAGCTTGTTCAATTGCAGCAGCTCAATTCCATTCGTAGCCTTGCAGATAGCAGTAAAACTTGGCAGGTCTTGGAGATACAAGTCCTCTAGTTTAGGAAACACAATTTTATCTGTTGCTTCTGTTGTTGTTGATGCTATCTCATTTTGAGCTCCTTCTTCTTCACTCGAAATAAGTACTTCCATCTTACGACATTCAGATACCTTAAGTATCTGTAGTTGCATCAGATCTCTGGCTATGGATAATGAGAACATGCTTTCCAATTTATCACATCTCTCCAGTTCTAGAAAAGTCAGGTTGCGAAGCCGTACAAGTTGAGTAGGACCCTTCCACAAATGTGTCAATGCGGGCAAGTCCCGTAGTTTCAGCTTTTTCAACGCACTGAAGGCCACCTGTAATGCCCCAATTTTCATAAAATCCAATGAAACAAATCAAACTCGTATTCGTTATTTATTTTTAAATCAAATTAAATTGACATGCGGAAGTCAATAATAATCATAAACAAAATAATTCTCTTCTCCTGTTATACTTCATTTCATTATAGTTTGAGATTTACAAAGGAGATTACGTGTGATTACACATTCACAATTTCCAAAGCATAGATCTATAACATGTGATATAAGACTACATAACTATTCAAAATTTAAATGCCCTAAGGGATTACAAGTTACAATGGTTAGAACCCTATTACAAAAAGAATGGGTCTCTACCCAAACATATAAACCAATGCTTTACAAAAATAAGCAAACAAAATGAAGGAGCATTCATGCTCCAAAAATCACATCACGAGCCATCAACGAGGCGGAAGCAAATCACCAACAACTAAAAATGATTTTCCACGAAGGGATGAACACTAATGCCCAATAGATATAATATTAACAATGTATATGAGATTAACAAGATTATGATCATGAATGCAATGATGTGTGCTATGCATAAAATATAAGCTTTATTTTTTATTCTTTTTTTTTTCATTAGGATGCTCAATGCACAACTTTCAAAATAATATTCATTTCAACATTTTCATTTCAAAACATCGGGCCAGTAAGGCCTTGTTTGGCAAAGGCTAAAATTGAGCTTTTTAGGCTAAAATTCACAAAATGACAAAATGCTAAAATAGCCAATAAGACAAAATATCACATCAAACCCATAATCATTTCACTTTTTCTCTCACAAACATCACATCTAACTACAAAAAAATCAACCATCTTCCCAAACACAAAAATTTTAGCCTACTAAAATAACCAACTTCCCAAACAAGGCCTAAATAAGACATGGGAATTTCCTAGTACGTGTCTATAAGTAGGCTCTCAAGCAATACCAAATACCAATTTAACGGCTACTAACTAGAAGAAAATTGATACTTATTCCACTCGTGTTTTAGGACTTTTACCATGACTCTTAAACCAACTTAATTCTCAAATCCACAATTACTTCCCCTATTTAGATTTACCACGTTATCAACATTTCCAATATTTTCAAAATAAGAGCCCAATCTCAATGTAAGGCCATGAAGTGCAATGGATGCATGAAACAGTAATCTGTAACAAAATATTCCAATAAGAAAATATATTTAGAGTATAACTCAACATTCTCAATAATTCAAAAATAGTATGAGATTCCAATAAACTCATCAGTTACTCTCAACATATATCCCATATTTCATAATTTCTATTATTTCCAATAAATCCAATAAATTCAAGATAACTAATATCTCCAAAGAAATTCACAATCTCCATAATAAATCACCGATTTTCGCATTATGCCAGCAGTTTAATCCTATTCAAAAATCATATTTTTCATTTCTCAAATTTTCTAGGGTTTGAAAAAAATTTAGAGTTTTCTCAATTTAAATATAACCAAAGTTTTAAATAACGGTCGCGGTTACTGAAATGGTAGCAGTAATGCAGACGCAGTTGCGGGGTGTAACTACCATTGTGTAACGGTGGCGGCAACTGGAGCCGTGAACTTTTTAATTCTTCGCAGAACTTTAAGAAAGCATACCGATATGCATGTTTTTATTTCAGAATCACATTTAGTGAAGCTCAAAATGATTTTTAGTATTTTTGTTTAGTTTTAAAAAATGATCCAATATATATACTAATTTTTATATTAGTTTTAAGTTGCTCTGAAAAATTTTCCTATTGTTGAATTTATTTAATTTTTGTTACTGTACTAATTATAATTATGGATAACTTTTCCGATTTGTTAAAAAAAATGAATATTAAAAACAATAGTCTCACAAATAGAAATTCAGAATACAAAATGTCAAACATAATAATGTAAAAGTACGTAACATGAAATCAAAATTTTGTTCAATAAATTTAACACGAGAAATATATTAAGTTCATATTCAAATATAATTAAGTAAAAACGTAATTAAAACCTGTAAAACTTGAAGATTGGACATTGAAAATATATATATAGATAAGATTTTTACTTAAGTTCTACGTAACTAGCAAATAAAAAGAGAAAATAGCAATATACGCTAAATTTATATAAAAATAATATATATATATATATATGTTTAACGGCTGTAACAGTACTTTAGTGGCAACAGTACTGTAGTGGCAACGTAACGGCCGTTACAACCTTTACGTAACGGCCGCTACGGCCTTTACGTAATGGTGGCAGCCGTTGCAACCATGAATTCTGTCACACCACTATAGCGGTCATAACGGGTAGCGATAACTACCACAATCGTTACATAACGATGTTAGTAATGGTTGCGATTGCTTTTTAAAATCTTGAATATGACACTTTGAAATTTATATACCATATATCATTTTGGGTAGAGAATTTTAAACATTTGATAAAATATGAGCAAATCCTAATTTTTATACAATATATATATATAATAAAAGACCTCAATTTCTTCAAAATCATAACTAGAAAAAAAATACCACACAATCAAGGTAAAACAAATATACAAAGAGGAGAAGAAAAGTCTCAAAATCAAATGCATCAAAAACGCGATCGGCTCAGGTCAAACGAAACCCTCAACACACTCTATATTTCGTATCAAAATAGCAAGGTGAGATTCTAACTCTAGATATGGTGGATTGAATGTTTTGTGTGATAATAAAAAAATTATTTAAAAGAGGGAGAGATAGAAGAAAGGAAGAGAAAGAGAGACGGACGGAGAAGAAAAAAATGGAAGGAAAGAAAGAAATGATTGGATTTCTGAACTTCACATTATTGGGCAAAAAAATGCCCCTCATTGATTTACACAGCAAGACTTTCTTTCTTCAACACCATTCAGCTTCTTTGGTTCCACTGAAATTAATTTTTTTAAATTTTTTAAAAAATTAAAATTTTTTGTTTTTTATTATTTTTATTTTTACTAAATTTTTTAATATTTTAAGTAATTTTTAATTTTTAAATACATCTAACATAAATACACTTAAAAAGTAAAATATTTGTGAAAAAATCTTTAAAAAAATCACTAAATTCCAAAAAATATTTTTTAAAAAAATATAAAGATTCAGTATATTTTTATATTATTGTGTATTTATTGATTTTTTTAAAATATTTTATTTTTTAAATACATCTAAGTAAGGTACATCTAAAAATGTAAAAAAAAAATGTTTAAAATTTTAAAAATATTTACTAAAAATTAAAAAATACAAAAAATAAAAAACTCTATTTTCAAAAAATTAAATTTAGAAATTAAAATCAAACACAGTGATTAGCTTTGTCTAGTTTGATTGCGGGAGGATAAGCAAGTTTGTTTGCTTGAACTCTCTAGTAGTTAATTGTTAGCTTTTGTTTTCTTTTTTTTTTCTTTTTTCTTTTTTCGATCTAAGCTTTTGTTTTCTTGGCTTGGGCCCTATCTTACCACAAAAATAAATAAATAAGTAAATTACATAACACCCTTAAGATTTATGTTTAATACAAATCCCTTCCTCACATTTGAAAATTTATATTTTTCTTCCTGAGATTTGTAATCTCATAACAAATTACCTCTTAAATTGCTGCTGTCATACTCTAAAATTTTTTAAATGACCTTCTTGTCCTTTTTTATCATTTTTCTTCTTATATGACCATCTTGTCCTTTTTTATCATTTTTTCTTCTTATCATCATAACTACATTCTACAACTTTTCATCATTAAATTCTACATAAACATATTTGTAGGAAATTAATGTATTGATATTATTGATTGATTTTTAATGTGTTTACAAGAGCTCTCTTTTATAGAGAGAAATGGGATACAATGGAGCCATAATGAAGCACTATACCATAATGGAGCACTAACTATATGGGGCACTAACTATAGCACTCACCTAACACACTCACATCTACCTACCACACTAACAGCCCCCCTCAAACTCAAGGAGTATAGGAACTAACCAACTTGAGTTTGGAGAAAGTAACAAAACAGAAAAATAATCTGACAAATAAAATAAAAGTGGATAGGAGACACTGTATAGTCGTGTCAGACCGTTGTAGAAGACCGTATGGTTATGGCAGACCGATGTAGAAGACAGTTTATAGGGTCATGTCGGACCGTTGTAGAATACAGTTTACAGGGTCATGTCGGACCGTTGTAGAAGACAGTTTACGGGGTCATGTCGGACCGATGTAGAATACAGTTTACGGGGTCATGTCGGACCGTTGTAGAAGACAGTTTATCGAGTCTTGTCGGACCCATGTAGGAGCTAACCGGAATCAATGTCGGGACAGTTTACAGAGTCATGTCGGACCCATGTAGGAGCTAACCGGAATCAATGTCGGGACAGTTTACAGAGTCTTGTCGGACCCATGAAGGAGCTAACCGGAATCAATGTCGGAACAGTTTACAGAGTTTTGTCGGACCCATATAGAAAGTCGCACCCTCAAAAGGTGTGCCCAATCTATCAAAAGGCGTGCCATCAAAAGGCGATAAAACAAGAAAAGAAAACATGCCCATGGGGCAAAAACTACACTACTGAACCAAGACATCAATATCAAGCTCTTCCTGGAGCTTCACAACTTTGTTAATTTCCTCCTTAATAGCCTTAACATACTCTTCTTCGGAGATCTTCTTAGCCTTGTATTCACGGCGCACTCTTCTGAGTTCGATTGTTTGAGGGAAAGAGCCAATGGTAGTGGTGAAACTGTTTTGAAAACAAACCAAAATCATTGCCTTTATCTTCAGAAAGCTTTTCAACTTTTTCTTGTTCTGCTTCTAGCTCAACTTGCAACACTTTGGACATGTCAGCAGCGGCCTGTTTGGCATTCTTGGCAATTAAGGCCGTGTAATAGGCAGTCTCAGGCATTTTCATTCGCCAGTAATAAGTAAGTGCAGCCGGGATCGCACCAAACATCAGAATTATGCGTCAAACATAATCAGCTTCTGGAACTGTGGAGCCAAGAGCATTGTCTTGACACTGCCATATAGCGATTCATAAGGGACGGAATTATCCTGTCCTCACGGCCTTGCCAAATGTGAATTGAGCCCTCATTATTAGGGAAAGGATTAGCTATATCCAAGGGACCAAAATCCCATTTACTATAACCAACCAAAATGTCTCGATACAGAGATTCATAAATACCTTGTTGTTGTATCTTGTCCTGACCAACACTGGGGGTACTTGACAAAATTTTCAACATCTCTAAATCTGGATCGCAGAAAACAGCCATGTTCCCTGTCATAATACTTAAATTAGGGAACCATTTTTGAGTCATCTACCAATTAAACAGCCAAGGGGCATAATGTGCGACTCGAAATGTCCATCGGTCTCGTGCAGGCAGCGTCTTGATGCCTTTTTTTGATATGTCAGCAGGAAAATGAGGCCACCAGTAGTGGACAAATGGAACGACTAAGGAAGCTCCTGACAACCTGTGTGGGATGTATTTTAGGCAGCTCCAAACTGGGTATGCTCCCATGGAAAATCCAATCAAATAGAACTTAGACCCAATATCTAACTTGTCAGCTAGTTCTTGAATATCAAGTGCTTCACCCTTGACTGACCGTTTTGGATGAGGGTCACTCTTCCCATAACCTGCTCGGTCGAATAACAGGAAATATATTCCTAGTTCCTCTATAAATTCTTGAGAAACAGCTAAATCCAAGTCTTTGGAGCTATCGAAGCCATGAATGACAATGATCTTGTACTTAGCCTCTTTCTTGGGAACACCTTTCTCTTTGTAGGCCAAATGCCTCCCATCGCTGAGTTGTACTCTGGGTGATGTAACAGGAGGACCACCTGGTGTCCCACAAACTTTAGGAGGGGGAGGTTTTATTGCCACATACGCCCAACCAAGAAGACCCGCCAACAGTGCCACTCCTACCTGTACAATCATTATTGGAGAGAGGTTGAGTGAAATGGTCTGCTTTGATTTTCTGGTGTGAGACCTCGCTGATGCAGCTGATTGCTTTGCGATCTACAGAGGCTGAAATGAGGGGTAAGAGCTCAGCTATGGAAGAAGGTATGTGTAGAAACACAAGCGGAATAGGTTGAGGTCCGGCGGGCGGCCAAGGAAAGGTTGCCGCCCGCCAGAAGGCGAAGAACACTAGGAGCTTAACCTATAGCTCTGATACCATGTAGGAAATTAATGTATTGATATTATTGATTGATTTTTAATGTACTTACAAGAGCTCTCTTTTATAGAGAGAAATGGGATACAATGGAGCCATAATGGAGCACTATACCATAATGGAGCACTAACTATATGGGGCACTAACTATAGAACTCACCTAACACACTAACAATATTCTTATTCAATAATAATATACAAACATAAATTTTATATAGAATTTTCAAACACAATGATAGCTCACCTTTCACTTTAAAACAAAACACTCATAAACATGATTTATATTTATAACATCATTATCATAACATTTTTATAATTTTTTTGTATAAATTTTTATATATGAATATAATTTTTTTTTTTTTATTTCCACCACTATACTTAGATTAGATCAATTTAATTTAGATATATTTAAAAGTATAAAATTTATATAAGAAAATCAAAAAAAAAATCATTGAATACAACAAAATAAGATAATGTATTGAATTTTTGTTTCTTTGTATTATTTTTTTGTATTTGGTGAATTTAAAAAAAAAATTACAAAATATTATAATTCTGAAGTATATCTAAATTAGGTATATCTAAAAAATTAAAAAAAAATTGGTTAAAATGTTAAAAAAATTCAGTAAAAATAAACAAACTTAATTTTTTATGTGAGTTAAATCTAAGAAGATGATTGTTATTTTTTTTTAAATGACATGAACAAAATATCTGTATTATTTTATTATTTTATATATATAAACGTTAAAGGACAAATATGTTATTTTAATTTGACAAGAAAGTGAGTGTAATTTGTCAAATATAAAGAGATCTATATTAAACAAAAATCTCGAAGATGTCAGTGTAATTTAGCCAAAAAAGGGGGAGCACCCCACGTGGTCTCTGCTCTCCCTATCAAAACTTTATTTATTTATTAATTATTATTATTTTGTATAATATCTATCGCAATATCTATATTTATATCTATATGTACCTATATATATATAATAACAAATACAATTTTAGTAACACTATAATATTGTGACATAAATAATAAAATGGTATAATTGTTTTCTCATTACAAAATATATTTTGTTTGATGGTTACGTACTATAAATATCCATAACTCTTTCATAGTAGTAAAATAAATAAATAATAATAATAATAATAAATCTAGAGAGCCTCCTAATTTTATAAAATTTATCATAATCCACTTGACACAACCTTGGCGCTATTTTATTTAAAAAGAAAACAAATAAACAAACAAACAAAGTGCTCCATAAGGTTTTTTTTTATTAAACTCTTTTTTTTTTTCCTTTCGTTTAGTATAAATAAACTTAGATCTCTTCGTCTGCGCATGGGATACATTATTAGAAAAACTTTATTTGGTTGCGTTATTTTAAACTTATTTTTAATTAATTTTTTCAAAAACTAAAAATTAGTTTGATAAAAATAATTACCAAAATTAAAATTTTAAAATTTCCAAAACTATTTTTCACCCAAAAAGAGAACCATATCAAAATACTGAGTTTTTTTTTTTTTTCACACCAAGCTAATTTTTGATTTTTTTCAGAAAAAAGATTATGAAAATTGAATAAGGGGTTTATTAAATTTTTAATGGTAAGAAAAGGCAAAAAAAATGTTGATATTTAAAAATAAATTTATTCTTTTGCATATTGTTCTTGTAGCACAAGTTCCAAAAAAAAGTTTAAAAACACATAAATTACAACATCTGATACAATCCTCTCAAGTGATGGGTCGCATCTTCTGTAAATTTCGTACTTACATAAAATATATTCTATAATTAATTTTTGTACAAGAAAAAGAATTATTCCTACTAAACAAAAACAAAAGAAAAAACAAAAAAGCGTTTAAATAATAATAAATAAATAAATAAAAAGCCTTTACGGTGCACTGTTTTTTTTTTTTTTAATTTATTTGTTTGCTTTCAAATAAAAGAATCCCCACGTTAAGGTGGCTGTCATGTGGATTATGATAAATTTTCGGATAAATCTGAGAAGCTCTCTAGACTTATTGACAATAATTATTATATAAATTTTCGGATAAATCTGAGAAGCTCTCTAGACTTATTGACAATAATAAGTACAACTTATTGACAATAATAAGTACAACTGGTAATTATAAATGAGACTCAATCAATTAAGTTCAAAAATAAATATAATTTAATAATTTAAAATAATTTATCAAGTGAGACTAGAGTATGAAATAATTTTAAAAGGACTCAACATTGTTCATATAATTAAATATGAGCCAAAATAATTAAGTGTGGACTAATCAAATAAAACTCAAAAAATAAATTTATATTCAAATCTAGTATCCTTTTTGAACGGAGATTTAATACTCAAGACTCAAGAATAATTAAAACTAAAAAAAAAAAACTGTCGAGCGGACCTCACGAAGTTGAAATAAAAAAGTAATATAATTTATTTTTATCAATTTAAATAGAATGGTCACCACACAACAAACATAATTAAGCAATTTAGAAATTCATATCAACCCAACTCTAAATAATACCCGAACTCAAAAACACACTAAAAAAATTATTAAACAAGTATCGATAAAAAAACAAATTGAGTTTAGATTTAACTCGTTACAATCTGAAGTCAAAGAAGCATACCTTATTGAAGAGAGGTTGAATAGTATCGTAATTGCTATCCGAAGTATTGCAAAAACTACTAAGCTTTGGTATCTCGTAGAGTTCCAGCTTGTTCAATTGCAGCAACTCAATTCCATTCATAGCCTCGCAGATAGCAGTAAAACTTGGCAGCCTTGCAAGATACAATTCCTTTAGTTTGGGAAACACAATTTTATCTGTTGTTTCTGTTGTTGTTGATGCTATCTCATTTTGATCTCCTTCTTCTTCACTCGAAATAAGTACTTCCATCTTACAACAATAAAATACATTAAGTATCTGTAGTTGCATCAGATCTCTGGCTATGGATAATGAGAACATTCTTTCCAATTTATGACAGCTATTCAGTTCTAGAGAAGTCAGGTGGCGGAGCCGTACAAGTTGAGTAGGACCCTTCCACAAATGTGTCAATGCGGGCAAGCCCCATAGTTTCAGCCTTTTCAAGGCACTGAAGGCCTCCTCTGGTAGTTGGCCATGACAAATCTCTTTCAATTTATCTAAATTAGCGAGACATAGCGACTGCAACACAGGGAAGGCTATTTGTGGAACTGGAACCCCATCTGTTGTGTCAATGACATATTCCAGATCCTGACAATCTTCCAAGGACAATTCTGTTAATTTTTTGAAACCATCTTTGTCTAAATCATAGCCAACATTCTTCACACCTACTGCTCGTGTTATTTCTACAATTTTAGTGATCTTGAGAAGATTCTTGAACTCACTCTCCATAAGATCGCTCTCGTGAAGATCCTCGAGACTCAACTGGTTTTGTAACTGATAATCACGACAATCTCTAGGCTTGTACCCAGTGGTTATAGCAAATGCTTTTAGATTCGTAAGGACCAAGTCTCTTGGCCAGTATGCAAAATGTCGTAGGTGAATGACCAAAGTTGTAAAATTAGACAACCCACACAGCTCAGTGAAAGTCGCTTTAGCTTCTTCTATCCTGTTTTCATCATTAAAGCTAGACCCAAGATACAACTCTTCTAGCTTTGATAAGCTCGACAAAACACCTGGGCAAATCCTCTCCACACCACATCGCATCAAATCCAGTAGCTTCAAGTGACTAAGCCGACCTATTTCTTTTGGCAACTCCTCGATTTCGGTGCCTTGGAAACTCAAAATTTCTAGATTCTCTAACGCTCCTATTACAGATACATCATTGATCAGTCTGCATTTGTATAGTGACAAGCTTCGGAGGTTGGTCAACCATCGCAGGGATGTCGGCAGTGATCCTTCTATGTACAAATTCAACATGCTTAAAGCTTTGAGTTCCTTCATCTCTCCGTAGAAACTATCTGGGAGATTTGGTAGTTTTGATGCATGATTGTCCTCATAATTGTACCGAAAATAGTACTCATAACTATACCCAGAATTGTCCTCATAAATGTACTCATAATTGCCCTCTAGCCGTAAAAGATGGAGTTTTGGAAATTCTAGATTATCAGGCAGCTTGCTCATACCAGTGCATTGCAATGAAATTACAGCGTAATTTTTGTGTCGTTCTTTCTCCGGCCATTCTTTTAATGCTTCGTCACATCTTACCATAAATGAATGCTCCTCCCTAGATGCTATTGATATAGCAACATCACGAACTACATCATGGATTTTAACACAACCTTCTTGTTCACCATCCATCAAGAGATAGCATTTTTTTAAGTCATCGACAAAGGCATGTACTCTGTCTCTTGCTTCCTTGACAGTATCAATGGCCTCAAACATCTCTATCCCAACTCCATATCTAACGAGATCTTCAATTGGAATATTAAAATCTTCAGCATATAAGGAGCAGAGCAAAAAGCATTCCTTAATTTCTCTACTTCCTAAGAAGTTGTAACTCAACTCCAGAGATTTAAACACATATTCTTCTACTCCCCTGATGTTTTTTACCATGGACTTACGTAACTGTAGAAGGGCTGAATTCCATGACTGCTCATCTTTACCTTTGAGTGCCCTCGCAACTGTAACAATAGCAATCGGCAAACATCCACATTCATCCGCAACTTTCTTCTGTGTGATATACAAATCAGTACTTGTGTGACTTGTGTCGTTGGAAATTCCAGCCATCTCCTGAAAGAGATTCCATGCTTCTTCTTCAGTTAAGACTTCAACTGTAAATTTCTTTTGAGCATTCATATCGTTGCATACATTATCAAATCTAGAAGTCAGCAAAATTTTGCAACCTCTATGACCATCTCCAAATGGAATTCCTATGTCATTCAGTTTGAGATGCTTCCAAACATCGTCCAATATGACAAGGATTCTCTTGGTGCCCCTTATTCTTTCACACAGTCGATCTGCTCTTCCATCTACAGTCTCCTCCTCAAATTTCAAACCCAAATTATCTCCAATTTCACCTTGAATCTTCCTTTCATTAGGACTTTGGGACACTACAGCCATTACAACCTCATCGAACAATTTCTTTTCTTTTGCTCTTTTGGCAACTTCTTTCACTATTGTTGTCTTACCAACACCTCCCATTCCACATATTGCAATCATGTGGTATCTATCATCCTTCAGTGCCTCCATGACATCGTTCATAATCAATCTTCTAGATTCAAAAACCTTAAGACCTTCAGTGGATGTGGATTCTCTCTTAGGTAGACGCTCATTGTAGGCCACTTTCGTCGGTGTCCTCTCTCCGTGCAACTGAGCGACCTCTTTTGCCTTGTTGGTTGCTTTCTTACCGAGCGAGTAACGTAATGGCAGGTTTGGACACCACCCGTATAGACACCCTTTGTTTGCTTCAACTTCATCTTTTAGAATTTCTCTGGCCTCTATGCAGCATTTATCAACCCTTTCCAGCCACCCGTTAACATCAGGTCCGATACGTTTTACATTTCTTTTTTCTTCATCAACTGATAGCTGCATTGCATCTCTTTTCTCATCCAACTTCTTGACTTCATCTTTCAGATTTTTGACCTTGCTTTTATAGGAAAATAGATAACCGAAATGACGGCCAACTGGAGCCATTAGAAATTCTCCAATCTTGCCTACAGTTGGACCAACAAAACCAACCCAACCAGTAGCCATTTCTCACTTCTATTTCATTTATGTACCTCTCTCCCTGTTTCTTTTCTTTTTCTTTTCTTTTTTCCCCTTTTTTTGGAATGCAATATGTAAAACTAGAAGAAACAAACAACTATTGAAAACAGAATAGTAATTGTTGAACACATACTTAAAATAGAGTGGCAGAGGAAGAGATTACAAAGATTTCTAGAACAAAAGAAGATATACAGAGATTTCTTTATCCTGGTAAGTAACAGTTGAACAAAGAGAAATACAATTTTGTAGAGGACATGAAGATATCAAAGGAACACTTTGCAAGAGGGGATCTAAAGTTTTTTTTTTTTTTGACAAGCAAGGTTGACTATAGAGAATTACAATATAATTGGACAAAGAGAACTTGTGTTGTAAAACAGAAATTGCAAAGAAGAAAGTGAGCTTAGTAAAATGAAAACAGAATGCAGAGAATACTGATTTGGTAATTGTTCAACACAGAGTAAATAAAATAGAGTTGCAGAGGAGAAGATTACAAAGTTTCCTAAAATCAAAAGAGAATACAGGAATTTTTTTTTGTTTTTTCTGGTAAGCAACAGTGGAACACAGAGATTTATAATAAAACTGAAGACAGAAAGTAAGTAGAGATTTAAACAGAGAGAAATAATAGAATTGAAGTGGAAGTGGAAGTGGAAGTGAAGAAAGAAAAACCTTGGAAACTTTCCAGAGTGTCTTAGAGATGAAACATGCACAGCCTTAACAACTCAGTCGACGGTGAAGAGAAAAGCTTTTCACCAAAGACAAACAAGACCATTAACATCCATCAAAGAGAAACAATCAGATTCAGAGAGGTTTTGAAGGAGAGTTTGAGGAGGAAAGAACATTTTGAGATCAGTACTATGCTTTTTTTTGTCGGAGGAGGAACTTTCATCGTTGCTTCCTTTTAATTCTTTTTAATTTTTTTTTTTCGGAGGAGGAACTTTCTTCGTTGCTTCCTTTTAATTTTTTTTAATTTTTTTTTCGGAGGAGGAACTTTCTTCGTTGCTTCCTTTTAATTTTTTTTTTTTTTTTTGTCAGAGGAGGAACTTTCTTCGTTGCTTCCTTTTAATTTTTTTTATTTTTTTTCGTCGGAGGAAGAACATTCTTCGTTGCTTCCTTTTTATTTTTTTTTTGTCGGAGGATAAACTTTCTTCGTTGCTTCCTTTTTATTTATTTTTTTTTTTTTTGGTCGGAGGAGGAACTTTCTTCGTTGCTTCCTTGCTTGTGTCTTGGTCTTGGTCTTTTGACTTGGTCCTTTCAAAATTTGCTTTGTGATATTTTTTTAAAAAGTTTTTTTTGGTTGTTTATCCCCTGTATTCTAAGAGTTGTTTTGGGTGTCTTAAATAAAAGTATTTTTATTTTTTTAAATTAAAAAATTAAAAAAAAAATATGGATGTTTGGATTAATTTTTTGACTTTTTATAAAAAAATATGTATTAAAAAATTGTATAAAGAAGTGTGTAGGAGAAGATAGTACAGTATGTCATACGGATTGGCAGTGCAACGGCTTGGTGAATACATGGGAAAAGATTGCCTCCTTTTCGGGTTTTGATTGGACGTTGTTGTTCGGCTCATGGGGACCTACCACGGGTCCCGTTTTTCTAATCGGAACCGTTCAATGTGTAGAAATCATCAAGTACTATATGCTTATAAAAAATCACGTTAATTGGATATCGATAGCTATCTAATGGTGTTAGTTTTTTTGGTTAACTATTAACTATAACATTATCTAATTTTTATACAAAACTGATTTGATCATATAGTTAGCGATATCTGATAGACGTGATTTTTTACAAGCATATAATACTAGACGAGTTTTACATCTTCTACGGTTCGGATTATCAAAAAGGGACCCATGATGGGCCTCCACGGATCCAACTTTACCATCCAACTTAGTAAATGTACACATACAATTTTTTCCCCCCTTTCACTGAAGCTGGCCTTACGTCAGTACATTGATGGGCAAAAAGTTAATTTGTATTTAATATTTTTATATTATTTTTTATATTTTTTTATGAATAATGATAACTTTTAAATTTTTTAAGTAACTTATTGACTTTTTAACTTTTTCTACACTTGTCAAACAGCAAAGGGCAGGAAAGCAATGGCGGACTAAGGGGGGCAGCACTGCCCTGCAAACTATTTCAAAATTTTAGGTAATATTATACATTTACCCCTTTAAGGCATGTTTGATTGATAGGATTAGAACATGATATTAGAATTATTAATCTGGGAGCCTAATAATCCTGTATTTGTTTTGAAATTTTGTTTCAGAATTATTAATCCAATAGATAATTAATCCAACAAATTTATAGGATTATTAATAATGGGGTAGGGGTGGGATTATATATCCTGATCTAAGCACGTATCATGAAAATGATCATGAAAGATTCTCTACCGTTAGATTACACATACAAGAAAATACCACACACTAATCAAGGGATAAAAAATCTTCATGAAGCATTTCATGACATTTTTTTCATGATCCCTAGTATTATTCATAAAGTAAAAAGAATCTTTTACCTATTAATCCAATACAAATCAAACAATGGACAAGAGGATAATTTATCCTACTAATCCAATTAGATAGTGAATAACACATTAATTTAATGGAATTATTAATATCTTCACTATTAGTCTTGTGAATTAAACATGGCCTTAGTTTACAATTTGTGAAGGGTTGGCCCCAAAAAAAAAAAAAAATCCTTCTTCAAAGCCTCAAATTGTTTCTATTCGTCATCTTACAATATTGTATATAGTATGTAAATTATAGTCCAAATGGATGTTAGTTTCAAATTATTGTGTCTATGAGACCAACAAATTATCAAATCAAATTAGTTACGTCTTATTATGATGTTTGATTATATCTAGAAATAGTATTAGTTATGATTTATTGTAATTTTTGGTTACTACTAAAATAATCATTAATTATGACTCAAATTAGTGTTAGTTATGATCCATATTTGTATGTTATTATTTTTAAATTTGTTTAGTTTGTACAAGTGTAAAAAATACTTTATAATCCAATTTTGATACTTCTTTGTTTTTGTTAATGAGTACTAGACAATGATTAAAAAATTTATTTGCAAATTTAATGATAATGTTCAATTTTTATGTCTGTGAAGTGAATCAACATACGTATGAAACTTGGGTAAAAATGTACTAAAATTAATGTATAGTTAATTTTTAATTGCATAGAATCTGGCCTCTTAATAAGATTTCTATGTCCGCCACTAAAAGTGAGACTCGAAACCTAGATCTAGGGTCGTAAAGGGGTCCTTACCACTTGGGCTGCCTTGTCTCTAAAGAGAGAATAATAAAATAAAATAAATTACTCATGGCATGCTATCAATAAAAATCATAGGGTTAATTATAAAATAAAATAAAAAATAAGTTCAAAATATTATGATAAATTACATTGACCTATTTGAGATTTAAAAAAAGAGTAAATTACACTGACACTGTCTAAAGTTTAATCTAATTACATTTCACCCATGTGGTTAATATTCTCATTTCACAAATCTCTTCCTTATATAAAAAGTAACAACTCTTAATAAAAAAATAGAGAAAATTATATTGAAAAAAAAATAAAACAAAGGAAAGGAAAATAAATAAATAAAATAAGAAAAGAGAGAATACATGAATTTAATATTTTCATTTCATTTAAATAATTATAATAACTAAAAGGTTAGTATAATTTTTTAAATATAAAAAATAATAAATATTAAACATAAATTTTAGGAGTGTAAGGGTAATATACCGCTGAAAAAATAAAAATACTAAACTCGGCTCTTTGGATTGAGATGCTTTTCAGGGCTCAAACGCATTATTTTAATCTCTACATCTATTCATTGGACAAAGTTAAATACTTTTATGCATATGCTTTCATAGAACACATCCCATGTGATGGGGTGTCCCACTTTGCTTTTGCTTTACTTTTTACTTTTATTTTTTCTTTTGCTTTTTCTTTTTCCTTTTCTTTTTCCTTTTGGTTAATTATTACAGTAATGACTAGGGCCGAGTAAGGTTTAATTTGGTTGGATTTAAGAATAAGAATTTATTTGGAAATATGTTATTTTAATAATTTTTTAATTTTTATAAAAAAATAAGAAAATGATATAATTTTAAAAAAATAAAATGATAATAAGGGATTATTTGAGATGATTTAAATAAGTGCACTTTTTAATTTTTTATGAAATACGGGTTGAGTTTGAAGTGATGTGATAGAGAGGTGATGCGATTTAAATAAGATGATGTGACTTAAATAGGATAGTGACATTTTAACCTTTTAACTTTTTTAAATTATGACAAATAATGTCTAAGTATGTGATTTTAGATTGTTCTCAAACAATCCGTAAATTAAAATTAAAATCAAATCATTTTTTATGATTTTAGGAAATTTAGAATTAAATTAGATTATGAAAATTTTATAATCAAATTAGATCGAATCAATACTATGTTGATTGTTTCAATTTAAAATCACAAATTTTTATAACATTGTCATTATTCGTAAAATGATTATAAAATATTATTTATAATTTGTTCAAACATTAATATATCATCATTTTACAAATAAAAATATTTTAGATAATTATTTTAGAATTAATTTTACTACTATACAAAACACACTTATAACAGTAAAAGGTTAATAACTCATGTATAAAACTGAGGTACTAATAAAATATTTGAGTGACTTATGTTAAATAAAAAATTATATATATATATATATATATAAAGAAAAAAGGTTTGGTTTTTCTCACATTGTCATCTTAACTTGAGAGAGTGCTTGGGTTTAGTAGGCCCATTTTGAGATCAATTTTGGCGATTCAAACCGTTCACTTTTTAGGATTTCTTAAGTAAAAGATTCATTCAAAAAAATCAAAATAATTCGATATCGATAGCTATAAGTTTTATGTCATATTTGTTTTACAAAATGAATGATAGATATAACTTCAATAATAACCATTCATTTTTTCTAATGCAAATTTGATTCAAACATATAACTATTGATATCCGATAATCTTTATTTTTTGCATAAGTATTATACTCAACGAGTTCTAAAAAATAAATAGTTTGGATCATTGAAATCGGTCCTAAAATAAGTCTACTAAGTTCAAACGCTCTCTTAAGTTGAGATGGCCAACTTGAGAGAAGCCAAACTCAAAGAAAAGAAATTTGTAAAAAAGAGTATAAGATATTAGATCAAGGGTAAAAACTTGTTTGATGATTATTGATAAGGACACGTCGGAAAAATTAGGCTTCTTTCATATTGGTTATCTTAACTTGAGTTAACGTTTGGGCTTAGTACATCTATTTTGGCACCGATTTTGATTATTTGAATCATTTACTTTTTAGGATTTGTTAAGTAGAATATTTATATAAAAATCATGATGATCAGAAATCAGTAACTATATATTTGAATCAAATTTGTATTACAAAAAAATGAATAGCTATTTTTGAAATTATATTTGTCGTTTATTTTTTAAAAACAAATATAATTCAAACATATAGCTACCGATATCCAATTATCTTTATTTTCTGCATGAATATTTTACGAAACTACTTTTAAAGAGTCAACAACTCAAATCACCAAAATCTATTAAAAAATAAACCTACCAAGCCCAAACGTTTGCTAAAGTTGTCATCTTAATATAAGAGAAGCCAAACCCTTGTTTGAAATGAGTTATTATTTAGTTCTCTCATGCCATTGTAGAGATTCAATTAAACTGTGTTTTTGACTTTGATTCATTTAAGAGTAAATTAGTGATAAATCTAAAGTAAGGAGGGTATAAAACATTAGGCTCAGTGAATTTTTTTATTGGTGAGAAATCCACCATTTGTGAAATAGCTTAGTGAGAAGTCCTTTTATTTGTTTTAAAAGATATGTTGTTTCTAATTTTATCCCTTAATTTATTTATTAACTTTTGTTGACTATCAGTTCAAAATTTTTCCCTTTATGTTAAAAATTCTTCCCTATCTATTCAAAAAATTTCCCTATTTGTTTAATTTTTTTCTTATCTGTTCATTTTTTTTACCATATCTGTTTAATTTTTTTTCCCCTGTCTATTTAAATTCTATGGGTTTCTCTCTATTTGTGTTTAAAATACGTAGATTTCTCTCTACTTGTTCAAGTTATCTTATTCAAAAAATCTATATGTTGAAATTATTTGTTGAAAAAATCTATCTATTGCAAATAAAATTCAAATTCCACAGCACAACAACAACAACAACAACAAATCTCTATGTTTTGAAAATCTGTCTATTTAAATTCAACAACAACAACATGTCTCTCCTCAAGATCAAACAACAAAAAAATATAAATAATAAATAAAAACTTGTACAAAGGCACATAAACTGGCTAGCACCTCAATATGATAGCAGTAAAATAGACTGATATGTAAAATAGAAAAATACTACGATCTAAGTAGAATATCGACTTTGAATCACACTAAGTGTCATGCATTGATAACCCTGCGTGTTTGGTTGCTGAGAAAAACACAGAAACATAACAAGAAAACCAAATATTGTCTTATTCTCATTGTTGCTTTGATGTTCAAATGATTAATTTCTCAACTTTTCCCTCATTCCCTTGGGAACCAAAGAGAAAATAACATTAAAATCAACGATCAACAAACACATAACTTTGAAACACACACACATATATATATATATATATATATATTCACATGCAACCGATACACATGTAAACAGAGAAATATATATATATACACACACACATATATAGTATAGAACTAGATCTCCAAATCTCATTTTCCTTCTCGACCAATTCTGGATCCACACCCAATCTCTTTGATCGTATAAAACCATATCATCGTCGGACTCTTCATCTTCGTCTTCATATTCGCTGCCAGACCACGGTGATGGTCTAGATCTAGGGTTAGGATAGGCGGATCTACAGATCTGTAGATGTTGATGTTGGATTGGCGATGGTGAGAATACGACGTGAAGGCGATGGTGCGGAAAGTCGTAGGTGAGCTTTAGATCTTCTTCTTCTTCAAGCCTTTGGCGGCATTGATGGTCTCCGAAGGCTGTGACGAAGGAGCTAAAAAATCGCCGTTGAATCGATGATGGCGGTAATGAAGTATTTTGAATCATGCTTTAGCTCATAATGCAACTCTAGTGTTGGTTATGGTATAATAAGAAAGAAAATCCCTAACGCTATGTTTGGATTGAGTGATTTGGAGAGAAAAGAAAAGAAATGAAGTGATATGTATTTCTTTTATTTGTTTGAATAACCTAAGTAGAGATAAATGGGAAGAAATTGAGAGAAATGAAGAGAAACTCATTTTTCTTATAAGCCTCATTTTCAATCTTCCCAAAAGTGAAAAGATTGGGAGAGAAAAGAAACCACAATTTTCATAATACCAATTTTGTCCCTATAAAAATAAAAGAAATAAAATGATTGAAAATATAAAAAGGTTATTTTGGTAATATAACATAAAATAATTTATTTTCTTTTCTCTTAATGAAATCTAACCAAACAAGAATGAGAGAAATTACAATCATTTCTTTTTTTTTATTTCTTCCTTATCCAAACAAACAGAAGAGAAATCACAATCATTTCATTTCTTTTCTTTTCTCTTATTACTTAAGTAATCCTTCCTTATCCAAATGCCTCAATGGAGCACTTTTTGGAAAAAGCCAACCATTATCTGATCTGCTACTAGCTTCTGGGTTTTATTTTCTAATAAAACGCTCTTTGACCAAACAGGTTGTCAGATAATAACCCTAATTCAAAAAGTATTGTACTTATTTATTCATTTTAATGTTACTGGAGCTTTTTATTCATTTTACTTGCTACGGTGCTTAAAGACCTTGAAAGTGTGGTTAGAGCTTTCGCTCTGGTCTGGAACATATTTGAAGCATAATGGGGGGCAAAAGTCAGTTGGGAATTCTGTCTCTGCTCCAAAAAATGGAGGTATGGATATCAGACTTTTAGGTTGTGTTTGCTTCATTAATTTAAAGAATAAAAGATAAAAAGTTATAAAAGTTGTGTGATTACTCATCTTTTTATTTTCCCTTTTCCTTTATAAATCTCTACCCAAATTTAGGAACTAAACACATCTTAAAGTTTTGGAACAAATGGCTATTTTAGTTGATTTTTTGATTATTTTATGAGATGAAAAAAAATTGTGTCTGTCTGGGATGATTTGTGAATTTTTTTTATAGTTAAATAGATGGTTGTGAGACCAAAAAAAAAATAATAATAATAATTATTGTGTAGAATGTGACATTTTGTCTTATTGATTATTTTAATCTTTTTTGTCTTTATTAATTATTTTAGCCTCAACCCTTGTTCACAAACATAGCCTATAAATAACAACTTGTTTGTTATTCAATCTTGTTTGGTGTTTGGGATGAGCTAAATTAGCTAAAAGGGGAAAGCACCAATAAATCCCAAGTTTAGAAATGTTAACCCATTTAGTCCCAAAAGTTTTTTGTTGGACTAATAAGTCCTATTTTCCAAGAAGCCTACTATAGGTCTTTTTATGATTTCCCTTCTTTTTAAACATCAAACATTATTCATCCAACATCAAACATTAACAACGGATTATTCATCAAACATCACCACTAAATATTAGGATTATTCATCAAACATCAAACACAGATTCATCAAACATTATTCATCCAACATCAAACATTAGCAACGTCAGGATTATTTATCAAACATCAACCACTAAACATTAAGATTATTCATCAAACATCAAATAC
Source organism: Camellia japonica (assembly GCA_030407325.1). NCBI lineage: Eukaryota > Viridiplantae > Streptophyta > Magnoliopsida > Ericales > Theaceae > Camellia > Camellia japonica. The sequence goes on along the minus strand of JAPPVO010000036.1, from coordinate 152,744,018 downwards.
AAATTCTAAACCATTAAACATTAAGATTATTCATCAAACATCAAATATTGTCCATCAAACATCACAGAGACCAGATTGATCAATCGACGTCTAGGGTTTGGGGATTTTCAATTCAATTGGGGCTTTTTTTCTCAATTCTTTTGAAATCCCCCCCACACCACCAAACCTTTGATTTGATTTTTCTGTGTCCCTGTTTCTATCTCTCTCCGTCTCTCTCTCATATTGATTGATATATAGAAATATATATATATATATATATATATATATATATATTATAGGCTATGGAATTCATGGAGTTATTGGAGTTATAGGCTATGAAATATATATATATATATATATATGTATATCAGATGAGTTATTGGGTACTGTGGTTCCGATTTTGGTTTATGGGTATATTCTGGAATCTATGTTATGTTGGGATCGTTGGAGAATTATCGATTGCATTCGAAAATGGACGAAGATGACAAGAATTTGGTATCTAAATCCACGGTTATCAAAGGTGTTCTTCTTCAACAGATCGTTCATGCCATCGTTGCTATTTAAATCCACGGTTATCCCTCTCCTTCGACGGCGAATCGGTGACTGGTGAGCAGGAACTCCAATGGCCATTCCACCCCTGGGAGCAGACGAAGAAAAGGGAGGCACGGGCGGGGTTGAAGACGAAGAAAAATGGGGAGGCTTCGTATTGTTGTGATGATGATGTTGTGATGTTTGATGTTGTTTTGATATTGATGTTAGATGTTATTTTGATGATGATGATGTTGTTTTGATGATGATGTTGCAATGTAAAAAAGGACTAAATGGTTTATAAAAAAACACTCAGGATTAGATGGAGTAACATTTTCTAATATAGGACTTATGAGTAATTTTTCCTAGCTAAAATAGTCAATAAACATAATATATATATATATTATATATTAAAATAGTTAATAAGACAAAATGTCACATCTTACGCACCAATCAATTACTTTTTTCTCTCATAAATATTTATTCAGCTACAAAAAAAAGGGCCTTGCTACATCCCCTTAATTTTGGCCCCTAATCCCTCTAAATTTCAAACCAAGGCACAAAAAAAAAAAAAAAAAAAAAAAATTGCCCAAAACGTCGTCGTTTTGGACATTAGGGGGATTAGAGAGGGCTTTTTTAAAGGGACAAATCATTTTCCATATAATTCATAAATCATCTAAAACACAAATTTTTAGAAAATATTAAAAGCCCCAACATTTTAATAATTTAACATACTTTTAGAATAATTTCCGATTAACAACACATTTCTATACAAGCATTATGACCCATTTTCACGTTTTGCCTAATCAAAACTTCACTCACCTTATATTTTAGTTGATTATATTTGATAAGAAAAGTTGTAAAGAAATATATTGAAAAAACTTTTGAAAACGTTTTAGATCGCTAAATTTATCATTTTGAAACGAGTGTATCATGTTTCAAAATGTGTGTTTCAAAACGTAATTCGCTAGGTATTAGCTTTTTTTGACAACACCAATCAAAAGCTTTCAAGCATTGCTACATCAAATCATCAATAGACTGAATGCAATGAATCATCACCTAGCACTCTGTCAATTTGAACTACATAACCCTTGCCAATCATCAGAAAGACCAAGTTCTTTTACACAAGCTCATGCTGCAGTAAAGATTCCCAACCTAGAGCATGTTATTGGGTCAACCGCAAATCTGACTATTTTATTAATGGGATTTTCATGTCATAATATCTCCTTAAAACTCCAGCTTCACTAATAACCACCCATGGGCTAATCACCGAGATCTATCCTGCAGTGACCTCTTTGCAGCACAATAACACTGAATCAGTTAATTTATAAGTGAGCCCCATATTAGTTCCCCCACTCACTAAAGCAAAAGTAATCAAACTTCCAAGATGGAGAACAAAGAGCACAAGTTTTGGAAGCCATGGAATCTCCCAAGTGTATTAGAAACTAAAATAAGATATAAATTGTACCAGTCATTTCTTATCAAAGATGCCACTAAATACCAACTATACTCGGTATGCCACAAATTTAACACCAATAATAAAGAGTCTCAAGATTCTAAGGCTTCACACAATCCTCATGTAAAACTGCAATGTTTTTCAACAAAATTGAGTCCTCTGAAAAAATTAAATTCCACAGAACAACGTCCTAAGATAATTCTGCAGCTTTATTAACAACGTACCCTAAAGTTTGCTCTCCCAATATAAACGCCAACATATAAGACACCGCAACCGGAGCAGATGACTATAATGAAACTTTATGAGCAGACCGAACTTCAGACTCAAATCTGTTCGTCAGTTGTCCAAATTACCTAAAGGTCCCTGCAATCCATTTGCAATTCAATGCTGTTAAAGAAGCAATGCTAACTATTATAACCACCAAATTTAGTGTCCTATATATGGCCAGGGACTAAGTAACCAAAGTTTCCAAAACTAATCTGCAACATGGCATTAGAAAAATAAGAAAGGGCAGAAAATTAAGTTTTGTACGCAACCAAAGCCATGTTACCACACGGTAAAAAGGCTCAACAAAATACACAAGAAAAAGTATGTAAATCTCTTAAAAAAAACACTTTGGGATGGAGAAAGTGGACAAAACAGACTTGCATTTCCAGAGTATAAAAGATGGATTCCTTTTGAAAACACAAATTTGTCAGATAGAAAAACAGGAGGAGAGAAGAGGAGGAGGAGAAAAGGTCCCAGTATCAAGAATTCTCACCCGAAGATGTAAAGAAATTATGCCCTCATTCCAAAGCCTCCATATTAATTAACATTCAGTACAATTACAAGAGATGTTAACAAGAATGATACACCATCAGTCCCCAGACCTCAAAAACTCAACTCAACTCAACAAAGCCTTAGACCACAGCTATTAGTTATATGTATCCTACTACATCTCCCAGGACATATCCTCCATTTAATTATACCAGCATCTGAAAACCTGCATAATAACCGTCTAAACCAAGTTTCCGGAAATGTAATCTAGAGCAGTGCTAGCACCAAGAGTATGTATGTACTTGGTGAAAAAAATCAACCAAAAAAAAAAAAAAGCCGCAGCAAGATGATATTACCCAAAAAAAAATACAACAAATGCTTGGCTATAAAATGGCACTTGTGCCATAACAAAGATGATAATAACAATTTAGATTATTTCCTTCCATAAAATTATAATCTTAGTCATTTAACATACAACTTAAATAAACTTTCATCAGTTTTCAAAATCCACACATAATGAGGAATTAATCATGGTTATTCAATGCATACAAACCAACACTGCATCAGTGTCCTAAAAAGAACATTCGGATCAGATAATGTCATCTAGATGTCAAATACATAGACAAGTTATACATATTTGGTAAATGACAAAAACATACAGCACAGAAATTCCAAAAAGGGGCCCCAGTTCAAAGTCACCAGGAAAGATGAGGTTCAGTAAGTTATAGGCCAACACCCTAATTTAAAATATAAAACTAGATCCTAACAAAAGAAGAAACTAAAAATTTATTAAGTCCTAATTAAAAATAAATAAACACAAATATTAAATAAATAAAATTACAGTTATATAATTGTAATACCAAAATGGGCGCATGCGCATTCCTCATTAGACCTCTTGCATAATTAGGGAGGGGAGAGCTAAGAACAAAGGGAAGACAGTGAGGATGTTGGCTTCTTTGGGCATGATTTGGATAATTTGGGTGAAATGGAATTAAAAGGTTTTTAATGGTATGGAGAAACCAATTAAAGGTCGGTCGATTTATTGATCCTAGACATGTATCTTGAAAAAACAAAAAATTAATTTGGTTTAGAAAATGGGGGGGGGGGGGGGGGGGGGGGGAATCGTCATCTTCACATGGTTTTATCTTTTGGGGCATAAATAAGTTTTTTTTAAAATAAAAATATCCTTTAGGTGTTTAATAGTGTCATACTATTTATTATTATTATTATTTTTTTAATTTCTGAAAACAGATTCTGAAAATGAAACTAAACAAAACCCATATTTTTTATTTGGTTACCATGGAAAATTGGGGATAAGATTCACAAATTTGTTCTTGATCTTTGGATTAGAAGTGGCAAAATCTTTTCTTGAAGGGAAAGCTAGGGGAAAAGCATAGTGTATGCAGGCTTAGTTCTTTATGGGCAATTTTTTTCTGAGGAACTTCATTGTATACATTGAGTATTGCTCATAAATGTAAAGCATAAAGCACATAAACCCAATTGACATGTGATAATAAAGGTTGCCATTTTAGAGTAACTACAAGATTAGTCATATGGAAAGATGGATCATTGCTTAAAATAAGTAGAAGATTTTCAAATTCATGAGTGCAAACGTGATTGTGGTATTGTCATTCAAATGACTTTGGAAATTCAGGGAAGAGTGCGAACTTAGTGAAGACTCCATAAATTCATTTTCAGATGAATGATCTCTGAGCCTCCAGGGCCATACGCATTTGACATAGTAATGAAATTATGGGTACAAGATAATGACAAAATTTTACTAGTTGGCATGAGATCCTACCATTAAGATTTTGTTTACTAGATTTCTCAATAAAAGAATGCATCATCAGTACAAATAAATGCTAGGTATATTAAAATTTTCTACCCATCTTTGCTTATCTATGGACTGTAATAGCAATCTTGAATTACTCGATAAATCAAACACTTGAATTTTGGGTGTTAGGTATATTAAATATTTCTACTCGTCTTTGCTTATCTATTGACTGTAATAGCAGCCTTCAATTACTTGATAAATCAAACACATTATTTTTTCAGCTTAAACAAGGATTGTAACAATCCAATGCACTGAATAATCGCCCTAGTATATTTTTTTAATGCTTCTAGAATAATTCATCAGTAAGAGTATGTATTCCCAACTAAGAACACTGTCACAATACACAGAAATCCACACGATTGGAATTTGGATTACTATGCCCTTGGCATGCACATATTAGAGGTACTTCAACCTCAATCAAATTGTGCCAAAGCCTGAGATAGACAGTGGCTACTGAACTCTTGACCAAATTGGATCAGACAAACCCAAATCTGTATATGACTGCCTTTATTATTCACCACCCGTGATTAATTGCTGTTTATCACTACTTACATTTCCTGCCCATTTCTTAACAAATTTTTAACTAAAAGAATGAATTATCCCTTGCTAAAGCATATTACCATATTATTATTCTTAGGGTCAGATTAGGATGTTCTTTAACACAATCAAAACCACTTTCGCTTTTCAATATTAACAACAAAACCAAACCATGTCAGATGATGGTAGTGAGGGAAGTTATAGACCACGGTTAATATCATAGCTGTGGTGTACAACAACAAACAGCACAGTCAAATAGGCAGTTGATTTCCAGTTCAGTATGAAGTTACAGCATTCTATGAAAACTTCATACAGAAAATTACAGCTTATACAAATTACATATATCTATGATTACACCTGTTCTGATCAACTTAAACCAAAAACGACACAATTTCTGCCTTTAGTATGCTAATTCGCTCTCCTATTTTGTACAATTTGGCTGAGAACGCAGTTTAAGAGATAAGACACAAAGCAGCACAGCCAAAACTGATCTTAATTTTGGCTCAAAGATTATTCCTTGAATTCATATGACCAGTGTAATCAACAAACCAAACAATCAAAATGAAACAGATTTATAGAAAATGGAACCATCAACACAATTGTGATAAGATAAATAAGAGAAACACTTGGTATCCCATAAACCAAGATCATCAGCTTCAATCTTTTACTAGAAATAATGCAATTTGCTCAAACCCTGAACTGAAGTTATAATTTGTAAGTTCTACTGCTCTAGTATAATAAAGAATACTTTGAATAAAGCTTCGGACCCCCAGTGGGGGTGCTGGGGGTCTGGTGTGATTGGCCCAAAAAAACAAATTTTTTTTTTGGTTTTCAGCCAACCCCAGGCCAACACGTGGCACTGGGGGTTGCCCCCAATGGGGGTCGGAAGCACTGCTGGAATACTTTTAGCCAAAAAGTTAAAAAATAAAAAATAAAAAATAAAAAAAAGTATCATCTTAACTTTTTTACGTCTTATAACAAAATGCCAAAAAAACCACTAAAAAGTCCATTCTCAAAACAACCCTTAATTCAACCCAGCTAAGATAGGAAAATGCATGAGACTCCCAGTGGGGGTGCTGGGGGTCTCTTCCTATTGGCCAAAAAAACTGTCTTTTTTTTTTTTGATTTTCAGCCAATGGCAGTGCACCGCGTCACTGGGGTGCCACTGGGGGTCGGAAGCATCACCGGCAAAGATATTAACTTGAGTCAGTACTACTGCTATTTAAATCCAAAAACAAGAGCTAGCAAATCAGGGCGGAATCAAATATGCACGTCAACAATCACAAACCCAAAATGGTTATCTGATTCAACTCCATATACAAACAAAAAAATTAATATTTTAAAAAAAAATAGACAACTGACACAACCATCATCATTATCATCAACTCAATCAAAGGGGAAAAAAAACTAGTCTTAAAACAGGACGAACACACACACACACACACATATATATACATCAAACCCTCTCACGCTACACAGAAACGAAGATTCTCAAAAGAAACCATTGATCAACCAAAAATTGAAATCAGAATGAGAAAATATATAATGATCATACAATCGATGAACAAATTAAACAAGAACACAATCGAATAAAAAGGCACATATGAAAATTATATGAAAAAACATGAAATTTCACAGTAACAGTTAATGAAAGGATGATCGGTGACGATGTTGAAGATTTCAACTGAAAAATCATACCTTGCAGAAGCCGATTACTCGNCCTCACCAGAAGAAGCTTGTAACGCTAGATCAGAAGCACCCCTCGAACTAGGGGCAAAGATGTCCGATGTGCTCGAAAAGCCAAAGATGGATCCTTCTACAAATCAACACAACAGTCATTCTCCTGGATTCAGATAACTTCAGGATCTCAAAACATTTGGCATGGACTAGCTACACTTTTACCCTTGAGAGGCTCGCTGGGCCGAAAACCCGGAAGGGCGACCCAGGCAAAAGTTAGAGCAAGGAAAAGAAGAAAAAGAACAAAAAAAAAAAAGAAAAAAAAATACAAAGATTGAAAAAAAAAAGGAAAAGAAAAAATACAAAGATTGAAAAAATGAAGAAAATGAAAAGAAAAGATGAAAAAGAAAAGATAAAAAAAATGAAAAGAATTGAAAAGAAAAGAAAAACAGAGCTCGCAAGGTTGAAAACCTAGAAGGGCGGCCTTGGCAAAAGTTAGAGCACAAAAGGAGAGGTTAAATACCCGAGTGTACCTTAACCCTGAACTATGTAAGACTTGATTCCCATGTTTGGGATACGTAGGCAACTTCATCTTGAAGTCCAGTCACAAACACTTCCAAATCAAGTGTGTTCATGTAATGATTTTGATCATCCTTGCCTTCTCTGAATCCGATAGTTCGGTTACGACACCCCGAACTACGTAAGGCTTGATTCCCATATTTGGGATACGTAGACAACTTCATCTTGAAGTCCAGCCCCACGCACTTTCAAAGTGACTATGTCCATATATTGGTTTTGACCATTTTCGTCTTCTCTGTATCCGAGAGTTCGGTCGTGATCATCACTAATGAGGATTGACTACCAAATGCCGCGGCGTTATCCAGACAAGGGGCAACTTTCCATTGCCATGGGTCGCCATTCAAACCAGGGGCAACTTTCCGTTGCCGTGCAGTGCCATCCAAACAAGGGGCAATTTTCCATTGCCTCCGATCCGAGGTTGTACATCTCAAGAGTAAGTTCCGTGCTCGTCGAGCAGTGACCGTTTGCAAAAATAGTTTTTGAGAATTTTTACTGAGGTCGACCATTTTCTCGAAAATTATTTCATTTTCCAAAACTAGACCTTTTCTTGGACCCAAAAAGGAAAATTTTCAGTGACTTACATGATTTTCAAATCAAAAATCGAACACGCATGTTAATCTAACTCTCACTTTGGTCAAAATTGTTTTAGTGGAAAGCCAAAACAAAAAAAGGTCAAAATGATGAACCAGGGGCACAGTTGAGTCAGGTGTTCTGTCTTTCCCCTGTCGTCAACTACTTGCCAGAAGGGGCACTCTACCTGCCAGAAAGGGCACAACTGAGGTTAACAACAAAAGGGCTGAAAGCTCTCAACATCCTCCAAGCAACGAGGTACCAAACCAAGTGCGAAGCATGAATTGGAATGGATCAAGATGCTCCGTTCCCTCATCCAGGGCATCGACTAGATGTCACCGGAAGAAATAGCCGTGAGGTAACAGTGTTAGGTGTGAACCCACAACTTTCTATTTATCCATCAATCACCCCTGGGGAGGGATGGAAAATGAGAGATTGAAGAATAGAGAGGTGTAAGTTGAGAGAAAAGTGAGCAAAAGGGTTTTGAGAGAAAAACCGAGCCTGAGGGTCGAGTGGTGTGAGAATCACAAATAAGAAAGGGTGGGAAACAGTACCCGAAGAAACTGGCTCCTTGCTAACCAAGAGGCCTCTTGTCTTTGTAACACGTCTGTGTGTCGTGTCTTTTGTTTTGTTTACCTTAACTTTTGTTTTGGGTCTGCTCCGAGCGTGTCTCGTTGTGTTTAGGTTGTTTACCTTTTTTTTTTCATTGTTGAGTCTTTTCACTGTGTTCAGTCGTAGGCTCAATACCCGTTTGAAAACCCTTTTCTCAAATCGTTTTGTGTGCTCATGGTGCTGTGCCATTCTCCACATTTCTGCAAAACAGATTTGGTTCTTTTGTAAAACCACAAGGGTTTAACCCCGGGTCACTTGGAAATAGTGAACATCCCGTCTTTTCAAGATTGAATTGTTTGTCCAGAATGGGCTGCGTGCGAATGAACAGAATACTGTGCTATGGGCTATGAGTTCAGAATGAGCAGTGTTCGGAATGAGCTGTATGTATGGGCTGTGTGCCGAGTAAACCGAGTACTATGTTATGGACTGCGTGTTCAGAATGACCAGTGGGTTATTTGAGTTGTTTTGTCGTTAGCCGGCTCATTATCTGGTTATTGCAATACAAGTGTTTGATTTTCAAACAAGAGATCAATATCATTTACATTGAGGTGTAATATGATGCAATGCGATGCAATGTATGAAACGTACCAATATGACACTTTTTCAGACAAAAAGTTTGTTCCATATCATCATTTTTCAAGTACAAAGTTTTGGAGAAAACAAAAGCCTGCCTGCGGCAGTACAAGGTACTCAAACTACTAGCAAAAGGAAAAGTACAAAAAGAGGAAAAAAAACAGCAAAAATCTAGATCAATGTCAAGTGGTCTCAGGCCTGAGAGTCTGTCTTCGTTCGTCCAGGAACATCGTCATCAGCACCGTCATCTGAGTCCGAGCCATCTTCGGTCTCCTCCTCGGACGACTCTGCCTCAGCCTCGGACTCATCATCGTCGGGAACTGGTGCCCGAGAGCTACTCCCAATGTGAGTGCGCCCCGCTTTGGTGCGGGGATATACTATGCCGCCTCGGGTAGGAGCGGAAGGTCCAGCCGAAGCACCTCCTACAGTAGGAATCTAGAACGGGGCCTGAAAAGGGACAAATGGCAAAGCATCAGTATGCTACGCAAAACAGAGTATGAATACCATGAACAGAGTATGAGTACAGAATGCAATGTATGAGTACAGTGTATGAATGCCGTGAGCAGTATATCAGTGCAGAATGCAGTGACTGAGTGCAGTGTATGAATGTCGTGAGTAATGTTGTGAACAGTCTGTGGGTTACAGTGTATCAGATGTCGTGAAGGCCGTGTATCAAGTGTTGTGTTGACAATGTGATGCATCAGATTATGTATGAAACAGATGTATGTATGGTTTGAGACTGCGGTCAGAAAAACTTACAAGAATGTCGTAGATGGCCAGCAGGTTGAGGCTCCGCTAGAACATCCCCATCACGGAGGCGGTCAGCTCTAGGGACTGACGAGTGTACTCGGAGGAAGCCTGCAAAAGTGTTAGAAGCATCAGTATTCTGCGGAATATCAAATGAAATGAAATGACAATGCAAGATGCAAAATGCAATAGTACATACTGGAGGCAAGTCGTGGAACCCGACTAACTCGTGATCCACTGGAGGGGGAGCGATGGGGATCTAATAGGTCTTCCCACCCTGCCCTCTGCATGTCATCGTCGTGGGTAGTGCTGGCTAACTAGCCCCCCGTCCTTTCCGAGCTCCACTCCTGCCACGGACTTGAGCCATCCTCGATGTCCCTGCTCTGGCTCCAGCCGCAGGTGCCGCCGGCCTCTCTCTCTTAGCTCGACGGCCGTTGCTCAAAGGCCGCATGATGTAGGTCCGGACGTACTCTGTGTAGTCACCTATGCCTCTATACTATATCGAATCCCAGCCGATCGTGTAATCAGCCATCTGCTCGGGGGTAAACCTCTTGGTGTCCCTCATATGCTCAGGGGGCGGAGCTGGAACTATCTGCTCCGGTAAACCCAGAGTCTGGTGTAGGAAACGCTCACCCAGGTACCAAGCCCGACAGACCGGGCCCTCCAGCAAGATCCTAAAGCGGGCAGTCTCCTCAGCACCGACAAACCGCTCCCGGATCACGTCTGGCAATGGAGCCCAAGGCTACCAGGTGATCTGAAAATGACATACAGTTCGTTATCTACTGGTATTGAAAATACAGTGCAAAGCGAAGCTTAAATAAACTCTAAAGTTGAACATACCTCTGCGGCGGTAATGGTGTCGAAATAGCGGCGGAAAAATATGAACGTCTCCCGGGGTCTCCGCACACACCTAACGTCGAAGCGTCGGGAGAATGGAACGACAAGAGGAGCCTCCTCGTCAGGCACTAGAGCAAGCCTAGGGAAGTAGGCATAGACCCACAACTGCAGGACAAATATCAGTATGCTTATCAGATAAAGCAGAAATCAGAATGCAGAATAAAGCAGAAATTATAGAATCGTGTATTGTGCAGTGTATTGTGCAGAGTGTGCAGTGTGCGCAGTGTACAGTCAGTGTAAAGCAGATTATATGTGTGCCATGTGTGCAGTATATAGTCAGCGTGAAGCAGACCGCAATGTGTGCAGTGTACAGAGTACAGAAATGTAAAGCAGAAATGTAAAACAGAGGAAGAAGATGTACCTCCCAAGCTCGCCAGTAGCCCCCGAGCAACTGCCTGCTGCATCCGGAGGATGAGCTCATATACCCGTAAAGTGTGGCCAAGGTTGCCCCACCCCAGTCGTAGCGCAAGATCCGAGTGACATCCACCAGGGCGCTCAACAGACAGAGGGGCACGGTGTTCGCCCGGTCGGCGAAGATAGTAGTCCCCAGCAAGAACATGAGGAAGCCGCGTGTGTACTGCTCTACCTCCTCCTGGGTCATCGGCGCCTCCTCAGCTAAAGCCGGCTGAATTGGAAATGGCTCTCAAACCATGAATATCTAACTAATCCTGGGCGCGCAAGAGGCAGCATCTCGCCCAACAAGTAAATCTAAACGGCCTCCCACTCGTCCATGTCTGTGTCAAAGGGGATCGGATCACCCCCTACCCCGATGCTGGTGAGCATCGAGAAGTCATAGGGAGTCATCGTCATGTCTCCCATAGCAGAGAAGTGGAAGGAGTCGGTGGTGTCCCACCACCTCTCCACCAGAGCAGCGAGAAGAGGCCTGCTCATAGTAAGTCGGGAAAGTCCTCTGCAGAAGGCGCCAAAGCCGGCCTGGTCTACAATATGATTGACCGCATCGGGCAGCTCCATGTACCAATCGCGGGCCGTGACGGTCCCGTACCCCCGGAAGGCATGGGAATCCCCCTGTATTCGAAAGCAAATAGTTGCGAAGCAATATAAAATGTACAGTTTTGAAGAACATTCAGAATTGGTGACAATACAGTGTGTGTGCACGTTCTCAAGTTCAAACAAACATCGGGTGCCGGTGTGCTTGCAGTAAACTACAACATGTGACGTGTCAGCGTGTTTGAGTGGTTCAGTACAGATACAGCGTGTGTGCACGTTTTCAAGATCAAACAGTTATCGGGTGCTGGTTTGCTCACAGTGAACTACAGTGTATGGTGTGTTAGTGAGTTTGAGTGGTTCAGGGCAAATACAGTATGTGTGCGCATGTTCCATTTCAAACAGATATCAAGTGCAAGTGTGTTCACAGTCAACTACAGCATACAGTGTATCGATGTGTCCGGGCTAAGCAATTAAAGAACAGAATCAACTATGGCAGTTAAGTGTTCTACATTGCGAAAAATGAAACGGGGAAGGATATACCTCGGAAGCGCCGTATAATAGATGTGACTCTAGCTCGTGCAGGAGAAGCTCTGGAGGCACCGTCCTGTCAAAACTCCAGAACTGGCGAAGTCCGTCGGGAGGCAATATGTGAATCGCCAGCCGGTAGGTCGCCGGGTCGAACAGTTGGACGCTCAAGAGCAAGAGCTCTGCCTCGGGATCCATCTCATGCTCCGGGGAGTCCCGCCTTGTGGAAGATCGTCTGACATGCCAAGAGTAGTGTGGAAATGGCAGGAAGAGGGAAAATCGAGCTAGAATGCGAAAGGTCAACGGAAAGTCAACCTCGAGAGGGCGGAAAATGGCCGAAAAAGTTAGAATGTGGAAAAGGCACGGAGATCGAGGAAAACTCGAGGGAAACAAACCCCAAGTGGCGGAAATCAAGAAAGAGACACCGAAACGAAGTTTCGTTCGGTTCAAAACGTTCGAAACGCAAAGGTATTCGCGAATCGAACGACGAAACGGGTCCAAAAATCGAGAAAAATGGGGGAACGAAGGAAGGAAAATAGCCTAGAGAGAGAGGGTGGATTTTCGACCAAGAACAAGTAAAGAAAATAGGGTTTAAGCCCCTATTTTAAAAGACCCGTGGCTGAAAGACCAAACTGCCCCGATTCAGGCATGTTTGGCCGGTCGGCCACACTGTTGGCCGGTCGGCCAAATATATGGCCGATGGAAGTTTTTGATGGCCGATGGACAGCCGGTGATCTCATCCAGTGGCCAGTGAGCCTCCTACGCCCTTGTTTGGGTCAGATGTGTGGTTTGGGGCCTTCATTGCTCAAGACAGTGCAAGAAAGTGCATTTTCGAAGCTCAACCGGTCTCTGTTTTGACCTCAGACCGTGTCTTCTGTGCGTAGCACTTGAATACGGGTGTGGTGTATCCTTTTTGTATCCTTTTGTATCTTCCAAGATTCGAAAGTTGTCCCTCATGCGTTGTTTTACAATGCTTTGACGTGAGCGCGCGTTAAATTATACGCGCACGACTTGCATTATGGTGCACCACGGTCTGGCGAGACCTTAAATACGCCCGGTCTAGGAGACCTTAAATCCTCTGAAGGTGCAAAACCTTTGTTGTTATGCACACACCTTGTGCATTGTAGCACACATCATCCCTCGCAACGTTATGCATGCATACACGCGTTGTAACGCGCACAATTTGCATCGTCATGCATTTTTCCCCAGCAGATGGTCTAGGAGACCTTAAATCCTCCGAAGGTGAAAGTCCTTCGGTGTTTGTCGTGCCCGAACGACTCTTGGTAGGTTTCATCTTATCATGCATTTCAAGCGACGCGCGTCGTCGCGCATTCGAGATCATATGCATTGTCATGCATAGCAAAAGACACGCGTCGTCGCGCATTCAAGCTCACATGCATCATCATGCATCATTTGCATTTCAAAAAACAAAAAAAAAAAAAATCATGCATTATCATGCATTTTCCCTTTCATTTGCATTGTCATGCATACATTGTAAATAGTGCATATGTCATGCATTTCATTGTATAAAGTGCATATGTCATGCATACACTGTAAATGGTGCATATGTCATGCATCATTGTAAGTAGTGCATATGTCATGCATTCCACTGTAAATATTCCATTGTACATCCATCCATTGCATATTGTATATATTGCATTATAGCTTGCGTGCATTCATTGCATCACCTCCATCATATGGCTTGCGCCTTTCCTTGTTGAGCTTGCTCTGGTATGTGCCCATATTTTTCACGTCGAAGCATAGTTCTACATGTGTACGCGCCTATTCCACTGCTGGTATTGTGGTTTGAGGGTGACGGCACCATTTCTGTGTTAGACGCAGTCTGTATGTGTCCATGCCTTTCCTAGGCAAGATACGGTTTGGCCGCAGGCCTTTTCCACTGTATCCGTTGCATTTTCCCCAGCAGGTTGCATTGTACATAGCATTCATTGTATATAATGCATCGTACATAGTATCCATCCATTGCATATTGTAAATATTGCATTGTAGCTTGCATGCATTCACTGCATCACCTCCATCATATGGCTTGCGCCTTTTCTTGTTGAGCTTGGTCTGGTATGTGCCCATATTTTTCACGTCGAAGCATAGTTCTGCATGTGTACGTGCCTATTTCACTGCTGGTATTGTGGTTTGAAGGTTGTGGCACCTTTTCTATGTTAGACGCAATTTGTATATGTACATGCCTTTCCGAGGCAAGATACGGTTTGGCAGCGTGCCATATCCATTGTATATATTACATTGTAGTGTAATTTTTGCATCCAGCATTAGGATCATTGGTCTTTCCTCAGCGGGTTATTTCCCCACTTATATCATCCCACTCAATTGATTGTATCTTGTGGTCCATCTATACACTCGTAGTTCTGCATGTGTACGCGCCTATTCCACTGCTGGTATTGTGGTTTGAGGGTTGCGGCACCTTTTCTATGTTAGACGGACTTTTCACCTCCATCATCCTTATGATATTTGTGTGGTTTTGAACCGCTTGTGGTTCGATTATGTTTCAAATGCATTGCATATCATTTGCATTGTTTCAAAGACATTGCATGTCATTGGCATTGTTTATACATAGCATTGTATATATTGCATATCATTTTGCATTCATTTTGCATTGTCATGCATGTAGCTAACAATATTGCACCTGTTGAGTTTTCTTTCTCTTTCAGGTACGATATTGTATGTACGGTTCATTTGAAGCTGGTGCAACCAGACGAATTGGACAGGTATTGTATTCTCCGAGTGAGACATAGCGAGAAATGCATAATTCTCTTACATCCTTTCTGCATTGCAGTGTAGTTGGATTTGTGTTTGATTGCTTAAAACTGTCGCATGTTATGCTTCGTTACAGCTTTCTTTGCATGATCATAAGTTATGCTCGGCTTCTTGCATTTTCAGTTGCATTTTGCCCCTGCCTTCGGGCGCATATCTTTATTGTCTTGCATGCTTTGTCTAAGTCTTCGGCCTTGTCAAAAATGGGTCGTCTCTGGGCTTTGACACTCACTCCCGTCATTCTTATGACTTTCGAGTTCTGTCAAAGAGGGGCAACTGTAGACACCCCATTTTTGACCGTCCTCAAGACTTGGACGTCACCGTTTGAACACTCGGTGATCATCCATGTTTGTGTTCGTCTTGAGTTCCCGGAGGCCTCGACTATGCGCCTTGCCTCAGGATCTCTCGACTCGACTGTTTTGTGTCTGGTTTTGCACCAAACACTTGTGTTTTGCCTTTGAGGGGCAGGGAATGGCTTGTGGGCCATCCCCACACATCACCGGCCATGGCTTAAGGCCACCGGCCAGTGTTTTGTTGCCATCGGCCATATCTATGGCCGGTCGGCACTCTTGATGGTCGGTCGACCATCTATTTTGTCAAAATGGCATTTTGGGCTGGCCGATCATTGTTCATCTGCTTTTGCAGATATTTTTATGCCAGCTGTGCTAGCTGGCATACACCTTTGCCCCCCCTCCATACACGTATATAGAGGGATTTCACTCTTGCTTAGCTTGTTTTGGAAGCTTTGAAAGAGTGAATCTCTATAAGAGGGAGCCTCTTCTCCCTCCATTAGGGTTGACAAAAAAGGCTGAGGGGAGTTCTGGTTCTAGGGTTAGTATAGTGTATCTATTCTATCTCTATTTCTCCCTCTCTTTTGCTCTAAGTGTGTGTTTGTCCTTAGTTTTGAACTAGGACACCTACCATTACACTTTACCTTGGTTGCTGAGGCATTAGGGGGTTATCCTTGGAGTTCTTGAGCTAGTTTGGAGCTAAGAAAGCTGCTGGAGTGATCCTTGTGAAGAAGGTCTTCAAGGGTAAGATTCTTGCCCTTTTTACCCCATTTTTGCAGTCTTTTTGCCCACCTTGCTTGCTGTTTTAAGCTTAGTGTATAACATATAAAAGTCTTGTTTTTACCTTCTTAAAATAGTTATTTAAGGTTGATTTGAGCTTTGAGGTTGTTTGACCCCTCTTAGGCCTTGTTTGGCCCCTATTTTGTGCATCTTTGGTGAGCTCCGGGACCACCTTGCTTGGGCCTCCTCACCACTGAAATCTTGAGGGATTTCAGTGGTGGGGATGGTGGTTTAAGGTCCCAAGAAGGAGAGGGCCACCCCTTCTCCTTGTTACCTTCAAAAGTTATCATTTAAGCCTCATGAGTGAGCACCATTCTTGAACTCATGTTGGCCATGTTTCAGTAGGTATTTGGTAGTATTTTTCCATGATATAGCCCTATTTTTACTTGGTTTAGACACACCATGCTTAGCTTGCATACATGTCGTGTAATGCCATGATTTGCCTTAACATGTGCTTAGCATTTAGCCTATTATGCTTACTTGTTTTGGCCTAGCTTTGTGAAGCTTTTGTGCTTGTTTTAGCATGCTTAAATTCTGTTTTTGGTTGTTTTGGTCGACCATGACATGCTTAGTATAGCCACCTTGCATTTTGGCTTGTTAGCCTTGGGTCTGTGAGTGTGGAGCATGCTTTACTTGCTTTGTTTCAGTGGTTTGGAACCATTTGCCATGTCATTTCAGTCCTCATGGTATGCTTGAATGCTTACATTTGAAGCCCCTTTAATGTGTTAAGAGGTTGGTGTTTCATGCTTCATGTTTGTGCTATTGTGTATGCCTCTAGGATTAGGTCATTTAGATGCCATCTAAGTGGTCCTTGGGGCTTACTTTTGCATGATTTAGGACTGTTTTGGTTCATTTTGGTCATTTGTTTCATGTGTCATATGATCATGTTTTAGGTCATTGGGCTTGGTTGCATGCCTAGCTTGCATTGGTAGGTTGATTTGGCATCATTTCCTACATATTCTCAAAGCTTATTGTGTATGCCATATGTCCATGGTTATTCCCTTTTAAGTGTGCTTAAAAGATGTTTCTTGATGCTTAAGTGTTTAGGCCTTAACATGTGCATGTTTGTGTGTGTTTTGCCTCTCATTTCCATAGCATTTGGCCACTGTTTTGGGCCTAATAGAGAGCTGTCCAAATTAGTGTAAGTCCCTCCTTTGCATGTTGTGGCATGCTCACCTTGTGTGTTGATTGCATACTTGACTTACCATGTGTTGTTGTTGCATGTTTAAGTGACGCTTGCATTTGGCACACATTTCCTTGACTAGGTTGCATAACATGTTGTATGCCTTACACACTTGCATGATTAGATTACATCTTGCATGTTGATCATTAGCATAGTTATTACATGCTTGCATACTTGCTAGCTTAGGTTGTGTGCCTAGCATACTTGTCTTCATGTTCATATTGCATACTTAGTTTCATGCCTAGGTTGCATTGCATTGGCATGCATGCTTTGCCTCTTGAATTGAGTATGATAGAGGTTGAGCTCATTGTTTGTTATGTGCATTTCATTCTACATTGAAAATGCATACTTGGTTCCTTGGGCCATCACGCATTGAAATGCGTGATTGGTGGTCCGAGAATCGAGCACCATGCTCCTTCGAGTCATAAATATGATAAGGAGTGTGGTTGGTGCAAGCATTGCTTGAAATGCATTGCCATGCCATGTTTTGCCCTCTGTTGCTGTCAAAACAGGTTTCTGCAGGAAGCTTTGGCCAGTCGACTACACAAAGTGCCGATCGACCATTTATGGATGGCCGATGACCATCCTGTCTTGGCCGGTGACCATTTGTCTTAGCCGGTGGTGTTCCACAGTGTCCAAATAGTGCACCTTGGGATTTGTGCAAATCTCAGAGGAGCAGAGTAGGGAAAACAGAGGCAACTTGTGCATGGTGGTGGATTTCCGAGCGAAACCGAGTGCGCATGCATTGGACCCTCTTCCCGAGGCTGATTTTTACTGCTTAATTAGCTTAGTTAATTTGCTTAACTAGTTAATTGTCTGTAATATTTAATTAGCTTGTAGTTTAATTAATTTGTATTTTCTTTTGGTCCCTCCGAGCGAGGGCGAATTTGTAATAAGTGTGGGTGCGCGTGTTAATGTCTTCCAACCCCTACTTCTTTCTCCCTTTTACTTACCTGCTTTTGATGGTTAGTATTAGGGCATATTTAATTTAGCATACCTTATGCAATGCATGCGTGCATCCATTCATCAGTATTGCATGCACCAGGCTCGGCGCATCATGCTAACTGCATAAGTATTTTAAATCTAACTTGAATACGTGTTACTTGTTGCATTCCACATGACATCCATAGATTAGCCGAGCCTATTCTAGGTTACATTTTGTATGCGATGCATTAGCCACTTAACATGGACTTGGATCATATGTTCGATTGCTAACAAGTTTCTTGTTTTGGCTCGGAGTACTAGGTAAGCTTTTTATACTTTAGCATCTCGCATGAGTGTGAATGTTAACGTGACAGCATGCTTACCATGTGGCTAGATGCTTATGTGATATAAACTGCTTGAATGCCTGTGGGTGAAGGTCGGATTGTTTGAATTGGAATAATTCGTCGAAATTTGTATTTTTAGCCTACTTGCGAGTAGCAAACCTCAAATCATTTCCAAAACAAACGGATATGCGATGTTTTGTTCCAAATTAGGCGATCTAGTCTATACTTTTGTGTTGTGCGCATCACATAGTAAGATTAGGCTAATAACCGGAATAAGAACACATAACATTTTCAAAACTAGATATCATGGTTAGTAGAGGCCGATCTTCGGATCGGGCGAGAGGGGGTGCTCATAGTTGACCTTCCCCAATCGTACCCAAGTTCCCTAGCCGAGGCAACTTTGGTGATAACGGACACGTGGCCTTAGGCAACGAGTCGGGGTTTCCTAAATTCCCCCAAAATAAATATTTAGGTGGCTATTCTGTATCTGGCAAAGCAGTCCATGTTTGGCACTTCTTTTCTAAAAATCTGTTTTCTCAAAACGATTTGCCGGATTTGGACTCTTTGGTGATTTATCAATCTCACATTGCACATTGTGAGATCAGATTAAGAACCGTGACAATTTGAGTCCGAACTGTAGTGAGCCCAATATGAACAGAACGGGGGTTCTCTCCCCGGGGCGTTCGGGGACGTCTACAGTGTCGTGTCGTGTCGTGTTGTATTAGATCATGTTCGTATTGTATCATTTTGGATTCATATTAGAATTACCTCAACATTAATTCAAATTGCTTATTATTTCATATCGTATCATTTTCGGTCCTGGTCCAATTTTTATCCTTTTAACATGTTATGTCAAAAAAAAAAAAAAAAAAAAAATCTATCAACTAAAAAAATCAAGTGTATAAAAAATTTTCGTCTCAAGTTAAATTCAATACAACTAATTTCTATTTAATAAAATTATTCATAAGAATATTTGATTTAAACTCAATTTTATTTATAAAAATGATATGTTATTATTATTTTTTACTAAATTAACTCAAATAGTAGACAAAATATATTATCTTCGATTATACTTATAATATGGACTTTTTAGCTTTCTTAGTAACTTTTTGATATTTTGGCTTTTGTAGTAGATCCCAAACTAGGCCGTTTGGGTTAACCTAAAATAATATATTTTTTATCTTTTTTAGATCATATCATCTCTTTACTTTTTTGTATATTTTTTTCGTGAAAAGTCAAAAAGTTATTAAAATAGTCTATTTAACAAAATTTATATTAGTCTTAAAATCTTATTTTATATACTTTTTAACAAATTTGATGGAGTTACATAAAAGATAATATTAAAATATGTAATTAATTGTTCATTATACATGTTATCTGTGTCAATTTTGTATTATATAGAATTGACACTAACCCGACCTATTTAATATTTTGTGATATTAGATCGTATTATATATGTGTCTGTTGGAAATAGTCAACCGTAACATGCTAACTTCGTATATAGTTCAAGTTGTATTGAAAATTCTCATCCTTAATTGAAATGCAACCCATGGTAAGTCTCATGGATCCAAACAATACCTTTCTAGTCCAGATCAAGACTAGATAGAAGCTTATGCTTTTTTTCTTCTTTGTTTTTTTTTTTTTTTTATCGGTAAATTAAATTGACCCCCTTGAAATTTAAAGAAGATACATAAACTCTCACAATTTTGATACAACTGCATTAGATTCCTTTAAGATTTTAATTCACATTACACTTAATTCACTTTTCATCAAGAATTCGTTAATCATATGAATGAAAAAAAAATGATATTGTTATATTACGTTTAAATATATATTTTTTATTATTCATCTTTGTATTTTCACACCATCTGAATCATTTCCAATCTTCTTTTCTTTTGGGTAAGTTTTTCGATCCCTTTTGTCCTCATTAAAAAGAAAGTCATGATAATTATGCAAAAATTATAAGACTTGCAATATTTTCTCCAAACCTTAAGGTAGGTTAGTGTAATTTACGTTTTTTAAGAAAAAAATTACAAATAAATAGATTGATAAAAAATTAAATTACACCAACTTCCAGTAAGAGTTAGAAAAAAATGCATTAAATCTCACATGATTAACATAATTATATTGAATTTTATTAAGTTTTTAATTCACATAATAATTAATTATCTTTTCATTAGTATTTTGCTAGTCTTACGGATGAAAAAATAATACTGTTATATCTTTACGTTAAAATATATTTTTTATTTTATTTATCCTTATAGCTATCCATTATTTATATTAGTTTTGGCTGTTTTAGTTTTATTAATAGAGAAGT
This sequence comes from Camellia japonica, assembly GCA_030407325.1. Classification (NCBI taxonomy): domain Eukaryota; kingdom Viridiplantae; phylum Streptophyta; class Magnoliopsida; order Ericales; family Theaceae; genus Camellia; species Camellia japonica. The sequence goes on along the minus strand of JAPPVO010000036.1, from coordinate 152,723,175 downwards.
TTACATAATAATAAAAAACTTGTATGATTTATTATATTTTTTAATAAATTCAGTATAATTTAATAATAATAATAATAGCTCATATCTATTGAGTTATGTGGTCAAGTTTGGAATTAAAAAAAATAAAATTCAACTTGAAATGATTAAATTAGGCCAAATATCAAGCCAGACTAAATTTTAAATAATACATATATTCTTGTTACATAACACAAATACAGTCTTAAGCCGGGTCAGATCAGACCTATATTTGCCTACCCCTCAACTTACAAAAGTTCTTGTAGTTCAATCAGTAATTAATTACACTAGTCTCTGGCCAAGTCTGGTGTTCATTGGATGGTAACCAACTTGCACATGCATCTGTTTCTTCTAAGTTTGGTTTAGAGAGGTCACCATGCCAATAAGTAGCTAAGCAATTAAGCAGGTTTAGAAGTCACCATGCCAATAAGTAGCAAAGCAATTAAACATTACAAATCCAATCAATATATATAGGTAATAATAATATTCTATGAACCACTAATTGGAATTTTGCCTACTTTTGACATTGGGACAACCCTCCACTAATAAAAGGGTTATGGTCCCTTCATTTTCTTACTATCCAAAATGTCAACTTTTACTTTGAAATGCACCATCCTCCTAATTTGCAATTCAAAATAAATAAATAAACAGATACAAATAAAAATAGGAATAAACTTAGAGCATTGCTATTCAAGAATAAAAGTTATACTCAATTTTTAAGTCTAGTAATATGATAATCAATTAAGATATTAAAGATAACACTTTCTTTCATATTTTCTCTAATCATTAACTAATCATATCACTTACACATCATTGAGTCTAGAAAGTGAGCTTGTATATTATTTTTCAACTTAACGTGCTAGGGCATTTTTAATTATTCATTTTAATAAATAAAAAAAAAGTGTTCAAAACCTAGATTTGGGGAGGGGGATCATAATGGCGGGGGCTAGGGATGGGGTTGCAATAGGAGAAGGGGGTTGCAATGAGGGGGTCATTGTGAGGGATGAGAGCCACTAGTAGGGATAGAAGTTGGAAAGTGGAGTCACAACAGGGGATGGAGGTTGTCAGTAGAGTGGGCAATGATAAAAGGTTGGTGGTCGAAAGGTGGTGACAGCGGAAATCAAAGGTGGGAGTTGACTAATCAATGTAGCTAGTCTTTAACGACTAATCAAATGTAATTAGTCAAATTGACAATACGCAAAATTTCAATCCATTTAGAGTTTTGTTGGAGTCGGAAAAAAACGTTAAGGGTTAGTTATTTTAATTAATAAATCTCATTGGAAGAGTCTTCGAGTTACTCGTAGGAGATAAATTAGAAATTTATATTTTGAGTATGGTACAATTGGAAATTAGGTGCAATGAGATGTTTTTTGTGGTGCAACCAACTATTAAATTGGTGGGGGCGTGGTTGGTTGGTTGGAGAACTTTTCATTATGATTTTTCGTAGTTAAAGTTGAACAGATTATACATATGATATTGTCTATTACAAAACAGTCTAGAAGAGAAAAAAATTTAAAAACAGAGGAAAAAAAAGAAAAAAAGAAAAAGAAGAGCTTTGGCACAAGGTAATTGTGGAGGTGGAAAATTGAGGGCAAGACTTGAAGGAATTCTGATCCTCTGTAGTGTATTGCCTGTATTGCACTATGTAATGTTTCAAAACTTCATTATTTTAAGGCAAAATATAAAAGGAAAAGGCAAGTTCTTTTCTTTCATTTTCTTTATTATTTTTTTAAACTTTTGTCCCAAAACACATTATTTTAGGACATTACAATGTCTATTATAGACAATATACTACAAAGAATCTGAATTCGACTTGAAGTTGCAGTATCTACTAGAAGTTATTTGATGACCTTGAAACAATATTTCATATCATTTATCACTTGACACAAGTTAAGTTACTCTATAAAAATTTAACAAAAATTATTAAATCTTATTATTTTAATCAATAAATATTAAATTAGAGCACCATATAAACTTATCTTAGACACACCAAATAATTTTGCCAAGCACTACACCTCTACCATAGCTCCACTAAACACTTGGCTTAATCAAAGCCATGAATTAGCCAAATGTGTGCTCAGCACACTGAGACATGTTATGGCAATAGGTTAAAATAATTGAAAAAAAATTAAAAAATTACTATGAGAAAATTAATTTTTTTTTTTTATTTTTTGTATGTTTTTTAGTAAAAGGATAATTCTATTTGCACACTATACAAGTTTTTAGTACACACCACAAATGTTTTTGGATATAAATTTTCGAACAAATATCAAATGTTCAGATTTAAATTTATGAACATAAAGCAGTTGTTTAGATATAAATAATTGAACAGACTATATATTTGAACAATTTATTTTTGTTTATAACTTAAATCCGAACATTTAATATTTGTTCAGAAATTTATATCTAAACATATTTGTGATGTGTATTGAGAGTTTGTATGATGTGCAAATAACATTTCCCTTAGCAAAAAGTCAAAAAATTAATTAAAATAATCAATTTCTAAAATAACCCTAAAACGCTACAGTGTGAAAAATATGGAGACACATAGAGACCCACATAATTTTGTTTCATCCTTATATATCCGATCAAAATAATATATTCCCCTCCACATATCAACCTGGACCTTGAACATATTCAATAAAAATATTAAAATTGTGTATTAAAGTGTACATATAAAAAAAAAAAGAGTCTAATTCATATATATATATATATATATTTTCCATCATCTTTTTGTTTTACATATTCGAAAAACAAGGAGTGTGATGTTAATTTATATTCCCAATCATCTAGTCTATAACTCCAATTTCTAAAGAATCCTCCTTTGTGTTGTCCGATACCATATCATCATACTTTCGGTCCATCGCATGGAGTATATATTCCAAACATAATATATGTATATAGTTTAGAAATTATTATATCACGATCCTTTCAATTATTAATAAATATTATTTTATTATTTTTATTTATGAATTCATATATTTTGATTTTTTAAATTTTAAAAATTATACAAATACACTCATGATAGTCTAGTAATAGTCACTAATAGTTGATGGAATATTGGTGTAATTAACCTTATATTTTATGAATAATTACAGAGTTTATGCATATAATATTAATAGCAATGCTAAATTACCAAATATGGACTTGCCCAAATCCTTTAATTTTGTGCAGGTTAGTTGTCCAAGTGGTCATCTGTCAGATGCTGATTGACATGCCGGTTGACAAGGGTGACTCCGATCATCCGAACGGTCGTCTGGCTTATATAATCCGAGCTATTTAGGCGAGCTCAAATTCGATGTATCAATCATTTTTCTAATATTAACCAACACTACAACATTTTTTTAGTTTAGTGACATTTGAAAGTGTTACAAAACTATTCTTCTAATGACATTTTTTAGTCTTGTGGCATTTTGAACAAGTGTCATTTATACCCATGCCACGATAGATATTAGTGGCACCTTAGTGACACTTTCAAGTGCCACTACACCATCATGGCTAAAAACTTTCAATGACACTTTGATGTCATAATAGACACTATTTGTGACACTATCAAGCGCCATAAAAAAAAGACTTAGTAGCACTTCAGTGACACTTGTAAATGCCATTACACCATCAAGGTTAAAGACTTTCAGTGACACTTTAATGTCATGGTAGATACTATTCGTGACGCTATCAAGTGCCATTAAAGAAGACGTACAATCTAAAAAATGCCACTATATGGATTTTTAATGGCACTTGTTATGCCACAATTGATATTTTTAACAACTTCATAAATGCCACAAAATCCAATTCATTTGTGCCATTAAATGTGAAAAATCTAGAAATACCCTAGATATTGATTTGTGATTATGTAACAATTTTAAGCAGTATATAACAATCCCAATCAAACAATCAAGACAAATCAACACAACGATTTTAACGTGGAAAAACCACAATTGGACACCTCCAACTGTGATTAAAAATCATGGGCAACAGCCACAAAACAATCTACTAAGAAGATTTAAAGGAATTACACAGGTATACTCTCAATTACCTAGTGAATCCACGTCTAATTAAACCAACCTCTATGTGCCTCTTCTAACCCCGTCTTCACCTCGGAATTGTCTTTACGATGAGCCACTCCAGAATCCACCGAAGTTTCAAGCTCGAATTCTTCAGAATCCACCGAAGAACAACTGTTTCTCTCTTGTGTATAACAAACAAAACCTTTGATGTACTCTCTTTAAACCATGAGTTGAATACTCAATAAAACATCAAAGATATAGCGACCCCGGTCTTTTCCCTTTAGATTATTGTATCCGGACTTAGGTTCCGTGGATCCTGTCATTATATATTGGTTGTTGTTGTCCTTTAATCTCTTTGTATTTGAGTTATAGGATGTGTTGGGCGGGTCTGTTACAGGTCGGTTGAGTTTAGATGCCAAAACTAGTTGCCCAGATTTTGACCTGTCCGCTCGAGCGGGGAGTTTGACGCTCGAGCGGGGATCCTTTTGTTGCTTGTCCGCTCGCGCGGGGGTTTTGGCGCTCGAGCGGGATTATCACCCACCCAGTATTTCCTGTGCAGTGTTGGACGCTCGAGCGTGGGATTGGACGCTCGAGCGGAAGTGTGTGAGTGCCGCTCGAGCGGAGAGTTAGACGCTCGAGTGGGGACCTGGTTCTGCAAAAGTACTGGGAGTGCGTATTCGACGCTCGAGCGGGAGTCTGTGAGTGACGCTCGAGCGGGGGTTTCCACGCTCGAGCGGGGAGTCGACTACATCAGTCCGAGATTTCACTTTTTGGATCACTTTTGACCTACTTTTTCTCTCTTAACTTTTAAAAACCGCCCATTGAGAGTTTGTCTCTCTACTCTTACCTTCTCTCTAAGATTTGATCTATTCCCAGTGGTCTTCTACCCTAGTTCCTTTTGGAAGAAATGTAGAGCTTCGCGAGGGCTTTCTTTTAATCTAAAAAAGAGAGGATTTGGAGCACTTTGGATTTTGGGTCATCATCTCCATCTTCTCCATTCGGGTTATTTTCTTCGAGGTAGGGATTTCCTACTCCATCTTATAGGTTTTGTTCTAAGTTTTGGTATTTTGATATGTTGGGGGTATTTTGGAAATTTTGGGAAAAACCCTAGTTATTTTAATAAATTAATTTGTATAATTAATTTAAGGTGAATTGAGGAATTTATTGATTTAACTAGTGTAGTGGGATAGTTTAAATCACTCGCCTATTGAATTGTTGATATATTTATTTCCAGTATAGAAATAACTGTTTGGGCTATCGGTGGAGGATAGTCGCGATTGTTGTAGACATTGCATGTGGACTAGGGTTAACTGAAACTAATCACATTGGTTAAGTCAGTAAATTTTGACTATTGGATAATACAGAAAATACGTGTATTGATTGAGCATTGCATTTGCATATTGTGTGGGAGGAGATAGGGGATGTACTCCACGGTTTAGGGGAAGATAGGGGATGGACCTCTAAACCGGATTTTGTTTGGAAGGAGATAGGGGATGGACTCCATTAGCATCACTATTATGTGTGCTTATTGATATTGAAGTGTTTTTACATGTTATTGATACAGCACTAAAATGTGTATCAAACGGGAAGTATAAAGTGTTTTGATATGAGCCTGAGTCTCATTTGTTTTGTTGATATTGGAAGTAATGTGAATATGATATATAGTCCACTGTTGTAAGTTTGGCCAGGTCCTGAGCCATATTGATAATAATGGAAAGTGAAACATGTCATAGGCATTAGTGTCATGAGACTGTATAATAATATAATTGATTATCTTGGTTAACCATCTATTGAATGCTACTGCTTTATTCAATGCTTATATTTGGTTTAGTATATTTCTACTGGGCTGTGGCTCACCCTATATGGGAACATCATTTTCAGGTTCAGGTGATAAGCTACCTCCAAGGACTTAGCTTGGAAGGATTTGACTTTTGGATTTTGAAGACTATCTTCAGTTAGTTGTTTTTATTTGATAGTACATGTAAACATTCAAGCCTAGGGCTTTACTTGTAGTTGAGTTAGAACTCATATTTTTGTGTCCAAGTGTTGGCTTGGAAAGATGTAAGCCTGTAGGGCATTTAATTTGATGTTACATGTAATGCTTTTATTTAGTAATACTCTGATGAATGAGATAATGAATTGTTTTCTCTAAATATTGCATGTCAATGATAAATATATAATGGGTTTATTTTGAGGACGTTACAAAAGAAAACTAACAAAATATCCCCAGATATAAACCTTAAGAACAAAAAAAAAAAAAAATCTGGAGGAATTAAATAGTTTTGGGAGAAAACCAACTATTTATAGAAAATCCAAAAGTAATCCTAGTTTTGGAAGAAATCCAATTACTTATAGAGGTCCAAAAGTAATCCTATTTTTGGAAGAAAATCAACTTCTTATAGAAATCCTTGTCAAATGGGATTGCCAATAAAAAACCTAACAATCTCTCCCTTTGGCAATGCCGTGACAAAACACACCTAACAAATAAAATCCTAATCACCCCAACCTATAACAGCTAACAAAAGCCAACTTCTTTCTCAAGGGCATGATCTGCAAAACAGTTATTAGTGCCACAATCTCCAAAACAACTATTAGTCCCATAAGAGTATATAAAAAAGCAATAGACATATGACATGATTATCTTGAAACATGAGATGGAAAACATGAATAGATGAAAACTAAAGACTCATGAACAACAACTCTCAAATAATAAAAGTAAGATCATAAACCACACAAACAATGATATGACGATGTAAATATCAAGAGTATGCAAGAAGGAAATAATTTGCAAACAGTGCATAGAAACATGCAAAACAACTATTGCCAATTTCCCTTACCAAACAAATCAAAGTGTTCATGCTAACAAACTCTTGCAATGATAAACCAAACTCCCTTACCAACCCAAATCAAGATGAATCAAACTCCCCCTCACTAAAAGCAACCACAAACACTGAAAACAGTGAACAAGAAGAAAAAGAAAAAAAAATAATATGATGGAGCAAGCAAGAAATCTCAGATTTGTACCTTAGAACACACAAGATTATCCAAGAAGCACAATTACAAGAAAACACAATGTGCACAACCTCTAGAAGATTCCTCATAAAAGAAAGTAATGCATTATGTGAAAAGCATAGATCCCATGATAAAAGTGTGTTTGTGACTCTTGGAGTTTGACAAACACTAGATTCAATCCTAGTAGTGATATGAAAGCTGGACCTCCGACAAGAGAATCTAAGCACAACAAAGGAAAGTCAAACCACTAGGAATCAAGGGGTATTTGGTGAGTAAAGGCGGAGGCTCCCCCTCAATCAATGAATCTTTTCTTCTTCTTTTTTTCTTTCTTTTGCACTTTTTTTTTTCTTTCTTTTGCATATTTTTTCTTCTTCTCTTTCTTTCTCTCTTTCTTTTTCTTTTTCTTTTTCTTTTTCTTTTTCTTTTGCACACTCATTGGCGACTGACACGCTCAAGAGTATGGAAACCGAACCAGAGAAGCATGGATATAATAAGGATGGCCTGGTTGGTGACTTTGAGGTAGCCTTTTCCTCATGGCTGGACTGCAAAGAATAAAGGGGAAAGCCATGGAAATGCAAAAAGATGGAAGGTGGTTAAGAGACTCAACATCACCCATGATATGCTAGTATAGGTCAATTCCTCTAGAGAAGCAAAAGATACAATACCAGAAGTCCATAGAACAAAAAACATTAAGGCAGAAGACTCCAATATTTGCTAATCTAAGAGTGTGTACAGAATGAGACATACTGATCAAAGAACACACACTCCGAAATGAGTAATGACCACAGAAAACACACACATATTAACATGTAATGGATATTCTCATCAATTCCAATATGCACTAAGGACCACTAAAAAATTTCAAGCTTACAAAACCATACTAAGAAAATATTTTTGGATTTTTTTTTTTCAATTTTTTTTTTTCTTAACCAAAGAAGACAAAAAAACGAACATGCCCACATTTTTTCTTATTAAAAAAACACACAGAAACCCAAAAACTAAGACAAATAAACAAATTAACACAAGTCAATTTTTCTCACCCAAACCGCTTTAGTATAAATAAAGTTGTAAGAATTGCGGTTCTTGGGTGGTGTCTTAACGTTGTGGTTCATTTCCCCTGAAATGGGAACCCGTCTCGACTTGGTTTCCAACTTCCTATTTTTAGGTCTAGGCAAATACACTCTTCCATGCAACTTATAACAATAAGGGCGATTATGACCATGCATACCACAATGATGGCAAATAAAAATAGGGTGTACAGGGTGTACCTTCTTTTCTTTTACCTTACTAACTCTAGGAAGTTTAAGAAGTCCATCCTTATGTTGAATTTTTTGTTCTCCTTTTCCTTGAGTTCTTGTATCATGAGATGTAGATGCACTCTGTTTTTGCTCTTTGTTATCACCAAAGCCAATGCCACTCTTGTCACAACTCATTTGTTGAGACCCAATGATATCCTCCAAAGTCTTTGATCCTTTGTTCCAAAGACCAATGGTAGCCATAGCACACTTGAGCTCTTCCTCTTTCTTGATCAATAGTTCTTCCAAAGCAACTTGTGACATCTCAAGAGATTCAATCTTTTCTTCATCCATGGCATGGGTTTCCTGTAGCTCATTCCTCTCTGTCTCATAAGTCAGTAGTTTTGCACAAAGAGCTTGTCGATCATCAGCTATCTTGATGGCATCAATCTTGGCCTCGGAAATCTCCTCCTTAAGTTTGACATTCTCACTTTCACATGCTTTGAGTTTCTTTGTGAGTTTGTCATTTAATTTGAATAAGTTAAGAGACTCCTTATACAACTTTTCATAAGCTTGCTCAAACTCTTTATCATCACTCTCCGAGGATTCGTCAAGTAGGGGTGGTCGAACCATAAAATTTCCCTCACGAATTGAATCCATTATCACAAATCAAACAAAATCTCGTTCTAAAAGAATTTTTTTAAAAAAAATAGAACGACCTGCTCTGATACCAATTGAAAAATCTAGAAATCCCTTAGATATTGATTTGTGATTATGTAACAATTTTAAGCAGTATATAACAATCCCAATCAAACAATCAAGACAAATCAACACAACGATTTTAACGTGGAAAAATCACAATTGGACACCTCCAACTGTGATTAAAAAACCATGGGCAACAGCCACAAAACAATCCACTAAGAAGATTTAAAGGAATTACACAGGTATACTCTCAATTACCTAGCGAATTCACGCCTAATTGAACCAACCTCTATGTGCCTCTTTCATCCCCGTCTTCACCTCGGAATTGTCTTTACGATGAGCCACTCCAGAATCCACCGAAGTTTCAGGCTCGAATTCTTCAGAATCCATCGAAAAACAATTGTTTCTCTCTTGTGTATAACAAACAAAACCTTTGATGTACTCTCTTTAAACCATGAGTTGAATACTCAATAAAACATCAAAGAAAACTAACAAAATATCCCCAGATATAAACCTTAAGAACCAAAAAAAAAATCTGGAGGAATTAAATAGTTTTGGGAGAAAACCAACTATTTATAGAAAATCCAAAAATAATCCTAGTTTTGGAAGAAATCCAATTACTTATAGAGGTCCAAAAGTAATCCTATTTTTGGAAGAAAATCAACTTCCTATAGAAATCCTTGTCAAACGGGATTGCCAATAAAAAAACCTAACAAAATGGATATAAGTGTCATTGGAGCTTATTCTAGTGGCACTTTGCAAAGCTACTACCACTACTACAAAATGCCACTTATATGTTCTTTTCATTGACACTTTTAAAAGTCACAACTAAGCATGCACAAATACCTATAAAAATTGAATCGATTTTATAAACAATTGAATATTAATTATTACATCCTATATTAATTTGACATCCATTCATCCTGTAATATATTCATAATAATAAACAAATATTACCACCATAGGATCATCACATCAAAAATAAAAAACAAAAAAAAAATCAAACCACAATCATTTTTTCTCTAAAAATATAAATTTATTTATATTGCAATAAAAATCATAATCAAAATTATAAAATATTCTACCACACTAACAAAGTTAAAGCAAAAAAAATTTAAAAGAAAATTATTCCAACTATAAGTTCTGAAAAGCCATAATGATATCCATCTTCCAGAGAGACATTATCAAAACAAATTCAGCTCCCAAATTTCAACCTCACTTGTATAAATATTCTCAGCTTGCATCCATAACTTGCGAAATCCGCATCCAAAAGATAAACATATAAACTATATTAAGTTAATATAAATTTGTTAATGAAATTAGTATTTACGAAAGAAATATACCACAAATAAAGCAGGCCAAGCAACATGAGCTCAAATAACTTGTCCAATTGTTTGACAAGTCTATATGATCAGATCAAGCTCTCATTAGGTTTGACTGGCACTTGAACATGTACCTCCCAATAGTCAGGTCCTAATTCTTCCTCTTCTACTTCTTTAGATGGGTCTGTGCTTTTAAGTACTCCGATTGCAACTGTTTCTGTTGGCCTAATGATACTTTTTAGAACAACTATATCTCCCACCTGTAAATCAAGATTTAACTACTTAAGTAATTATATATTTACAATTAATAAATAATATTTAAAAAATAAATGCATTTCTCTAGTAGATAACCAAGCCATGTGATTTAATCACTTAATTGGTTCACCATACTACAACAAATTATATAAAAGTAACAACCGTAAGTCTTTAGACAATATCAAACAATAGCTTAAAAAATCAATAACAACCAAAGGCACCAATCAACAACAATCAAAACCATGCCTATTATGAATATCAGGATCCCCTAAACTCAACAATGTAAATCAAATGTAACTGTGAAAAATGACAATCAACTAATTACTTTCAAGCAATATTTTGAGGGAACCAGAAAGAGCCCATACGGTAATAAATGATTGAAAGATGTCTTGTTGAAGCTTCACAAGAAAATTATAAAAAAAAATTAAAAAAAAAAGCACAAGCTTTGTCATGTCATGATTTTTACTATGTAGCACATTTTGTCTAGATTTAAACAATGGAATTTAGGTCCACAATATTCATTCCTTGGTTAATTGTAAGACAAGCTTTGCATGCTATTCTAAAATAAAGCTTGAAGTAATGTGATTTATATGATTAGCTCTTAGGAGATACCTGAGTAAGAGAGGCATCTTGTATTGATGACAAGGACCATACTTAATGTCAAGCTGCCATGTCAAGAGGACTAGAAGCTGTTGCGACCAAACCAAATTTGAACTAATTAATTTTACAAACATGCACACATAGATATATGTATGTATATATATATATATATATGTGTGTGTGTGTGTGTATAGGAAAACATTAATAAAAGTACATTTAATTCTTGTTACGAGATGCCAAGAGACAAAACGGGTCAGTATACAAGTATACTGGTATGAGTACAAGATGTGACACCCACGTGTCCACCAGACACAAACAAAAGTACATTTAATTCTTGTTACGGGACAAGACAAATAGTTCTATCCGCACCGAGACGAAGGATAGTTTCCCGAGATACGATGGTATTTAGTTTCTTGCCCGTACACAACTAAATATAAATTGAGTATATAAAAAAAATAATGAAAATAAAAAATAAATATAGTGGTGGGTCAGCCTTGCATAAAAAAGTTAGTAAGACCACCATTCTACAAAAAATAAAGTTTGTATAATTTAATCATAAGTAAATTACTGAAGAAGTATAAAAATACACCGTTTCATGCTTAAATCATTCGAATTGACCAAAACTCAAAGAACAAAAGTTGTATAGAATCAAATTTCCTAATAGGAGACGCTAACGAATTTAGTTTAAACTGAATAAGTTGAGAGAAAAACTTGATAGAAAAACCTAGACGGAATTCAACCAAAAAATCTAAAGCTGAAAATGAAAAGAAACTGCCCTAAGATGGTTTTTTTAGAAAAAGTTCAAAACACGAAAAGTGTTCAGAATAATGTTTTACTTCAGTTTACTCGAAATCAATAAAAATGAGCTCGTTTCTTGGGTTAAAACAGCATCTAAAATCTGCATTGCTAAAATGGATAAAAACTATTGTAACCAAGATCATCTAATTACAAGTTCTAATCGATCCTTTTAGTAAAAATTTAAAATACAAAAGTTGTCTAGAATTACGTATACATGCCTCTGCCCAAATTTCATAATTTATTGAGGTCGTTTACTATTTTTCAAGATGTACAAATCAAAACAATTCAAACTATACTAATAAGTTCATATGTAATTCTTTGTATCTTAACTTCACCACTTCAGCCCTTCACTTCTGGCCTACACATGTATCCCATGCGCCTCCTGTATACCTAACACCACTCTGAAGCCAAACTTGCACGGGGATATCGTCTCGAGTTTGACCCACACTCCTCGGACGGTTAGCATATACATACGCGCGTAAATCAAAGAACTCGTCTACTCTTGAGAACGAGGCAATAATATATATACACAACCCTCATCTACTCATGAAAACAAACATAACAATGCCAAGCCTAAGATATTTAAATAAATCTCATAATCCTCACTTTTTTTTTTTTTTTTATACACTTTTTCTCACCAGCACTCAAATAAAATAATAATTCATATAGGTATGGTGGAATATTCAGAATTTATCTATGGATTCCTAATCTATTTTAATTTCATATATCCATGAGTATGATTATAACCATAAAATAAATACATATAAAAATCCTAAACCTTACATACACAACTAACCAAAATAGTTGAAATCAATCCATCATCTACATGCAAGTTCAATATCAAACCAACATTAAATAAATATAAACAACAAAATAAATATAAATCAAGAAAAGTGGGTTTTACACTCACAATTATTTTTTTGAAGATCAAGAAATACTTAGAGAATTAATGAAATCACCAAAATAAAACTCTAACCCTTTCTTGTTTTCTCTCCTCTTTCTCGAAACTCCCCCAGCTCTCTTTCTCTCTCGGTTCTCTCTCTCTTTCTCTCGGCTTTCTCTCATGCCCTCTCTTTTTTGTTTTGTTTTTTTTTTTTTTTTTTGTTCACATAGGCACAGCCCTCCCTTTTTTGTTCACGTAGGCACAACCTCTATTTCTTTTCTTCTTTTTTTTTCTTTTTCTTTTTTTTTTTTTTCTTTTCTCTTTTCTTTGCCTCTTATGCTGATAACCTAATAACTATTATATAATATTTTATTATATAAATACAACATATATAAATATGCTATATAAGATCAATATATAAAATACCTTTTTATATATATGAAAAACATATAAATATATATAAATATTCAGATTAATTATATATAATTAAATATCACATTAAATTAATTAAATACCACATTAAATTCTTATGTACCCATACAATTAATAAAGCCAAAAAAAAAATTAAAGTAATAATAATAATAAATAATGACTTAATAAAAATTAGGGTCGCTACAAGTAGTGTACCAAAACTTTATTTATTTATTTATAAATAAATTTGTTCACAATTTAAATAATAAATTAATATTATTTTTGATCTTTATATTTGTAATTAGATCAATTTTAATTTTTAATTTTGTGTCAATTTGTTCTAATTAATAATACTGTTAGTGTTTTTGATAAAAAATGATCGCTGAATTTGTTCAAATTAACTCACACGAGTTGAGCAAATTTATTATTTTGCCTCTAAAAAATTGACATATGAAACGCCCCGAAATAAAACCACATGAACCACCCACATTAATCGACATTCACCGAATAAATAACGTCATAACACCAACCTTTACATCATCTACCAGCGATGTTTATATAAAAGTTCCACATACGATTTTTACATTCAAGGATATAAAGATACATGAATCTAAAGCATGTAAAGCATCTAGTCTCAACACAAATAAAAGTTCCACATACGATTTTTACATTCAAGGATATAAAGATACATGAATCTAAAGCATGTAAAGCATCTAGTCTCAACACAAATAAAATGCTCTTAAAGGCTTACATCTTCCAAGGCAGTAGCCCGATTACACAAAATGGTCTCTCGGACCCAAACACATTAGCCCTTGGCTTACAAAAAGATCACAACAAAAATAAGAGCTATGTACTCTTTACAATTATCCGCGTCTTCAACTTGGCGGGATCACCACGTCTTTACCTGCACCAAAGTCCCATGGAGGTGAGCATAAAGCCCAGTAGAGAATTCTAACAAAGTATATACAGTTATGCAATTCTCAATAAAGATGCAAATGTCAATGTCATGCCATGCTTTTTTAAAGAAATTTCATTTCATGCTCTTCATAAAATTCCCATTTCAATAAAAATTAGCAATCTCAATTTTTCCAATAAAAGCTAGCCATCTCAACATATTTCAAACTTCCAATTTTAATCAATAGGGGCGGTAAATACGATACTGGTAATCCCTAGGCTGGTGTCTGCAAGTAGACTCTATGAGTACTACCAAACTGTCATTTTTACTGGTATTAATCGGAAGGCTTGACACCTATCCGCGCGGTTTTCTGGTCTTTCACCATGGACACTCAGGCCAACTTATCAAATTCAACTACACCTCCTATCCGGACTTACCACATGCCACATTTCCATTAACTCCATTATCAAACATGCATCTATTTATTTCTTGTAATAAATCTTCCCAGTTTAAATCACACAATGCATAGTATGTAAATCCATGCGGATGCAATGCAATGTTCTTCCATAACTCATAGCATTTCTCCATTCAAGTAACATAAAAACAATATTGAATAAATACATTTCTCATTTCCTTTTTTTAATGTTATTTCACAAAATAACTTATATGCCTTCATCTCATAGCAATTCCTATTTTCCTCATCATGAACAATTTTTAATAAGTTAGTCTCTTCAAGACTACATGCTATGTCTCCCACATTAGGTCTCCAAGACCTTACAATTCCCACAATCCATGGCACATGCCAATTTCCATTCCTTAATCATACATGCTCATGTATTGTATGATAATTTCATAAATAATTCCTCGTTGTTTATACGTCAAGAAGGTTTGCTATTCAATAAAAACACATAATAAAATTTACACTTTTTTTCATTCGTCCTCTTAACACAAGATAATAAAGAAATTCATAAACATTATTTTCATCTTAAAAAATCCCCAAATTTCTAGGGCTTTCATAAAAAACCCAACCTCCTCCCATTTCATGGTGAAACCCAATCAAAATCACTTTTTCTTGAGTTTTGTAAAAAGAACTTTCTCATGGATAGGAAAAAGATAGAGATCAAAACCATTTCTTCAAAACTTTCTCTACATTTGGAGTAAAATCAATATCAACCCAAAAACTACAAGAAAGCTTTTAAATCAACATATATATAGCACAACATGTATGTATAACTCAAGAAATCCCTACCTCAAAGCTTGATGAAGAGAGAGAGAAGATGAACTCTAGGATCAAGTGGTGAAGAAATCCAATCTCTACCGTACACAACGTAGTTCTAGCAGTGTTCTACAACGTTGATGAAGAAACCATGGAGAAATCTTTGATGGATGATGAGGGATCAAGAGTTTAAATCTTGTTTTGGGGTAGAAATATAGAGAGAAGGGAGAGGGATATATTTTAGAGAGAGAGAGAGAGGTAATGAAAATGATATACAAACAGCCCCAAAAGAAAATAAAAACAGAGCCTCAGATCTGGGCTCTCCCGCACTTACGGAGCCTATTCCCGCACGTGCAGCGTCCCCCTCCCGCACATGTGGCACCATCCCGCACCACCTCACGCACGTGCATTTATTACAGTATGCACTGCCCAGCCTCCTTTGTCTCCAGCACGTGCGGCTTGGCCTTCCGCACGTGCGGCCCAACCCCGCACATGCGGCCCTGGCCCAGCAGCCTAGAAAAATTTCCGCTTCGCTCCCGGTCACTCTGGACCTAACCCCGCACTCTCCAGAACAAGTGAAATTCAACACCGGACAAAACAAGAGCAATAACTTTGTTTAGAAAACTATTTCCAGACGTTTCGAGCACAACGCCAAGAAAGAAAAATAAAAGAAAGGTAGAGCGAAGGAAGAAAGAAAGAGGAGAAAAGAAAGAAAGGAAAGACCCGGCCATCACAACATATGTCACTTATGTGCATATTTGTCATTAAAAAATGCTTTACACTATTAGTCCCTCTATTTTGTCTATTGTGTTATTTTAGTTTTTGTAATTTCAATTGAATCGATTTTAACCTTGAATTTTTTATTTTGTCTCAAATTGGTCCAATTGATAACATGTTATATTGAGTTCAATTTATTTTTTTATATTTATTTTCTACATTTTAAAAAAATTTGGAAGTATATTGACATTTTTTGTTTTTTCAAAAAATGACATTAGATAGCTAGGAAATTTTTTGGTTTAGTGACATTTCTCAAAATGCCATAAAATATTTGTTTATGACACTTTTCAATTAATGTCATAAAAAGTAACTTACATCTATCTAGTTTAGTGATATAGCGACCCGTGGTTGAGTGTTGTAGTTTATATCTTGTTTTCCACCCTTGTTTCCTTATATTTGAGCTTTGGGAGGTGTTGAGCGAGTTTGGAATAGGTTGGTTGTGAGTTTGTGCAAGTGGTTGCTGCCCAGGTTTTTGCCTCTTCGCTCGAGCGAGGCTTCTTGCGCTCAAGCGAGCCTTGGGTATTTATCTCTTCGCTCGAGCGAGAATTCTTGCGCTCGAGCGTGCGTCTGCGTTGGTTGTAGACCTGAAGCTTCTCATTGTTCGCTCGAGCGAGGTAATTGTTGTGTCTGGCCGCTCGAGCGACCACTCCTTCGCTCGAGCGAGCCTCGCATATATCAGTTCACAACAGAGGTGAACTTCACCATTTTTGATCCTCTTCTTCTTCTAAAACCCTAGATCGGCTGCCTCTCTCTACACACTCTCTCTCTCTCTCTACAAATACCCCTTGTTCTAGAGATTTTCTACCCTACTCCCTTTGTTAAAAAGGTAGAGCTTCGTGTGGGCTTCACTTTGATCCGAAAAAGTGTGGATTTGGAGCACTTTCAAGCTTCAGCTTCTTCTCCTTTGAGCTTCTCCATTTGAGGGGGGATTTCTTGAGTTATATATACAAGTTTGCTACATTGTTGTTGATTTAAAAATGTTCTTGATATATTGTGTTGATTTTATTGGTTTTGATTCAAAATTGTAACGCCCTCAAAATTAAACCCATTAAATATAAAACAAGGCATGCATTACTAAAAGAAAAACATTACATTATTTAAATCATCAGAGTACTACGAAATAAAACATCAAAATAAATGCCCTACGGGCTTACATCTTGCCAAGCTAACACTTGGGTACAATTTCATGAGTTCTAACTCAAAACAAATAAAGCCCTGTGCTTGAATGTTTACATAATTCAAATAAAAACAACTAGAATAAATAAAACAGATCTTCAAGTCCAAATCCTCACAAGCTAAGTCTTTGGAGGTAGTGAACCGCCTGAACCTGAAAATGAGGTTCCCATATAGGGTGAGCCACAGCCCAGTAGAGAAATACTAAACCAAATATACGCTTTGAATAAAGTCCTAGCATTCAATAGATGGTTAACCATGATAACCAGTTATATCAACATACAATCCTAAGACACCAATGTCTATGACACTTATCAATTTCATTTATACAAATATGGCTCAGAGCCTGGCCAAATAACTCAACGGGGATAACAATTTAAGTTAAACCTTTCTTATATCATAATGGATACACATGTTGGTGTTGTATCAATATCTCATAAACCACTTCTGTACTTCACAAAAATAATGATATACATATTAGTGCTATATCAAATCAAATAATCAAACACTTCAGTGGACAAGCATATGAGCTGTATCACACTTCAATAGATAAGCATATGAGCTATATCTCTGCAATAGGCGCGCATATGAGCTGCAACCCTGGGTTCATCCCTATCTTCCCATAATCATTAACCGGTTTAGAGGTACATCCCCTATCTTCCCCTAAACCGTGGAGTACATCCCCTATCTCCTCCCATACACAAGTAATGCATATAAACACAAAGTCATATACACAAACAATCAATACATAAACTTAATATATTATTCCAATCTTTATGCACAACGACATGGCCAATTGATTAGTTTCAGTTATCCCTAATCCACATGCAATGTCTACAACAATCATGACTATCCTCCACCGATAGCCCAAAACAGTTATCTCTAAACAGAAAATAACTAAATCAACAATTTAATAGGCATATGATTTAAATCAACCAACTACCCCATTTATCAATAATTCCTCATATTTCGTGAATTTAACCATTATTCCCAAGTTTCCTTAAATTAAACTTACAATTCAATTTAACACAACAACTAGGGTTTTTCCCAAAATTACCAAAATACCCCCAACATATTAAATTACCAAAACTTAGAACAAAACATATACATTGGAGTAGGAAATCCCTACCTCAAAAGATAACTCAAAAAGAAGAAGATGATGATGATGATGATGCCCAAAAACCAAAGTGCTCCGAACTAACAACTTTTCAGATTAAATGAAAGCCCTCGCCTCACTCTACCTTTTTAATGAAGGAAGTAGGGTAGGAACGCCCTCTAAATAGATCAAACCTAGGAGAGAAGGTGAGTAGGAAGAGAAAGAAGTCGGACCTTAGGGTTTGGAATCTAAAAAGATCAAGAAAAACTGTTTAAAACCCGCTGTTGCCTATATAAACTAAACAGGCTCGCTCGAGCGAAGACATGGTCGCTCGAGCGACCAGACACAAAAATCCATGCTCGAGCGAAGAAAAGCTCGCTCGAGCCAAAAACTCGATGCTTCAGGTCTGCAACCCAGAAGCTCGCTCGAGCGACGAAATGCTCGCTCGAGCGAAGAACTCGAAAACATACACCTCGCTCGCTCGAGCGAAGAAATGCTCGCTCGAGCCAAGAAACACATCTCTCAGGTCTAAGTACTAGACGCAGACTCTCGCTCGAGCGACAAAACCCTGGCTCGAGCGAAGAACAAAAACAATAGCTCGCTCGAGCGACCAACTCCTCGCTCGAGCGAAGGTCCAAAAATCTGGACAGCAACACTTGGTTCCAACTCAACCAACCTGTAACAAACCTGCTCAACATCACATGCCCATAACTCAAAAATAAAGAATTAAAGGCAACAACAACAATACACAATGCCCGGATCCACGGAACTTAAGTCCGGATACAACAATCTAAAGGAAAAAGACCGGGGTCGCTAACTCCCCCCCTTAAAAGAATTTCGTCCCCGAAATTAAGCATAAGCTAAGTTTTTGAAAACAAGTTTTTCTCAAATTCTATCAATATGACAATAAAATGAACAACTCGACCCAATGCTGGTCTTCTCATCTCTTATCAAGAGGTATCTCACTATATGTATATAAAACAACATATATTATAACTTGCATCAGTATTATGCAATTTCCTTTCAATTTAACAATTTCAATATACCTGATTCCCATTTCCATATCATATTCAATTCCATGATATATATAAAACACATTCAATCTATAAATGTGACATTCCACTTCCATAAAAAGGCAAGTTCAAAATGCTAACATTAAATCCAAAACATTCTCAATGTTTTCCAACTTAAGACATATATGAAATTCTCAAGTTCAACAATATTACAAAAATCGATATATAAGATTTCTAATCACTAAACATGTCCGGATATTTTTCGCGGACTTCCAACTCACGTTCCCAAGTGGCTTCCTCCACTCCGTGATGCTTCCACAAAACCTTTACCAAAGGGATGGTCTTGCCTCGCAAAACTTGATCCCGCCTATCCAAGACCCGAACCGGTCTTTCCTCATACGAGACATCTTCATCAACCACTAAATCAGTCCAATCCAGCACATGTGATGGATCCGGCTCATACTTCCGAAGCATACTCACATGAAACACGTCATGTACTCCGGACAACTGCGGTGGCAAAGCTAAACGATAAGCAGCCTCGCCAATCCTGTCAAGGATCTCAAAAGGACCTATGAACCGAGGGGACAACTTCCCGCTCTTCCCAAACCTCATCAATCCCCGTCTAGGTGATATCTTCAGAAAGACATGATCACCCACCTCAAACTCTAAAGGTCTCCTCCTACGGTCGGCATAAGATTTCTGACGACTCTGGGCGTGTAACAAGTCTTACGGATAAGCTCAACTTTCTCCGTCGTTTCCCTCACCAATTCCGGACCCAATAGAGGTGCATCACCCACCTCAGCCCAACAAACTGGAGATCTACACGGTCGGCCATACAAGGCCTCAAACGGTGCCATACCAATACTAGACTGGAAACTGTTGTTGTAGGCAAACTCCACTAATGGCAAGTGCCTCCCCACGACCACTAAAGTCGAGAACACAACCCCGAAGCATATCCTCAAGGATCTGAATAGTACGCTCGGACTGCCCGTCAGTCTGAGGATGATAAGTCGTGCTAAGGGTCAACTTAGTGCCTAAAGCACTCTGCAAACTCTGCCACAACCTGGCAGTGAAACGAGGATCTCTATCTGAGACGATCGTCACTGGGACCCGTGCAACCTCACTATGTCCCGAATGTACAAGTCGGCAAGGTGATCTACCGAATCTCTCACGCGCATAGGAATGAAGTGCGCCGTCTTAGTCAACCGGTCTACAACCACCCAAATAGCGTCACACCCCGCTGAGTCCTCGGAAGACCCACAACGAAGTCCATAGTGACATGCTCCCACTTCCACTCGGCAATAGGCAAGGGTTGCAACAAACCGCTGGCCTCTGATGTTCGGCCTTCACTTGCTAACAAGTAAGGCACTTAGACACGAATGCTGCCACATCTCTCTTCATACCCTGCCACCAAACTGGCGGCCCAAATCCCGATACATCTTAGTACCCCCCGGATGCACCGCAAGGCGTGAATGATGAAACTCTCGGAGTACCTCCTCTCGGCAAGACTCCGGCACAAACAGACGGTCTCGGTATCTCACACTCAAGTCGGGATACACCGTCAAACCTTCTCAACCTTCCCATTGGAAATCTTCTCTCGGAGAGATTCTACCTCAAGATCACCCCTCTGAGCCTCTAACACTCGAGTCACAAGTGTAGGCTGTGCAACCACAGAAAACAAGGCCGCAGCCTCTACGGATTCGCCCAGATGCAAAATC